>JACVVK020000066.1:77500-177500 GCA_018292915.2 Batillaria attramentaria
TCATTGGTTCCTTTTTTTTCCCTACACACTTTACTTAATCCACGTACTATCGCTCGCGTTTCAAAAATACAATCACGTCTAGACAGCAGCTGCGTGTTAATGATATTGCCGACATGTGTCTCATGTGTCTCGTATCTTGGCTTTAACATTTCTTAAATGAGCAGATTGTTGTTACTCTTGCCACGGCATCCGCAAAACAACTGTAGACATGAGGCTGCATCGTCATAGCGCGTGCACTGTGCTCCACCAATCGCCTGTGGGGAAATCATGCACACAGATTTAAACGGAGAGACACTTGTTACCTATGATGAAAATCAATGGCTGTTCGAGGCAGGGAAAGTGCAGTTAACTATTTAAGGTTCAGCTGTGATCGTAACTTATCTACCACATTAACAAGTAGTAGGTTTGCACTCCCTTGTGTTGTTCTTAGCCCGTAGTTTAGGTTGACAAAATGGTTACTGGTAGCAGTATTTTGAAATCGTCGAGGCCTTTGTCATGTGGTAGGTACAAAGTGACGCTGTACATGCAGCTGGACGGACCCGTGTTGGCAGAAGCCGTCTTCTCTACCATCTGGCCCAGCGTCAGGCTCCACCTCCCCAAGGCCCACAGTGCGCTGACGCAATCAGTGACTCTGGAGATTCAGTCCGGTGCCAAGTGCTCCTCTAGGCTGCACCGCGAATATCTGTCTGTGGTGCTGTACTTCCAGCGGATCGAGGATTCCGGAGGGTCGTATGCGCGCCTTTCAGACGCTGAGGCCGTCCACGTTGGAAACCTGACGTCTCTTGACAAGCCTCGCATAAAATGGAAGTACGCGTGTGGTGTTTTCGACATGGATGGATCTTACCAGGCTGTGCTGAAGTCTTCAACAGGTTCCGTTCTGGACACGTCCAACGTGATGTCCGTGATCTTTACCGACAGTTACCGCCTTAGTGTGGGTCGGGTGAAAAGTGCCTTTCCGTGTGACGAGTACCTGGTGGTAGTCTACACCCACCCATCGTGTTCGGTCATGGGCGCGGACCGAATCAGACTGTACGAACTACACAAACAGGCCCCGGGGTCGGCGGCTGCGCCTCTAGATCGGCTCTACGTCACGGAGCTTGTTGCGGACCCGGACAAGACTCGGATCGGCTTCAACTGCACACTGCTGAACGACACAGCCATGGGGTTCTGCTTTCAGTACGTCACTGTGTCGAAACTGGCGCCGTGGCCGAGCAGGCACAGCTCTGTATTCCTGCACAGCCAAACGCAGGTAACGGTCCTGTGACTGATATAAAGTAAACTTCCAATAATACAGTAAAATAATAATAATTACTACTTGCTAGATTAAAAAAAAAATAATAATAATAATACATGCATGGGATCTCAGTGGGATCATAGGCACAATCGTCCTCTGTGAGAGACTGTCTGCCCACTCTGATAAAAACAATACGTGTACATATTTTTACCATGATTGTTTTTTAACAGCGGTTGTTTCACTTTGTAATGAAAGAGGGAGGGGGCTGGAGGTCAGGGTGTGTGTGTGTGTGTGCGTGCGTGCGTGCGTGCGTGCGTGCGTGTGTGTGTGGGTGTGGGTGTGTGCGTGCGTGCGCGCGTGCGTGTGTGTGCTGTCGACAGCTTGTTCACGAAATATCTAAGTAAGATTTTACGGTTTGCGGTTTTTCTATGACTGTATCGTCGACAGTCATATGCATGTACATGTATATCTTGGACAATAATTACAGAAGTTTCTGTTAGTTTACGATTCATGTTTTTTAAATATATATACTGATATGAACAGTTTTAGCGTTGGTGGGCGGAAGACGTTCCAGCATTAATAACTGTCAGTCAGAGGTATTGGTTCATGTGATCCGTCGTGATACTGCTTATGTTTTACGTGCCTAACATTTTCCTCCCTCTGTGCATGCAACTATGTGGATTTTCTTATCGGTAAGTACATACTGTTGTTAAACCCACGAACCGGTGGGGTCATCATAATTGTCACACCTGTACTCTGATCCACAAACCAGAAAGACGAAACATTGATTTGACACGCTTGTCTTGACCGAGTTCTTTCAGTGCTAAGGTTCAGAAATAATAATTGTCTTCCCGTTGGTTCCAGTGTTACCGGTAGATGGCGGCTGGAGTTCATGGACCACGTGGAGCACGTGCACGAGCACGTGCGGTACGGGGACGCGCTCTCGCTTCAGGATGTGCAACGATCCCGCCCCGGAACACGGGGGTCGGTACTGTGAGGGTCAGGCTGTCCAGAGGTTACAGTGTCAGGTGCCTTGTCCAGGTATGATCCTCAGGTGAACGTTGACCAAGGGTGCTGCTGCTCTTCCTTTGACTGGTGTTACTGGGATGGGCGTCATTACGGTGTTTTTGTTGTTGTTGTTGTTTTTATGGTCAGACTCGCAACGCTTTGATCACATTATTTGAGATAGCCTGGTATCTCACATTGTATCGGACGACTGGAGATTTCCAATTAAAAAAACAAAACAAAAAACGCGTGATATTAGATATTGATATCTCGTATCAGTAAATGAATAGGACATACCAGATACCAGATAACTGCAAAATTAAAAACTCTTGCTCGGCGTGAAAAGAAGACGCGATGTAAATGTATATGCAAGACGTGAAAACATACACGGTGCTAATCGAGAGTTGCTCGTACGTAACCGGTTTCAGTTAGACAACACACAAGTTAAGGTGCCTATGTTAGGTCCGGTAGGCTGGCAATTTGCGTTCATTCTGTCTAATTAAGCGTTAAGTGGCTGTGCTGGCAGTGGTCGCGAGAGATTCTCTCCTATTGATTATTATCAGGCGAACCCTTGGACTGCAGCTGTGTCACCAAATCCTATTCCCATCCTAGCAGGGCGCTTGAGGGAGAGAGAGAGAGAGAGAGAGAGGATGGGGTGAATGTATGGGACAAATAATGAGAAAGATCTCGTGTGATCTCGTGTGACGTGCTCGTAAAGTACGGCGACCCTGACAGACGGCTAACGAGGCTTGTCTGGAATGTTCTGTTTCACAGGCAGAATTGCAAGAACAGTGATAAAATGAATCTCGTTCTTCACAGCAGTCTGCTTTGCTGACTGAAAACCTGACGCCTTACGGGCTAACACCTATTGCATGGAATTACACTGAGTACATCTTTAAAGCACACATAAAAATACTGCGCTCAATAGGTCCTCCATAAAAATGAGATCATCGATTCTTTTTCACAATCATCAAAAGAGACAACGATACTGTGGTCGCGCCGAGACCGATTCTGAAAACTCTTTAAATCCGAAAGTGATATATTCGACTTCATCGTGCAAAGGTCTTTTTCACAGGATGCATATGACTGGTGATATTCATGACATACAATTACTGTTACTTCGAAATTAAGGTGGTGTGGTGGTCGCAAGCAGGTAGAACTCTTTCTCCTACAGTGGATCATAGGAAGCTGATATTCTGTGCACTGTGGGAGAGAGAGAGAGAGTACTTTGTGGTTGTGGTGTTTAGGAGGTATCGGCAGTATGACGCTTTTTCTGTGACTTCGCGAGAAAAAACACGCGTTTTTTTTTTGGTTGATTTCTAACCGCGGCCTGTGCTGCTGCTTTCGCAAAGGCTCCTATAAGTTTATACACCAAATGAAAGCACATTGTATCCTCTTTTCAATCATTGTATTTGTATATTTGTGGGGGGCCTGTGAGACGAGCACGTGGCTGAAATGTAAGGCATTTAATTTAGACGTGATTTCCCCCGCATGCATTTCCCCCCTTTTCCCCTTCATTTCTGGGAAGTCAGAATAGTATGCCGTGTATAACTGGTGATAAAGTGCTGTCAACGCGATCATAGCGATGCATTCATAGTCGCGCCAGACGACCGGAAGATCGCTGACGTGCCCGGATGGTTGGCTGCACGTGCCCGTCCCAACTAGGGCAATGGATGACCATCGTGTTGACACGAGATTAGCGGAGAGGCCGGCCGCGCGGGTTCGAGATCACTGTAAATTCTGACAGAAAGCATTTCACTCCCCTCGACCGTTATCATCAACGGCAACGGAAGCGTGCAAAAATGATGTTTGGGTGGTGTGTGTGCCGGTGCTTGTTGACTGTGGCTGAATTTACGGTGGGAAAGGCAACAGGGCTCAGGCGGTTTATCGGGTGCAAGGGGGGTCTTTGATCGGGGGATTATGGGGCCATTACATCTCAGATAATGATCGCCCTTGGTGTCTGTGTCCGACCGGTTCCCACTTTTTTGTCAGCTTGATTCGTTGGGCTTGGCAGGCTGTGTGCACATGATGCAGTCAGCAAGACTTCCACAGAAAGGCCGGTTTTGAATGATTATTTTGTCCAACGTACTAACACACCCACCATTTAGATGCATTCCAGAGTAAGGCTGGTTCGGAAAAGCTCATACATGACGTTCATAATTACCTCATTAGTTAGTCTGACAGAAGTTGTTACTGTTATTGCACTCGGTGTGACTGCTCGCGCACCTTTTTCTCAAAGTGCACTGAGAGTCATTTAGTTCCGTTATAGACTAGCTGATAATGTTTATGCCGCAGCATTAGTGGAAAAACACACTTGTTCAGGTCTATGAACTGAGTTTTGTAACTTAAGATTTCTAACCGTGGTCTAATTCAGGTTCGTATTGACCATACCTATACCTTCCTTATGTTTTAAGTTTTTTTTTATGTTTCTTATGTTTTGTGTTTTTATATGGCCGAGATCCACGGGACACATTGTTAGGGAGGGCAAGTAAAAAACAAAACTAAGCCTTCTTCTTTGGCAGGGCCAGGATGGTTTGAATTCCATTTAGCATGTATTTTAACACTGTTTTTTTTTTTTTTCTTTCAGAGAGAATTTTATTTAGCATGTATTTTAACACTGTCGTCATATGGCTGCTGCATTTCAATCTTGAATTGACTGTGATGATTTGTTATTAGTCGTGTACTGTCCATGCCTGAAATCACTACATTTTTGTCCAGATTCCGTCCCAAGGACTCCCTTGCGTTCGCCAGACTTCGACCCAAGTTGTTACTGTGGTTGTACTCAAAGTACGGAAAAGGGACAGATCATTGCTAGCGGACGCTGTCAAGGCCTGGCAACGTGGATTATCAAAGCAGCACCCACACATCAGGTGACACTGACCTTCCGGTACTTCGACCTGTTCTATGAAAGACAGTGGGTCAAAGTTCGTGATGGAGCGACAGAGAGTGATGAACTGCTGTTTTACTCACGAGACGAGACACAGCCTCATGACGTCACTTCCTCAGGGAGCGCCATGCGCGTGGAGCTGATGACGGAGTCCGTCATGGCGTCACCGCCGGAGATGGCGGTTTTCCCAGGAACGCATCTTTGCCGATACACGTGCATGGGTTTATTGCTTCCTACGTTGTTGAAGGTATTCTCTCTCTGTCTCTGTCTCTGCCTCTCTCACTCTCTCTCGCTCTCTCTCTCTCTCTCTCTGAGAAAACTTATTTGAAAAACTGGAGACCCTATCCTGCCGAGGACTGGGCATCCGGCGAGGCTCTGAAAGTTACTTTTGAAAGATAGGCATCCGCATTGGCAGTGTTTCTTACGTTTCTTACCATCTCAGGATTCTCAGCGGAAAGGAGTGTTTACTTCTGAGAAAGTACGCTTACATGGTCTTTTCGTTTGATTTTCAGCCGTGGATGTGTCCATGCTACCACCTCCCTTGTACCGCCACGTGGAGACGACAGTGATGGAGAGCGACGTGACCATCGTGGGGATCGCGGTGTGCGGCGTGGTCGTCATCGTGCTGGTGGTGTTCGTGGTGGTGCAGAGGACGTACTGGCGCCGAATCCCCAAGTACTCCATGGCCGCCAGCAGCGAGAACAGCCCCGCCCACGTGGTCCACAGCTCGTCGGCACAGAGCAGTCAGCCGTCCAGTCCTGGACCTCAGGTCCATGTTGACATGGACATTCCGCTCACAGGTGCTAATTGTGTTGCTATTTATGAGGGCTGATGTAAAAATAGGTGTATCTCTGTTTTTTTTTAAGCACTTGTAAAGGGGTTTTTAAAAAGTCGTAGAAGACAGTGGGAGCAAAACTGTGGAAATTAAACCAACACTTCGGGTTTTAGTAAATTTATAATTAATATAATATAAATTCGTTGTGTTCTGTAGCCTGGAGGTTTCTCCAGCTTTCACTTACCATCACTTCTGTTGTACACAAAAATACCCGTGTTTCTTTTAACTCTTTGACGACGAAGCACAATTTCTAACACGCGATTTCCTGTAGGAAATCGCGTGTTAGAAATTGTGCTTCGTCGTCAAAGAGTTAAGGTTTTATCTGGCTCATTATTATTATTATTTATCTTTACTGCTGCGTAGCTCATTTACCTCATCCATGTACAGGTGGCAACAATGCCAAAAGGAAGAACTCTTCAGGTCAGCGCGCCGTCTCGAGAGGGTCATCAGTGTCCAGCACGTGCAGCGCGGGGCTGAAAAAGATCCGCTCTAAAACTGACAACGCTGCTGGTGGAGGAGTGAACGACGCCGCAGGGGCGGCCGGTGGAAGCCCCAAACCCAACGCCCGGGACTACAGCCCCATGGTCAGTCCCTACTCCGCCAACGCCTCGCCTGAAGATCACGTGCACGACACTAACTTTTTCCGGGCCAGCCCCATTCTACGCCAAGTGGCGCCGCGCTCGCCCAAAGTTCACCCACACAGGGTCAAGGTATCACCAGGCACCCCGGGATCACCCCAGGCCTCGCCCACCATGACCAAACACGAGATGCTGACACGGAAACGGCAGGAAAGGAAACTGTCCACGCCAGCCGGGGAGGGTGCTGGGAACGGGGACCGAGAAGTCACAGGGTCATCAGGGTCGAATTCCACATCAAAGCCAACCACCGCCTCCACTTCCACTACCACCGCCGCTACCACGACCACGAGAGCCGAAATCAACGTGCCTCCACGGCACAGAGCTGCTGAACGTTCTCCAGCAGGGGACACGGCGACGCTCACCAGAGCCGCTATAGGGAGACAGAAATCTCCAGTGGAGAACGGTGCTCAGCAGGAGGAAATTCCTTTGATAGACTCCATGGAGGAGATCTCCAGTAAAGTCAAGCCTGAGTCAAGACAGTCTCCAGCGTGTGAAGAAACGTCTTTTATTTATCCCAGATCAAAAGCCAGAAGACCCACCTCTCTGACCGAGACCTACTCGTTAGAAACGATAGCGACTAAAGGCAGTAGATCACGGACTCCCAAATCGCCAGTTGAGCCTAAGAAACCGTCAGCCATGGAGGAGAGACAGACGCTGCTGCCTAAACCAGATGGACAGAGCCCTAAATCTCCTCGCGGGGAGGCGGTGCTTATGGACAGAGACGCAGAATCGAAGTTTTCTAGTCCCAGCAAAAGTAGTATAGGATCCAAGAGCAACAAGACGATGTCGCCAACACGCAGTATCGCTACGCCGGAGTTAGAATACGACGATTTTGTGATGGACGACCCTCTGTCTTACTTTGACTATGAGGAGACCTCCAAACTCACGTGGCACGGTACAGAGAAACTCGGCCGAACACACAAACATGATTAGAGCCGAGATCCTTAAACACGGTGTCATGACGTGTGCTTTATGAATACTTTTAGTAGTCTTACGATGAATATCAGTCAGTATCTGCTTTCGGTTGTATTTTCACACCGAATTACGCCATTTTCACTGCGTGTTGGGCATAACACTTCAGAGAAACTCAAAAGCTTGCACGTGCGAAACGTCACGTGCATTTGAACAGATTTCCAATTCTTGACGTTTAACTGTTGTTCTGCCGGAAGAGTGAAAGAAAATTACAGCATCAGTCGTGGAGCAGAGAGGAATCATTACCCCCTTTGTTTTGTCAAGTGAACAGATCGGACTCGTGTACTCTGAAAAACTTGTGTGTGCGTCGGTATTGTCCTGATAAACTGGGTGCTTTTGGTCTGTATATGATCACCACCATCCCAGTCAGTCAGCAGCCTTCCGTTGATTCGTCAACACAACTAAAGAGAAATCGAGAATCATGTTGTATATTTTTCACTCGCGTAGTTTTGGATGGTTAGCAGTTTAATTGTGTGCCAGCTACCATATCCCAGGTTTCTGGCTGTTACCGACCTTACAGATGTTTTGTCCATTTTTCAAACAAGAATGCGCGTTTCGGGTTAATTGAGACTACTAGGAAACTTGACGAAACTGCGTACTTGTTTAAATTAAGTCGTCCCTTTCTAGCTGAAACGCAGGTTTGATTTTTCGGCGTTTTTTTTTTTTTTTTTTTTTTTTTTGGGGGGGGGGTCTTTTTGGTTATATCGTGCATACACGCTACCCATACGAACAGATGCCTGTTGGGTCTGTAACAACAATCTCCCCCTTTAGTACGTTCCCCGCTGTTTAGGACAGACTACCATTTTTATTTTTCAAAACATGTGCATAACACTTGTATAGTTTATCTTTCAACATTGCCATTGTCGGTTTTCAATTGTCCAAAGCAGAATGCCGGTGTTGCTCAGGACATGTGGAGGATGGTACTGGTTGTGATCCCACCTATTTGAGCCATTTTTATATCCTAATATCAATAGCTCTGTGTTGTCGTGTTGTCTGTGATTCACGTTTTGTTGGCATTTTCCCATGTATGAACTTCAGTTACTTTCAGGCTGGCCGAATGCGTTGTGATGTGTGGATGTGAATTTGGAAAAAGAAGTTTGTCATGTTTATTTTCACTGGAGCTGTCAGAGCGAAGTGTGTGTGTGTGTGTGTGTGTGTGTGTGTGTGTGTGTGTGTGTGTGTGTGTGTGTGTGTGTGAGAGAGAGAGAGAGGTATGTGCTGTACATTCAGCTGTATAATCGGCGATTCACCGCATGCCATTTCTTCTGATTCGTATTCATTCGGGTAGAAATGATCACGGAATCAGTGGCAGCATTGGAATTTTCTACACTATTTGATTTTTTTTTCAGGGACTAGCAGAAGGAATTTAAATCCTGAAATTCAAAACCCATCGTTCATATCAGTGTCTTTGTTTTGTGTCCTAAATTTGAATCCTTTTGCAGCAGCCGTCCGATATCTTGACTGTGTTGTGATTTGTGTTTAAATCTACGCAAAGTGCGTTACCGAAAACTCAAGCAAGCACTTTCTTTTTGGAATGACAGTGTAAAATTGTATCTGTTGTGTACGAGTCACCGCCATCCATCAGTCCTGTTTTGAGTTTTATTCAGTAATGCAATTCAGTTCTGGGTTCTGATGGTACATTCACATAGCTGTAGTCACCGGGCATGTGTGTGTGTGTGTGTGTGTGTGTGTGTGTGTGTGTGTGTGTGTGTGTGTGTGTGTGTGTGTGTGTACAAAACAAGAGAAAACAGTCGTGTCGGTGTGTGTGCCGTGTGTGTGTGTGTGTGTGTGTGTGTGTGTGTGTGTGTGTGTGCGCGCGCGCGCAAAACAAGAGAAAACAGTCATGTTGATGTGTGTGTGTGTGTGTGTGTGTGTGTGTCACAGTGTGTGTGTGTGTGTGTGTGTGTGTGTGTGTGTGTGTGTGTGTGTGTGTGAGAGAGAGACACACAGAGAGAGAAACAGAGACAGAGAGAGACAGCGACAGAGTTTTAACTTTGTGTGTCCCTAAACGGTTTTCTATGTACATGTCTTCTACCATCATGTGTACGAGTGTGTTTGTCTTCTTGGTTTTTAATCCGATAATTTTTCGACAACCGATTGTTTAGTGTTTAGTTATATGGTTTTCTGTGTGGCCATAGTACACTATCAGTCGTGGGAAAGTGCAATCAAGTTCTCCTTTGTTTAACGACGGAGTTCTCTCCGAAGACTAACTTACCTATACTGTCTTGTAATGGACTCCGTCGCACATTTCCTAATGTAGATATTGATAGTTAAACTTGTGCACTCGTGCACTTACTCAAGTAGTCAGCTCTTGACTCACACGGAATAAATGGCACTACGAAGGATGGCTGCTGGCATTGTTTGAACAATGTCCAAGGGAAATTATATGAAAGACATCTTCTCAAGTGAAAAGACAATAATTTAGAAGAACAAAAATCTTCAGCTGTGCATGTAATGCGAAGAGTCTTTGTTTACATGCTCCCTTGCCTGGTTTCCACTATCCAGCCAGTGATTGGCCGGATTCAAACCGCTTAAGAGACGCTGCGCTTCGTAGTGTGGTTTATTTGCTTGTGTCAGTGGTGCAGTACATATGTATTCTAGTAACTTCGTAAGTCTTTAGCTAACCCTTTCCTAATCTGGGTTAAAAGATTTGACAAAAGCATGAAATGTTTGTATTTTGATTTTTCAGTGAATGTGTGACAAGTCGGATGAGAACACATATCAATGTACTTTTTTTGTATTTTGAATTTTTGAATAAATCATGCCTTGAAGTTTAATCCTCTTGTTAATGCTGAGAAAGACGTGTGTGTGTGTGTGTGTGTGTGTGTGTGTGTGTGTGTGTGTGTGTGTGTGTGTGTTAGAGAGAGAGAGAGAGAGATTCAGCGGGGAGCAGAAAGCGAGGGTAAAAAAGAAAAAAATAATTCTATGCACACGAAGTAGGTGTGCTTACACTCTGCTACAGTCTATAAATTCTGCAGCGGGACCGTTGTAAAGTAATAAACAGTCGGGAGAAAAAAAGTTCTGCTGAAGCCCACACGAGACAAAGCAAATTTGTACTACTGGATGGGACGACAGAAGGAACCAGGAAAGGTGCGTTATTTAGAACGCGCGACAGAGCTGTCCTAAATCTTCTTCTTCCCGTTCAACTTGACACGAGCTTCAAATACTCGTCATGGAACGGATTATACAGGCGATATTACACACCGTCACGTTACCTGGGGTAAACCCTCTTTGTAGGCCTATTAAATGCCTGGGTAAATTGTTCTTTTGGCAGAGTGGGGTGTTAGAAGTGTCAAATGATGAAAATTATCACTGGTGGGCGAGAGACAATCCCTGCTGGGTCTTAGCTCCACTGTGGTAACCTCACATATTGTCGGCGGCGGGGCGGGAAAGAATAACACAGTTTTATATTTCTGGGATGTGCGGGCCAGTCACAAGCAGGCATTAACATTTCGACTCAAGAGGCGGAGAGACGACTCGAATTACGAAAAATATGTTTACGTAACTTTGGGAAAGAATCGCACCAGTCTAATCTGTATTTCTCGGTGGGGTTCTGTCAGTGTCAGCGCTCAGCTATCTCCCAATAAAGTGGGTTTTTGTTTGTTTGTTTTTTGGGGTTTTTTTTTCAGCGGGGACGTCTTTGTTGGGAACTGAGTAGTCAAAAACTTGTTTTTACACAGTATCATGTAAGCAGACCACAAGACGACGTGCCGGTTGTATTTGTGTGCAGTCTGTCCGACTTACAGTATACTCGGGTTTCTAGTCAGTTCAAATATTGGCAGCTTCTTATCGCCACTGTACTAAGTTACGAATGCACTGAAGCACCCGCCGGTTCGAGGTCACGTTATGCAGTTTGAGTATTGGGTACACTGTCTGTAGAGTCTTCATGCGAGTCCCTGATTAGCGTAAAGCCGGATTGACCAAAGTGATTCACCAGACGACTGGCTCATCTAAGTCGTCATCCGTCTGTTGGACAAACAACTGGAAGAAGCAGCAGCTTCACCAGCGTTATCGTCATCCAGAAAAAATCCATGGCTATGACAGGCGCTTAGGCCCTTTTTCCGGAAGAGGGTAGAGTCACTGGTGATGCCAAGCCCAGCAGAATTGGGCCTTCCCCATTTCTGGAGTCTGCAAAGCCGGGGGACTGCAATCGTTTCTCATAGCGCTGAAGACGTGGACCGCTCAGAAACCTTAGCTGTGTGTTGTTCAACATTAAAGTCTCATTATGTTCGTGATGAGTTCTGAGGGGGAAAAATGCCTCTTAAGTGATAAGCTCCACGGCTTTTTCAGAGTAAATAGCTCTGAGGCTGTTTGCTAGATAGAACGATGTTCCTTTTGAGGATTGCGACCATGTTAGTTACTTCGCGGCCTCTAATAGTAGAGAAATATGACTTTCTTCAGCCTAACGCTTCCATATCTGTACTACACGTCAATACGACCAAGTGGCTAAAAATAGCCACCAATCAGCGCTGTCTAGTTGGTCTTCAGGTCCGCAAGCAAATAACGTCGTCTGCTGAGTTCGACGTGCGCTTCTACTTAGGTAGAACAACATACGCCAACCGGGGTCACCAGAATAGTTTCAGATACTATATTGTGTCCCAAGTGGCTGATTCTGATGCACGGTAAGCGCATTCGATGAGAGGTTTCCCACGGCGTTGTTGCACGCCTGACAAACGCGAATTAACCCCAAATCGACCAACCACAAACTTACACCACTCTTTTAGGATAAATCACACATGTACTTCATCGTAAAGGCAAAGTTCCACAAGCCGACTCTGATATCTCAAAGACCAGCAGACCATCGACCTAACGATCATCCCTGGTTGGAACAAGCACCTCGCCACAGTGGACACTGACTGCTCATATTTCTCCTAGCCTAGTGACAGGGTCACTCAGTTTATCCTTCCACAACTGCAAAAGGGATCCGAAGCACTCTTGAGAGGTTTCGAGTTACAAACGGACCGTGAGTGGGATCAATAGAAGAGATCGAACTCCAAAGCCGAGCTTCTCAGAGACAAACTCTCAGTCCACTCTACGCAATCTCTACGGCGGGAACACTGAAGTCGGCTGGGCAGATCCTCCTGAAGAAGGGCGTTAGGGAAGATTACGTTAGATTAAGGGCTGGGTGGCAGGCCCTTCTCGGGCGGGACGTGCGAACGGCTTGTGTGACGACGGCGTGGATCGATTGACGGTGAAGACAGGGTGAATAACTCGGTAGGCAAGGGGTGTAATTTGCTGGTGTTTGAAGCCCGAGTCGCATTACTGAACCTGCCCGTGGTAACCTCGCGAGTAATCACGTACACTTCGCTGAGAACAATGATATCGAACTGTCGTCTCTCTCTCACAGATATCAAAGCGTGATTTGAAGGGAAAATACTTTGTGACAAACACTGTATTCTTTATAATCTCCAGACTAAAGAAAGCCTTTGAACTGCAATAATTATAGAAACTTCTAGAACAGATCGCACAGAAGATAGCAGACAGATCTTAAATTACACACACACGCGCGCGCACACACACTGCACACACACACAGGTCTTACTCTTGGGTATGGAGGGGAAAAAACGGCGCACTTCACAATATGTGCCAATTATAAAGAAACAGTCCAGGATTAAAAAAAAACAAAAAACAAAAAAACTTGAACAACTTCAACCGCTTGGTTTAAACAGGTTGACTGCAATACCGACAAGTCGTTCCAGTAAGCAGATAGTGAGCATAAACAAGCGGCACCGCTTATGTTAAATGCTCAGTGGGGAAAAAGTACATATTGACAGCACTGATTGAAATGGCATACTAGACTGGTAAGTAATTATGATAGATTAAAACTACAGAAGAGAGAGAGAGAGAGGGGGGGGGGGTCTATGTGCAATCACAACAACGAAAAAACAAAAACAAAAAAAACTTCAACCGCTTTTTTTATGCATTCTCGTAACAGTTTCAACTTCACAAAACATACACGCTGCACTACTATTACACCGCTAGCCTGGTCTTGTGTAAAGTTTCAACTTTTTAATAACTTAACAGGGACTCGTCAATTCAGTATGTTGTAGTTTTTACAGGTGTAAAAAAAAATCAAAACACAGTGGTTCTGCATACTACTCAGCTGAACTATTACATAGTAATCTCTGCAGTCAGCGCAATGCAGGTAATGGGTGGGCAGACAGACCTGAAAGTGACATGGACAGATTGTCCATTAGGAGATCGCATTAGAGGCAGGTTGGACCACTAAAAACTGTCAGCGCAACTGACGGATGGTGGTGCTTCATACAATCCATTAGCCAATGGAAAACTCCGACACAATGGCATCGTTTCTCTTCCCATCTCCTCGGCCTCTGCCGACATCCACTAATGAGAACGGACTTCTGTAATAAATACAGCGGGAAACCACAACTGATAGTGGTGGGCTTAGAAGCGTCTTTGAAACAGAAGAGAAATTAATCAATCAAATTATTTCATTATCCCCTCGGGCAGCTGTGAAGGAAGAGTGGATGTCGTCGGTTTGAAAACCACCACTTTTTGAAAGAAGAAATTCGACCCCCCCCCCCCCCCCCCCCCCCCTTTCACCACCGCTGGCCCATCCTTACCCTCCAAATGTGCCTCAAGCACTTTACGTAACATACACCAATATGCGTTCGTGATTACTGGGATGCCTGATAATTCTGACAATTCATATGGACATAATACATCTACTACTTCTGTGAAATGAAACAAAATGGTTACGGAGAGCAGCTCTAAGGGGAGCAACTTCATACCAAAGGAACTGAAGAGTTCAGATGTTGATGCAGTTATTTCCCCCTACTGCACTCCAACTAGCGGTCGCCGTACCTGGTACGGACGTTGGAATGAAAGTGTGGGTGCAATTGCAGCCATAATGTACGTCGAAGGTTAAAACACACACACACACACACACACATACACACACACACACACACACACACACATCAAGTAACGTTCAACTGGCAGAAGCTGTAATAAGTTCTATTTGAACATACAGACGAGTGGAAACAACTGATTACCTTAACATGAAACAAAACAAAACAAAAAAACCCCAAAAACCCAGTTACTCTCACATCCCATCTTATTCATGTTATTACAAACAAAAGCAAGTATTTGTATCTAATTCTATGTGAAAAGAACAAAATGCGCTAACATGTTTGGAAACTCCCATAAAAAATGACTATAAAAATAATGTCATTGGTCTGACAGATGAGGGTGTGCTTGCAATATCCAAGCAACTGAAAACATGCTAATGCATGTGCATCTCATTATATACTCTAACAAAAATAAGTGAACTTGTTGTACAGATACAACAACAGCTGTACAACATTAACCTATAACTTATATATACATGTAGTTTTGTATTCCTTGATACATGACAATGTATTACAAGGTTATTGTTTCTTCTCTACATGTTGGCAACAAATTCAAATGCTTGCTACTAACTAGCTTTACTCTCAAATGTATACATTGTGAAATGTACTAGTTTGAATACAAACAATGTTCAACAAAAAAGTCTTGCATTTCAAAATTCATTTGTACGAATGAAAGTGTACCACAAATGTACATGTTTGCACACAATTACAAAACATGTACCAGTACTTCTGACATCACAAAATCCAGCTTTGACAACCAACTGCCAAAAACAAAAAACAATAACAAAAAACACCTGCTTATAAAGCCTGTGTGATCTCCGGGTCTACAAGTTGTCCGACATTCCCCCATTTGACGTGCTTGTATTTTCTTTGTTTTCATCTTCACCCTCTGCTTCTTCCCCTTCCAGCATGCTGCTTTCAGATAATATCCCCTCCCCTTCCCCTCCAGCATTGCTTCCTGACATATCTCTCTCTTTAGTGGTATGAAGCACTGAGACGCTTTCATCACCCCCCTCCCCATCTTCATCCTCATCGTCATCCTCATCCATGAGGAAGATCCTCACGCGCCGACGTGAGTGAAAGAGGACAGTAGCAGTCTTGCGTGGCCCACTGACTGCCAGTGAGTGGGCCTTCATGTGGGCCAGATGCTGGAGACAGCGGGTGGGCAATAGCGTGTCCATGTTCACGAACTGCAGTCCTGAGACCCCCACAATGTTCTCTGTGGTGTTGACTGTGGTGTATGCCCCTGCTGGTATGGCCGACAGAGGGAGCTGGGCCAGGGCTGGGCGACCATCATGTGAGTCGTCCACCAAGAGGAGAGACAGAGTGTTCTGGTCATACACTGACAGGTCCAACACAAAGTGCTCCCCACCACCAGTGCTACTGCTAGACGTCGAAGTGTCATGCATGTGGCCTGGGGATTCTATAGAACTGGTTGTCACGGCAACAATAGTGTCTTCCTCTTCCACACGGCTGAGGTCAGTAGGCTGGCGCAGAATGTAGAAGGAGTTGTAGGGCAGGAAGTTGGTGGTGAACACGGTGATGATCTGGTTGCTGGACGTGTCCGTGAACTGGCAAACCTTTGGGGGATGATGGTCCAGTTTGGCAACCCTTGCAGTCAGAGTGAACAGGTGGTAGATGACACTGCACTGCAGTGACTGTCCAATCACTTCCATAGGGCGCTGTAAGGGAGAAATCATGAACATATGAGTCTGTGCATCACATTTCATGAAAACATTAATTTCGCTGATTCTAGCTGTAAAAGTGAGCAACACACTTCAGGAGCATTACTATATATTCCCAACACAATTAGTGTATCAGAAATATAAAGTATAAAGAAAGTATAAAGTACAATGTACCGTATGTACAGGCAACCCCACTGTGGTGCAGTATAATACCAGTAAGTATTCTAACCACTGACCACTGATACTGCCCAATGTGTACATGAAAAGATACACATAAATTATATGCAAACCCTGGACAACCACTAGGTACTTACCTGCAAAGCTATCTGAATGTCGTGCTCCATACAGTCTTGAAGCTGCAACAATGACTTGGTGCTGTGTGCTGGATACAGAATTGGGCTGTCCTGCAAGGCTGGTGATGCCTGCACAAACTTCACCCATGGGTTGCTGCTCATGTTTGACGGGTGAGCCAGGTCTTCTTTCTTCAAGTACTGCCCAACTTTCTCCAGCTTGAATCTTGGTTTCTTGTCAGCAGCTGCAGCACTAGTGCCGGCACCCTCCTCTGCGAACAGGCTACTTTCTTCTGGGATGAAATGACTGAAGTTATCGCGAAGAAACTCTGAGACAAAGTTGATGTCATGCTGGGTCATCTTGCTCAGCTCAGCTGGAATTTCTTCCTTTGACAGTCTCAGAATGACAACGTATAGCCAGCGAAAGAAAGCCTTGAAATTCTTGATGCTGCCATCAATGACCTGCTGGAGATCACAAGCGCTGATAACAAAGGACCCCGCAGCTTGGATGGCAGTCTGCATGGTGGCGAGATCAAGTCCAAGGACACCAAACTTGTCATACCATTGTGCCATGCCCTGGAGTTCACTGAGATGATAAACAATGGCCTGGCTGACCGTCTGCAGGTGCTTGACTACCAGTTTCTGGATGTTGGAGTAGGATGTCTCAATGGAGTAACCCAGTTTCTTCAGACCTTTATCCGTCAACTCATGCAGCAAGAAATTCTGCAGTTCTGGACTCGGTGTGCCAAACAGGAGCAACTCAAGAAAGTCGTTGCTTACAGTCCCCTGTCCAGTCTTCTTCTTCTCTTCAGCGAACTTGAGAAGTTTTGAGTCCATTTCTGTCAGAATATCCTCCCATGCTTCTGACATCTGCTGAATAGTAGTCTGGAGATGCTCCACTAGACAGCAGACCATTCCATACTTCAATGCTAGCAGCCGGATTTCTTTAGAGCGTGACTTGAGCAGAGTTGTGTCAAATGTCAAAATGTAGTAGTCTATTTCATCCGATTCATCTGATGTTGATTCCACCACAACTGACAAAGAATGGAAGTCCTCTGTAATGGTGGCTGAACAGACACGCCTCTCCTGCGAGCCATCCTGGATCATGAAGCCAACTGATGCAACAGGAAAAACACCGAATGCTATCAAGTGTACAACATCTTTGTTGGTACCAACCACAAGAAAATTCAACTCTTTCTGGTCTTTCAGTTTCTTACTGTCTTCAACAATCTCGTCTGAGTTGTCTTTGGAAACTGATCCCTCGTTGTAGTTTTTGTTCAGCGGTTGGAGTTTCGGTAGGAAATGGGCAGAATTGTCTTCCCCATAAGGCTCAATGGTCCAGGGTCTGTCAGCAGGGAAGTGCTGTCCTGTCCAACTCATGGAGGTTATCTCCCCGTCAACCTCAGTGGCATGCAGGATCTCGCCTTTCTCGATATCACAAAGTCGCAGCTTACCAGAGACGTAGCCGACAGCGAGAACCTTGCCGTCAGGTCGCCATGCCAAGCCTCCAACCGTTTCTCCGTCCCCTGGCGCTGCAAGAGCCCACACTTTCTGCCACGAAAGACGGTGCAGCATGACCTCACCATTGGCGTTCGCCAGCGCGATCAGATCGAGTTTTGGAGACCAAAGCATCATATCCACCTCTGCCGACACATGCTTTTCGTCTACGAGTTTAAATGTTTCCTCAGGCATGGTTATTAAAGCAATATGCGCTTACTAAATACAGACTTATGACTTGAAAAAGAAGAAAACACCGGCTGTACTTCGCGGGTTGTCGCAAGATTCCTCGGAAGTGGCTTCCCTTGTTCTAACTTTCAATTGGCGTTACCTCCCTTCCACCAGGAAAGTGCACTTGCTCTGAAACTTTTTTGTGTCAAGTAGTCTGGCAGACTTGTGCAAGTCACATTTGATATGGACGCCGATGTGGCAAAAACATCAGATAAACTTGGCAAAGTGCCCTACATATCCACCCCTTTAGTTTCTCCAGATAAGTGTCTGTCGCTTGTCACAGGTAAAACATCAGTTTAGCATCAGAAATAAATAAATACTTTTTTTTGGAAACAGCAAGCCATTTGAAGTAACAGCTTTTCTGTGCGGTCGTTTTGCTTTAGATCTTGTATTAAGTCTAAGTCTTAGTCACTCTAGACATTACCTGCATGAGATAAACGTGCACAGTGATCAAAATAGATCGTCTCTTGCAGAGATACCCACACTGAATGAAAGGTGATTCATGAGATTGCATTGAACAAAATGCTGCGTCTCTGTCTGGTGCTGATGTATCTGTGGTGCTGCTGCCACCATTGCTATTGCCATAATGCTGGCCTGCAGCAAGACCTGGTTCTGGTGCTGAATGCCTCACAGTCTGGCACCCCCTTCCCACATTTCTGGCAGAGCACTGGCTTTTGGTGGGTTGTGTACATTAATTTGTACAGTAGGTCTGTAGCCGGAATTATATTTTCTTAATTACCATGATTATGTATACGATACTTTTGTAAATATATAGGCAGCAATTATCATCAAAATGAAAAGAAAAAAAAAGTCTTCCGATTCAACTTGTTTGACACTTTTTTTGTAACCAGTGCCTGACTAGTGGTTTTAAAGTGTTTAAATTTCCGCAATAGACCCAAAGAATGTGTGTGTGTGTGTGTGTGTGTGTGTGCAGCCCACCGAAACCACACCAAGATGCTGCTGGATTTGACCTTGGTCCAGACATGATTCAGAACCTGGCTTACATTGGTGCTGTACCCCACTGTGGTATCCAGCAAGTCCGTATACACTGGCTTCTTGACCTGGTCAAAGTTGAGGGGTCAGTTCAGTCTAACATGTGAACATAGACTCATAGATTCACTTTGTTACACATGTAACTAAAAAATTGCAATTCTTCATAGTCACAAAGAAGCTCATTCTGACGTTCGGCCAGTTTATGAGTCATACTTTTTAACAAAGAGGCTGGTATCTCCATCTTTTCCGTTCCTTTGTGGTTGTGGTACTAACATAGGGATTGTAATGTTATGCCATGGAACTCTGCAGAGAACTGATAGCTGGTTTTGTTTTGTTTTTTTCATTGTTGGGGGGGGGGGGGGTATGGTTTTTTAACATATGTTGAAATTATCTGGAGAGATGGAGCTAGGTTAATGTTTGTCCTTTGACATTTTTGTTCAGCATTGTAAACATTGCATTTGCAGCTTCTCATCTGGGCAACCAGTGTATAACTTCACCTTCCTGGACCAGATGGTGGATCTCCTTCACCAGAATGGATTGCGCCCAGGGTTTGAGATCATGGGTAGCCCATCCGGCATCTTCACAGACATGGAAAATAAGACACAGGTGTACTGGTGGCGCGATTTGGTGAGACAGGTGGCAGAGAGGTACATAGGTGAGGAAGATTTTTCATAAATGAGGGAATGGATGGAAATGTTGATTTTGACAGAGAAAGTGACACATTTGATTTTAAAGTAAATTGCACTACCCAGTTTAAGTACGTGCATCTTGTTCCATCATTTCTTTCTTTGTACTTTCCGAAAAATACTTACATACATATATGATGTTGCGTTTTCTTTTTTAAGATCATTACGGGCTGGACTATGTAAAGCAGTGGAACTTTGAGACCTGGAATGAACCAGACTGCCATGACTTTGATGAAGTGCAGATGACTGTGAATGGTGCGTGTTTTCTCTCGCTTTCTCTTCACTTCTCTCTCTCTTCGCTCTTCTCTCTGTCTCTCACACATGCATGCATGCACGCATTAATAATTGACTCTGACTGACAACTGAGTGCAGCCAGTCACAGTGCACCAGTACTCCGACAGACAAATCACAGGAGTGGGATCGTCTGTCAGAGTATTTGAGGGGTCCCTGCCAGAACATCCTGTGTCTCTTCTTGCATCTGTATCAACGACAGGGAACCCTCAATTTGCTTGACAAAGGTCCAGTTTAGTGGCAAAACACATTAAAACGGTGATGTCATTTTGTGGAAAATGACCATTAACATTGTTTTTCATCTTGAGATAACCCCTTACCCATTAAATGACAACTGGACTTACCATTGTGTACCATTGCACGGCAGAAAGAAATCAGATGGGTTGCCATGGAGCAGCAGAGGGCGTGACTACTGGCCTGTTGGCTACATGTTAAATGTTCTGTGAACATTGCCAAGATGTCAAGAGAGTAGCAGCTAACATGTGGATGATACACTGAACAGACCTTGAGTCTGAAGTGATGCAAACCGGCGTTTTCTGTTTCAGGTTTCCTCAATTACTATGATGCATGTTCTGAAGGTCTGAAAGCTGCCAGCCCTCAGCTGGTGTTTGGTGGGCCTGGAGATGGATGCAATGTTGTTTCGGTCAGAAGGAAATTTTGTTTTTGCTTGTTTCCCCCTTTTTTTCCTGATGTCTAGCAATCATCTTGATGCCTTGAAATACTCAGAGTTTCTGATCAAAGTTTACTCTGGTCAGCTAGTCAGAATGTGACTGACAGCTATTTTTCTTTTGCAAAAAATCTGCTTCTTACTCAGGTTAGATATCAATCATTCTTGCTATGTTGTACAGGTAAATGTATTTCTGTAATGCATTGGATGCAAATTGCCTATGTGGATAATTTATGGCAAATTTCTACCATTTAATTTTCAGACGAAGAAGAACAGCACATTGAAAGTGCTTCGAGGAAACGATTTTGCATATGGTTTGTTTGGCCATGTTGTGAATGGAACTAACTATTTTACTGGTGAGACGGGAGTTAGAATGGATTTTATATCCCTACATAGAAAGGTATGTTGAACAGTAACAATATGCATAAGTTTTGTCATTCTGTGGAAGGCAGTGATGTTTCACTCAGTGCATTAATTTTTAATGGCTGAACTGATTGCTTCTTGTGTGTGTGTGTGCTTTTTTTCTGCATTTTTAGTCATGACTTTGATCATTCACTCCCTCCTAGTTATCCATTGGTGGTTATAGTGGTCATGACAGAGCATTAATAATTACAGTACACATGTACAATGTGTTCATAGCTAAATGGTTTTTTTTTTTTTTTTTACAAAACTTTTTTTGCACAGGGTGAAGGCAAAGCAAGTACCATACTGAATACTGAGCTTGAGACCATAGAGGAGATAAAGAGACGCTACCCATCCCTTGTCCATACACCTTTCTACAATGAGTGAGTCAGCATTCATGTTTTTTTTCATCTATATTTTTATGTATAAAACTGTTTCATTTTTAACTCTCTACAGTGTATAGTAGTTTAGGATCTGTGTGTTGATATGATATGCAAACTGCCTATTATTTGTAACAGAATTGGTAAGAAGTTGCAGCACATGGTAGGCCATAGTTTCTCTCTGCTTGATTTCATTCATTTGGTGCTACAATTTACCAACCAATGATACTGCATGTTTAGTGAGGCCGATCCTCTTGGGGGCTGGAATAAAGATGAACAATGGCGAGCAACTGCTTCATATGCTGCCATGGCTGTAAAGGTCAGTGCAGAAGAGTGGTTTTCTCTTTCCTGTGTGCTTGTCTTTTTGGAGTTCTGTTTTGCTTTGCTATCTGCATTTTTTACAACGGGTAAACTTTCCAGTGAGGCTGATCCTCTAGTGGGCTGGAGCAAAGATGAATGGTGGAGAGCAACGGCCACATATGCTGCCGTAGCTGTCAAGGTTGGTGTGAAACTGCTTGAATAACTTACTTTTTTCTTGATGTGAAATGATGCTTTTGGCAGAGTCTACAAAGGTTTGTGAGTATAGGTCTAGTGCAGTTCAGTTTACTGCTGCACCTACATAGTACATGTCTGTACCACTATTCTCTTGTGAAGGTTTGCTGTTGGTGTTGTTGTTGGCTTTCGTCGTGGTGTCACAGTGTGAGTGTATCAGTATGTGCACGTATGTGTGCCACACAGCATGTGCGAGTTTGTGTGTGCACTGGTGTCTGTGTGAGTGTCAGTGGTGTTCGGCTAGGGGATCGAGCGAGAGGATCGTGAGCGTGTGTGTGTTTGTGTGTGTGTGTGTGTGTGTTTGAGCGTGTGTGACAGTGTGTGTGTGTGTGTATGTGTGTGTTACATGGCGTGTATTATTATAGACTTCTTCCAGTGTTTGTAATCTTTTTGTGTACTTTGTTTTGCATTTTCAAATTATGACATTTAGTAATAGTAACTTCATGGTAAATGTATGTAAAATTGTATGCTTTGCGATGGGCCGATGGCCTAAACAGTAAAGAATTGAATTGAAAAAATGAATGTTTTGTTTTGTTTGTTGTCTACCCTACAGGTGATTGCCCAACATCAGAACATGCTGATAGCCACCGGACACAGTCCCATCAATTTCACACTCCTCAGTAACGACAACGGCTTCCTCAGCTACTATCCCCACCAGTTCACGCAGCGTACGCTGGTGACCAGGTTTCAGATGAACAGCACCACCACTCTGTGCAGCAATGCCAGTATCGCCACAGCTGCCCACAAGAGCCAGTCAGCACCAGCAAGTAGTCATGAGAATTATGTGACTTTCGTTCGCAAGCCAATATATGCAGCTATGTGTCTGTTGTCTAAACTTGGGGATCAGCAACTTCCTGCTCATGTTGCAGGTATGTGTAAACTTTTGAAACGTTCAGATTTTTGTTGTTGTTGTTGTTGCAAGTTTAACAGACTTACTGTTGTCTGTGTCGGAAGATTTGATTGAAGTATGCACATCACCCCTTATGGACTGTGGAAAGTGCTTGATGATCTTGGTTTTTTAATGGGTTTCAGACAGTCTGTTCAAGATGCCACTGCCAAATGACAGTTATGCTGGTGTTTTGGCCACTGTTCATGTGCCTTCCGATACATCAACATCAGATAGGTATGCTCAGCTGAACAGCAGTATATTGTCTGAAAGCATGCAACCAGACGATGTCAGCGATGGATTTGCTCACATTTTAAAAATGATTTCATTCTTATTACAGTTGCATAGAATTTTGCACATGTCTTACTGTCTGTCAATATCTCCGTGAATTTTCTTTTTCTAATATCATATCTCTTAAGTCATCACCCATCAGTGGTTACCATGTTTCTGTTTGTCTAGCTGGCAGACGGCAGCGTTAGTATATTCCAGTGCTGATACAAACACAGGGAGACTAGGAGGAAAACTGAGCTTCCAGTGGTACATCAACCCGTCAAGCTCGTCATCTGGTAGGATGACTATTAACTTGTCTCATGAGCATGGTGCGTGCCCAGGGTTCGTACAGGCATTGAATGTCTTTGAAAGTCTTGGAATTTTGGAGACCCTTTTTCAAGTCTTTGAAAGTCTTTACATTTCAATGTTTTGAAAAAATGTCTTTGAAAGTCTTTGAAAAATTCTGAAATGAATTTTTTTTATTTTCCCACGACCGTATTTTCAGGGCCATCTCACTGTTTGCGCGTCTCTGGCCGTGTCACTGTGCCTTTCCTTTCGCTCCGCTCGCGAGTCGACTCTGGTTGGTCACAAAGCGCATGCGGTGACACGTGACTGGCTATTCTTTGAATTTTTATTTTTGGTCTTTGAAAAGCCTTTAAAAAGTCTTTGAATTTTGTTCTCAAAATCCTGTACAAACACTGGTGCCACTCTGTGTGTGTGTGTGTGTGTGTGTGTGTTTGTGAGTGTGAGTGTGTGTGTGTGTGTGTGGTATACTGGAGAAGCTTGTGCTATGTCTGGAATACATGTACTGTACTTATTGGTTTTGCTGTGCTGTTTACTGGTTTCTAGACCTGATGCTTGCTGTGTATGCTGTCAGCGATAACTTCAGCAACCCATACTGGTGGTGGGACACACAGTTTCATCGGCCTGATTTTCCTTCTCTCCAACAATTTTCTGCCATACGGAAGAATGAGGTACGTGTACTGTTACCAGTAACTCAGACTGCCATGAGATGTATTTCAGTGGGAATTCCTCTTGTGGAACACACTTCAACTGATTAGTACAAGATAGATCTTTTAAGTTATAATGCAATGATTGTAAGAGCTCATGCCTTTACATGTACCACTGAACTTACTGTACATGGAAAGCAAATTTCTTTTCCAGTAAACCAGTATTGTGGTTTTTTTCACAAATGTAGATGTTACTTGTTAGTTCTACCCTTTGTACTGGGTCATCAGCTGGCATTTGTTTTGTTTGAATGTGGCAGGGTCCATATCGCACTCATCTGCTGCCTGTAGCTGCCAAGCCAGGGTACATCAGTGTACCACCTGTTGAGATGCATGAGCCTGACGTTCATCTCTTTCATCTGTGTGAAAAATCCTCACTTGCACCTGAACAAGTATGTATACACTAGGGGAAGTCAAACGGGATTTACCAAAAAGTGTTATGTCATGGATAATTATTGGTGAACAATACAGCTTTACCATTGTCACATGTTGGCTGTACACAACAGTACATGTGAACTGCTAACTTCAAAAACACAAAAAAGAATACAACTTTATTTCCAATTGCTGTGAGATGCTACTGATTAATAATAATCTTACACAGCAAACCCTGAGACTCTAGTATTGCAGTGCTTTTTCTGTGTTGTGTTGTAGGTGACTGATGTGAGAATGATCAACATAACAGCTGGGCAACTCCTTATCAGATGGTCTGATGCCAACATCAGAACAAAGTATGTTTGTTTCACTTAGTTGTGTGCAGGCTTCTTTCAAGTGAAACAAGAATTGAAGAAAACATTTTGTTCATGAACTTTTTTTTAAAACTTTTTTTTTATTTTTTAAACCAATATTCTTTCTGCTCCTGAATTTGTAATAGTGGCCATTTTAGAACTGCCTTGTTTTGATCTTGTAACATTTTAAACCCTGGAAACAACAACAGACTGTCATGGAAGATCAGTACTACAGTGTATTATTTACAAATCTTGCCAGTTATATATTTACAAATCTCTCAGGCTTTACTCAGGAATACATCTTTACATTCTGGTTTGCAGATGCATCAAGACATACGAGATTGAACTGTCCAAGGCTGGATCACAGGGTCCATATCAACAGATCAACAGTCAGGACGCTATCGTGAATGTCTTTGTGTTTGCTTCAGGTGTGGTTACCATGTTTACATTCATTGCAATTTTTTTTTTCCTTGGTGTTTAATCAAGCATAAACTTTAGCATAAGTGATGTGACAGCACTCTTCAAACTTGATCACCATCTCTATAGCAGGTATGAATTCATGTTAAACACTGTTTTTACAAGTGCCTAGAGTATCATTATTATATATCTTTGATTTGATTGCAGATTCAGAGGGTGGAGTGAGAGGTTTTTACCGGGTGCGTGCTGTGGATTACTGGCAGAGACCAGGGCAGTACTCGGTGTCTGTGGCTTATGGGACAGAATGATTGGCCCCTGATTGGCCAGTGCTGCAGCAAAATCTCCTGGATGTGTGCAATAGACAGTCTTCTTCATGATTGTGTTTCAGGGAATTACATGTACATCAGACATTTTCTGGAAAAGGCTTCTTTTGGCTGTGTTTTACTTCATCTTAATTTCCTCAGTTATGAGCCGATCTATTGGCCAAAACAGCTTGTTTGCAAAAATTAATGGCTGCTGGGGAAAGAGGAAGTTAATTGCTAATAAAGGTTACTCCAGTATGCCACACTTTTTCGAGCCTACAATTATAGTTTATGTATTTATGGATAGGTTTGTATTTTTGCAGTACATGTACATGTAATTCTGGCTAGTGATTAAGGCACTTGTACACATAGACATACATATGTGCAATGCATGTACAGTATTGTTAGAAATTGGCACATGAGTAAAATATCTATGTTTATTTTAATTAGCTTGTTGCTTCATTGTTTGTTCATTTGTTCCTGGCAGCATTCGCATTGGATGTAGGGACATGACACTCTCTCTCCTGTCTTTCAAATGCATGGACGCGCGCGCGCACACACACACACACACACACACACACACACACACACACACACACACACACACACAAAACTGCTAAAGTAGGAGGGGGAGGAGTTAGGCCCGGTAAAAAGAATATATTTCAGCTTCCTATTCAGAACTTGTTTCAAATCAATGTGAGGAGGAAACTTTACGTTCTCGTAATTTACACAAAAAGTTTGTCGGCTGTGTCTTGGGGATTTTAATTTGTGTATAAAGGAATTTTGCTGTGTCCCTGTGGTAGCAACAGGTCTGCTAGTTTCTACATTGCTTGTTACTTCAAACATGGAAGTTCAGTACACAATCTTGGCCAGAGTGTCACAGTGAAAGTGAAAGTGTAAGTGTATGTTCTCTCAAACTGAAACTCTTCTGTACAGTACATGTACTACTAAGGGTAAAATGAGTATAACAAGTGTTAGAAGAAAAACATGCGGTCGTTCTTGTACCAAGGACCCACCGTTTGGAACACCCTGCGAAAAAAGGTGCATAGATTCGAACCCAGCTTTAAACAGCTGTCAATTAAAACACATTTGTTCTCAGCTCAGCAGCAGTAAATAAGGGAATGACAGGACTCTGAGTGTGCCATAAATGACAATTGCTATTTCTATATTGTTCTCTCTGGAATCATATAATGTTATTCTATTTTATTTTTCTCAACTGTCTGAACTTTGTAATCGCTTAGAGCTTGCTGAGTATAAGCGTAATGTCCATTATTATATTTATTATTATTACAAAAACCAGAGACATATATATACATGTATATATACATACACCTCTGTGAAAACACTCTGACAATGAATAAAACAAAACCAGAACTGACAAATGCAACTGGTGGTGGTTTGTTGGGAGAGTGGAAAAAATAAAGTGCACAGACATGCAGATGTTACTATAAGGGCTGAGTTTAACTCTTTGACGACGGAGCACAATTTCTGACACACGATTTCCCATCGTCAAAGAGTTAATGTGTCTTGTAATTCAGCTGCCATCCCTTTCTGATAGCTTTATATGGAACCACTTGTATAGACCTATTGCAAAAACCCCCCAAAAAACAGATAAACAAGCAAAAAAACAAACAAACCCAAACTCATTCAGGAAGTTGTGACCTATTACATTTTTTCAGTATAACAGCTTTAACGCTGAGTCAGTGTTCTCTGTCTTTCTGTTTCCGGCTTCTTGGTGTAAATCAAGGTAATGAAGTTTTAATCTTGAATCACTGAACAAGATCACATTTCACAGAGCATTGTCACTTGAGGTTCTTCGGAGGTATATTTTAGACTCATTTCCATACGTAATTCTTGTTTTCCAGTTTGCACTATTTACCGGCCACACTGATTTTCACTTATGCCAAAGTTGTCAGCTACATGAATTTCAGGTTATTTTAACATGTATGATTGATAAAAATTAGGTCACAAGTTTTGGAACATCTGTGTCAAAAAGAAATCACAGTGTAAAAAATATAAAAAATAAAAATCCCGAAAAGTTTCGGCGTCTGCGGCACCAGGGGAGATGGGTTGGCATTGCAAACTCCGTCGTGGTTGAGCAAGGTAACAAAATAGTGCGGCGGGGTACAATCTAGGAGAACAATGAATGCTCCCTCGGCCTTCCCAGTTTGCACATCACCGGAAGCGACTGTTGCATGCGCACATTTTCACTACCAGATGGTCAAAAAGACACGATAGTAGAGGAAGAAAAGAAACATACGTGAAAACACTCACGTGGATTGTTTATCCCCCACATGCTATAACTCTTAGTATACAAGTACTTTTGGCCAGAAACCGTCGTCGCCGGAATCACCATGGGAAAACCGAAGAAAGGAAAGAAGGGCCAAGAGGACTTGTAAGTAAAGTCCGAGACATTGTTTTCCTATATTTTGTTCCATGCTTGCTCTCTTATATCGACTGATTTACAGTTAAAAACACTTAATTGGTATCCATATTGTTGGCGTTATTAGTCACACTCCGATTGGCGTTTTTCCCCAGATTAGGTCATGGGATATTTACCGTGTTTGTTGCGTATTGCTGATGTAAAGTCGACGATGGTGGTGCAATAATTCAATCATCACATGCCCAGCAAATATATTTAACTAATTTTAAGTTAAACATCGTCGGTACCATTTAGTGGAAAGGAGGTAATTCATTGCGTGAGGTTTAAACGTGATTACGACATTACTGTTGTCTAAGTATAAGGTGCTCATTGTTGATTGTAACGGAACACGTGAGGGGTCCTACTAATTATCAAGAACAACTGAAAACAAGGCTATCCTTGTAATATGGCGCACATGTAGGGTTAGTAGCGTAGGTTGATGGATGTTTATGGCTCTTAACCCAATTTGAAAGAGTTTTAGGGTTAGAAATCTGCTTTAAGTGAGATTTATTGTTAGTAGTCAGAATACTGAGGTTTAGGGTTAGGGGACAGGTTTAAGCTGGGTTAGGGATGAATAACCATGCACAATTGTAAATAATGGTGAAAAGAAACAAAAAACAACATATTTACCTTTTGTGAAATAAAAAATATGTTCCAAAATCAGCCCAGACCTGACCCCTAACCCTAAAATTCAGTGTTCTGACATTTCTAACCCTAAACCTCATTTAATAAGTGATTTAACCTAGATTACTAACCCTAAACTCATTCAGATTGAGTTTTTGTAAATAAGCCTCTTTCAACCTTCATTACTAACCCTAAAACTCTGCCGTATTCCTACTTTGCCTTTGTTTTTGGTTGTTTTTGGTAATTGGTAGGACCCACACGTGAGCAAATGATGGATATTTAAAAATGAGAATCAGTGTGCACTGACTGTTTACTGGATTAAATTTTGTAGGATTTGATCGTGTCAGTATGGAAATTTGTGGTGCAAAAATGATCAGCATAAAGATTGTAAAATTCAGAGTTGAGATTAAATTTGAAAATATCCATGCAGCTGTTTTGCTTGCTTTTAAAGGCTTTTGTTCACCTGCTGTTTATGTCTCTGCCAGCCAGGGGGCATACACATACACACAATGTACAGAATGAAAACTGAATTCACATACATAAACATGTGTAAATTGCTGAGAAGAACGTTGAACTACACATCGTAGCACTGAGCACAATGCAACACATTGTTGGTTAACTAGTTAAGTTTGCTTGCATAGATGTACTTTTAATCACATTGTATGTTTTCTTCTAAACATCAGCAGCGACGACGAGGTTGATCTTGACCCCTTAGCCGGCACACACGCTGCAGAAGAGGCTTCTGAACCTGCCAGTAAAACTGTCAAGAAAAAGGGCAAGAAAGCTAAAAGGGATGATGATCTGTGAGTTTTACCTTGGGGGCAGTTTAATATCTGATTATATACTCACATGCGTAATAAATAGCCTGTTGATGGTATTAGGAAAAGACACACATCACGGGCTCCAGAGTTTTTGCACACCAAGTGACACGTTGCAGCGCCATACTAAGTACCTTACACTGTTTCGTGGTTCACCATTCAGGCTAGCAGCGCCTTGAACATGATTACAAGCACCACTGGTAATCGTATGCACTAGGGAGAAGCATAACACACTTTCTTACTAGTTGTTTAGTATCCATGCAATATAACTTTGTAAGATAATTGTATTACATGTAGTTGATGTGCGTAATATTTTCCAACATGCTTCAGACTCACAAGTGTGTAAAACCTCTTTACCACAGTATAGTGATAGTACCGGTATTGCAGTTCCTGTGACTGTTGCGTACAGTTTTGGGGTTGTAGCATGTCGTATCTTATCGTCTTGTCTTAACATTTGTGTAGGGATGATGTTGCAAGTGAAATTGCTGCCATGTCAATCGAGGCTAACAAAGGTTTGGGCAATGGTGCTATGGAGGAGGAGACGGTGAGCCAGCCTGCTCCAAAGAAAAAGGTATTATCTTTTAAATGTACTAATTACTGTAATTAGACGACAGTATATTCTCTTAAATGAATGACATTTCAGTGGTGGTATCCAGTGATCTGTTTTATACTTAATTGTTGTTGCCTGTTGGAATTGTCACAGTGCTTGGCAAGTATGAGCTTTGAGTGGTAGCTGACCTGTTTTAGCAAGAGAGACGTATTAATTATTAGTGTCCTTTTTGGCTCCCTTGTGTAACAATGGGAGTCTATGTAATAACCCTCCGTCGTCTGTCTGTCTGTCTGTCTGTGTGTGTGTGTGTGTGTGTCCAGAAAACTTTAACGTTGTCGTTTTCTCAGAAACTACAAAGAGCAGAGACACCAAACTTGGCATGCTGATAGACAACCATAAGACCTTTCAAAACATATCATTTTGAATGACCTTGACTCAAGGTCAAGGTCACTAACGCTGTCTGTTTGAAAAGTTTACATTGGCATTTTCACGGAATCTACAAAGACCAGAGGTTTGAAACTGTGCATGATGATAGACATTGATAAGAACTTTACAGATAGACATGTATTCAATGGCCTTGTGTCAAGGTCAAGGCCATACAAGCTATTTTTGTGAAACTTTAACATTGGCATTTTCTCAGAAATAACACATAGCAGAGGCGCCAAACTTGGCGTGCTGATAGACAGTGAAAAGACCTATGCACACAAACCATCTTAAATGACCTTGACCCAAGGTCAAGGTCATTAAAGCAGTCTGGAAATTATTTTACTTTTGCATTTTTTTCGGAATCTAGAAGAACCAGAAGCATCAAACTTTGCATAATGATAGATATTGGCAACACCTTCACTGACATACCTGTGGTCAATGACTTTTAGTCAAGGTCAAGGCCATGCAGGCTGTTTTTGGGAAACTTTAACCTTGGCATTTTCTCTGAAACAACAAACAGTTGAGGCACCAAACAAGGCATGATGATAGACCGCAATGAGACCTACCTTTTTGAATGACCTTGACTGAAGGTCAAGGTCATTAAAGCTGTCTGTTGTGAATTTTAACATTACCGTTTTCAGAGGAACTACACAAATACTAGAGGCGTCAAACTTGGCATAATAATAGACATTGATGTGATCTCATTTTAATGACCTTGACCCAAGGTCAAGGCCATACAAACTGTTTGGGGGAAAATTGTAATATTGCCAGGAACTCGGAACGCCAGAGACACTTTACTTGCCATGATGATAGATAGTGATAAGAGCTTTACAAACATACACTTGTGAATGACCTTGACCCTTGTCACAAGGGAGCCATGGAGGCTTTTGCCTTTCTAGTTGTGTCATGAATGGACTCAGTTTTTTTTGCCTTCCCTTTCAGTTTCACGCTCGCTCACTCATGCTACTAGAACTATTATTTAGTTTTGCTACAGTTGGTAAACTGAGCAACAGCTTAGGGGTCATATGACTCGTAATCCACATCAGTCATCAGTGTGGCATCTGTGATCATTGCCATTGTATTGTCCTGATGTGTTACAACCTGTTATATTTCAGGAAAAGAAAAAGAAGAGGAAGGATGAGGATGAAGGCGAAAACGAAGAATTGGAAATGGCAGGAGGAAAATCAGCCATTGCACGCTTCCAGATGCTGGGCATGATGGACGATGATGATGATGATGACAAAGATAGTGGCGATGAGGAGGAAAAGGCTGGTCTTGAGTTATTAGTTGTGTTGCATCCCTGAAGCTGATCAGAGTGGCTTGCAAATTTTAGGCTGATTTGTTTTTTAAAAGAAAATTCTGTTCACCAGACCCACGGATTACAATTTTTTGGCAGTGAGGAATTATCAATTCTTTGTGCCATTCTGAGCGTTTATTTCTTTAATCCAGTTGTGAATTAAACATTGCCATACAAATTTATGCCTTTGAAAGCATATTTTGTTTGACTTTGTGCAACTATAGCTTGCTGATGATGTGTGTGTGTGCAGGGGAAGGGGAGTGCGGAAATTGTGCTAGAGAGTGTGGGCGACCAGGATGGGGCAGCCAAGGGCAAGAAAGACAAGAAGAAAAAGAAAGGCAAAGAGAAAGCCAAGACAGCAGAGGAAGAAGACGTGGATGCTATTCTGGCAGCACTGGATGAACCCAGCGAAAAGAAGAAAGACAAGAAGAAGAAGAAAAAAGGTGGAGATGGGGAAGAGGCAAAGGATGAAGAAGAAAATAAAGGTGAAGAACAAGCGGCCGTGGAGAAGGCAGCGCCTAAAGTTGTAACCATTGATGACTATGACTCAGAGGAAGACACCAAGAAAAAGAAGAAAAAGAAAGGCAAGAAGGAGAAAGAAGAGGAGGAGGGAGCAAAGGAAGGGGGAGAGGAGGGGGAGGCTGAGGAGGCAGGGACAGTGAAGACTGCTGCACAGAAAAAGAAGGAGAAGAAAGAGCGAGAAAAACAAAAGAAGATGCAGGTTTGTTTATACTTTGGTTGGTTTTCTCTCTCTTCAGCTTGCGCATTTACTATGTAGTGGGCAGCGCTTGAAATCGGTTTAATTTGGGGAGCCATAACGCACACAAGTTTTCAATTAACACTCCAAACACTATGTCACTAAAGATTCTCACAACCTTGCGCGAGCAATCACATCCCAGGATGTTATCGGTTGCCTGCAGTGCTGTAGTTTTAGATTAGTTCTGTTTACGTGCTAATTCTGCTGCTTGGTAATATACAACATAATCCACTTTAAATTAATTCTCTTAACTTCAGTCAGTTATTGCATGTTGTATATGGTTACATTCTAGTTTGTCCCAGTTGGTCTGCTGAAAGTGAAAATACCGGTACCAGGAACTGACTGAGTCACAAACTGTCTATTCATACCATAACTTGCCATTGGTAGGGGCATGCATGCAGGGAGTTATGTTTTACTTGTCTCGTGTCACAGCAGCAGAAGAAGAAGGATGGAGATGGTGGTGCCAAGGATGAGGCTGGTGAAGGGAATACCCCTGAGCGTGAGGAAACGCCAGCTGCTGGTGATGAGGCAGACGCTAAACCATCGGCAGAAGGTGAGGAGTTTCAGCAATGCTAAAGCTTAAAGTGTGAAAGGTTCAAAAACAGAATGTGTCTTGTTGGATGCAGCTTCTCAGTTGGTTTGCTTCTAACTGCTGCACAACAGGAGTGTATGCTGTCTGTCACCGAAGTGACTAAGCTAACCAGATTTTGCATTAGCATTTTGCCAAGGTGGCCAGACAACTAAGGTATTAATGAGAAGGAAAGATAAGTAACATCTCTCGAGTGACAGGTCAGTAAAATTCACTTTCACTTCCAGTACAACACAGCCACTTGTAAACATAACAGTGGTTCAGGACAGCAGTATCACACTCGGGAGATTTCATGTTATTGAGCAAGAGACATGGCTGGCATCTGATACAGTAAAACTGTATTGCAGTATGATGAAGTATGCTCCAGCAATGAAGCCCCTGTCACTGTTGTGGCCACCCAACCAGGTTTCACCCTGCCAGTTTAGAACATCTTGTTGGCTCCCTTGTGTAACAATGGGAGTCTATGTATTAACCCTCCGTCGTCTGTCTGTGTGTGTGTGTGTGTGTGTGTGTGTGTCCAGAAAACTTTAACGTTGTCATTTTCTCATAATCTACAAACAGTAGAGGCACCAAACTTGGCATGCTGATAGACTAGCACAAGACCTTTCAAAACATATCATTTTGAATGACCTTGACCCAAGGTCAAGGTCACTAAAGCTCTCTGAAAATTTTACATTGGCATTTTCTCGTAATCTACAAATGCCAGAGGTTTTAAACTTTGCATGATGATAGACATTGATAAGAACTTTACAGATATACATGTAGTCAGTGACCTTCTGTCAAGGTCAAGGCCGTACAAGATAGTTTTGTGAAACCTTAACATTGGCATTTTCTCAGAAACAATGAACAGCAGAGGTGCCAAACCTGGCATGCTGATAGACAGTGATAAGACCTATGCACACATACCATCTTAAATGACCTTGACTGAAGGTCAAGGTCATTGAAACAGTGTTCGGAAATTTTACATTTGCATTTTATCAGTATCTAGAAGAATCAGAAGCATCAAACTATGTGCGATGATTGACATTGGCAGCACCTTTACAGACATACCTGTGTTCAGTGACTTTTAGTCAAGGTCAAGGTCATGCAAGCGTGTTTTTTTTTTGGAAACTTTAACCTTGGCATTTTCTTCAAAACAACAAACAGTAGAGGCACCAAATGAGGCGTGATGATAGACAGCAATGAGACCTACCTTTCTGAATGACCTTGACTGAAGGTCAAGGTCATTAAAGCTGTCTGTTGTGAATTTTAACATTACTGTTTTCGGAGGAACTACAAATGCTAGAGGCATCAAACTTGGCATGATGATAGACATTGATGAGATCTCTTTTGAATGACTTTGACCAAAGGTCAAGGCTGTACAAACTGTTTTGGGGAAAATTGTAATATTGCCAGGAACTCAGAGCGCCAGACACATCACTTAGCATGATACTGGATAGTGATAAGAGCTTTACAAACATACTTTTGTGAATGACCTTGACCTGTGTCACAAGGGAGCCATGGAGGCTTCTGCCTCTCTAGTTTTGATTATTCTTGTGTTTTTTTGTTTGTTTTTTTTAATTACTATAAATCCTACTTTTGTTATACCACAGATGGCCAGGCAGCTGGAGAAGAAGAGGGGGAGAAAGAAGGAAAGAAGAAGAAAAAGAAGAAGGGGGAGAAGGAAAAGGAAGAAAAGCCAAAGGCAAACAAAAAGGTGGGTAAAATTAAAAAATCCTGTGCAAAAAGTTCACTGTGCATCATCGGTGAAATGGTTCGGTGCCGCTTGCCAGCATCAAGTCCAGGATTCAGAACTGCAATTCCACTTCCAGCACCGTAGTCTTCACTTGATATTGTTAACAGACAATGCTGCGGATTTTACAGTGTTTACCTTCTTAGGGGCGCACCACGTTCAAGTAAAATTTGTAGTTTTGTGAGTGTTGATAATTGGGGAAGTTGTGTGTGTGCAGTTGGCAGCCCTCAAGGAGCACCTTGCTAAGCTGAAAGAGGAGGAAGAAAAGAGAAAACAGGAGGAGCTTGAGGCTGAGAGACGTGAGGAGGAGAGAGTCCGCAAATTGGAAGAAGAGGTACGCACCAGTTTACCATCATCATCTGCTTTTCTTTTCTTTTTTTCTCGGTATGACTACTGAATACTTTTTTCTGAGATCACACACACACTGGTTAGAGTGGAGGTTAGTGACTACTTAAGGTCTGAATTTGTATGGTGCATGGTGTGGTGCTTTATAGCTTACTCAGTACTGTACAGCACCACGTTCCAAGATGACAATTATGACCAGCCACGGAGCATAACATAATTCACCACAGAAGCAAAATGTGATGTAAAATGTATTGCATTTTGCAAATTATGAAATCGGTTTCAGGGTGCTGTTACAGGTGTGAAGAAGTAGAAACTGATAGGTATTAATTATTATATTAGGAAGTGAGTGTTAAAAGTGTTAAAACTCTCGTTTTAGTAAAATGCAGACATTTGTGTGTATCAATGTCAGTTTTGAAATTTACTGGGATTTCCTTTAAGTCTTTCCATCTATTTGTCAGAAACAATTGGAAGAGGAGCGGCGTATGAAAAAGAAAATGAAGAAGAAAGAGCGAGAGGAGCGACTAAAGAAGGAAGGCCGCTTTATGACAGAAAAACAGAAACAGGATCGCATGCGACTCAATCAGATGTTGGAAAATATAAAGGAGCAAGGTGAGTTTTTATCTGAGTTGAATTCAGACAAAACAATGAAGGCAAAAACAGACTATGTCAGGGAGAGAGATCGTGATAAATTATGCGTTCAGGTGAAGTTTTAGTCATTTCTTTTAAATCAATAATCACTGCAAATTGTCTGTCAGATACAAACTAATAGTGCACTGAAAAGTTTGGGTTTGAAAGAGCAGAAACAACAACAAAGAGGGTGGAAGGAAAGATTATTGTTGATTATGCTTGCGTATTAAATACACTGTACTACTTAGTACAAGTGGGTTTTTGCTGCCCTATACTCCAGCCCTGTGGCATCTTGAGCGTTTTAAAAGAGATGGATAATTATGTCACTGTGTGCACTGAGGATGTCATACAATATGGTGATCCAGTTGGAGCTCATGTGCAGCAAATCGTTTTCATGGACTTATGTTTGCAGGTGCTTATTTCTTATTTGTGATGCATGTTTTATATGATGTGCAGGTGGTGTTGTGCCCAACAAGGATGAGGTGCCAAAGAAAAGACCTATTTATGGAAAGAAGAAAAAAGATTCCCAGCCTAAAGGTATTCTTGCCCTTTAATTCCAGCAGTTTCATCACCTGCTTCACTTCTAAGTTCCTCCTCCTTTTTGGCTCACTTGTGTAACAAAGTGAGTCTATGTAATAACCCTCCGTCGTCTGTCTGTGTGTGTGTCCGCAGTAAACCTTAACATTGGCATTTTCTCAGAAACTATGAGCAGCAGCGGCACCAAACTTGGCAAGCTGATAGACAGCCATAAGACCTTTCAAAGCATATCATAGTGATTGACCTTGACCCAATGTCAAGGTCACTAAAGCTGTCTGTTTGGAAATTTTATATTGGCATTTTCTCAGAATTTAGAAAAGCCAGAGACATCAAACTTTGCAAGATGATAGACATTGACAACACCTTTACTGACATACCTGTATTCAGTGACTTTGAATCAAGGTCAAGGCCATACAAGCTGTTTTGCGGAAAAACTTCCAAAACCTTAACATTGGCAATTTCTCAGAAACAATGAACAGCAGAGGCACCAAACTTGGCACGCTGATAGACAGCCATAAGACCTTTCAAAACATACCATGATTGACCTTGATCCAAGGTCAAGGTCTCTAAAGCTGTCTGTTTGGAAATTTTACATTGGCATTTTCTCAGAATCTAGAAAAGCCAGAGACATCACACTTTGCATGATGATAGACATTGACAACACATTTACTGACATACCTGTATTCAGTGACTTTGAATCAAGGTCAAGGCCATACAAGCTGTTTTGCGGAAAACCTTCCAAAACCTTAACATTGGCATTTTCTCAGAAACAATAAACAGCAGAAGCACCAAACCTGGCTTGCTGATAAACAGCAGCAAGATCTTTCAAGACATACCATTTCGAATGACCTTGACTGAAGGTCAAGGTCATCAAAGCTGTCTAATTGGAAATTTAAAATTGCCATTTTCACAGAATGTAGTGGTACCAGAGGCATCAAACTTTGCATGATGATAGACATTGACAAAACCTGTACTGGCATAACCTGTACTGGCATTCTTGTATTCAGTTTCCTTGAGTCAAGGTCAAGGCCATTCAAGATGTTTTGTGGAGACTTTAACGTTAGCATTTTCTTGGAAACAACAAACAGCAGAGGCACCAAACAAAGCACAATGATAGGCCCCAAAGAGACCTATGCAGACATACCCATTTGAGTGACCTTGACTCAAGGTCAAGGTCATTACAGCTGTCTGTTGTGAAATTTTACATTACCATTTGTACAGAAACTACAAAAATTAGAGTTTTCAAATTTGGCATAATGATAGTCACTGATAAGCTCTTCACTTACAGATCTCATTTGAATGCCCTTGACCCAAGGTCAAGGTCATAGAAGCTGTCCTGGGAAAACTGTTATGTTGCCATTTGCCGTTTTCTTAGGAACTATGAACACAAGACACTTTACTTCAGGATAGCTTGTGATAAGAGCTTTAGAAGCATACTCTTTTGAATGACCTTGACCCATCTCACAAGTGAGCCAAGGAGGCTTTGCTCCTCTAGTTTCTTTTTTTTTTTACTTTAAAAAAAAATGAAACTGGGTTCACTTGGTGCAGTGGAAAGATTAGAGTTCTGTTTCAACTGACCTCTTCTTTTTCTGCCAGAAGACAATTTCCAAAAGGTCATTTCTTCTAAAGGGTCTTGTAGGTTGGCAAGTGCTTGTTCCACTTGACTTGACTGATCATTTTGAAGGATAAGTCTTCATTAGAGCTGCTACCTGTTTTTTTGTAGCACCTGTCTTTCTGACGTTAGCTGGTTTCTTAACTTTTGTGTTTGTACGAATTGAAGGTGAGGAATCAGAGAAATCCCCGTCTCCAGAAGACGAGCGCCCTGTGGAACAGGCGGTTGCGGAAAACACACAGGAAGAGTCTCCAGAACAGAATGCAGAGACGGAGACACAGCAGGAGGAGGAAGAGATTGATGTGAAGGATGCATGGGATGCAGAGTCAGAGGAGGAAGACGAGGAGGAGGAGGAAGAAACAGAGACGGAGGCAGAGAGTGAGTAGATAACCATTTCTACCTAATCCACCGATGTCGATAGGTTGGCTGGTCTAGCTTCAACGTGCAGTTCTCTTCATGTTTCTGAGTTTTCCCCACACTTTAAACTGCTCTTCCAGGGGCACAGCACTCATTACACATTGGTTTGTACATTTTACTTTGGTAAAGAAAGAACCCAAAGAATATTCTGAATCAAATCGCAGTGTTATTAGGAGACGGTATGAAAAGCAAGGTACTGCGCAAACAAACGCCAGTCAGAGTTAGTTTTTATCATTGCTTTTGTCCCTAGAACCAGCCAAAACAGAGAGCACAAAGGCAGACAGCAAGAAGGCCAGCACTGCAGCAGAGGAAGAAGAAGAGGAGGAGTCAGAAGAGGAAGAGGAATCAGAAGAGGAGGAGAGTTCTGAGGAAAGTGAAAGCGAGGATGACAGGCCACCTGCTGAGAGGGGCCGAGACAAGATTATGGTGAGGTTACAGGCTTTACCAAATGCTGTGTAGGATGATAAACGTTCGTAATGATTTTCATAAGCACCCTGGGTCAGAGATGTATGGAGGTCTCTTTGTTTCAGTTAGGGAAAGTGTCATTGAAAGCCAGAATTCAGTTCACACTCAACTTGCCTCTGAATGGCATTGTCATGTTTTGAAGTGAGTCTCTGATGTCATTCCTTTCATGTTTCCTAGAAACGCCGAGAAGCAGCTGAAAAACTACGAACAACAGACAAGTTGCGTGCTCCAGTGGTGTGTGTCCTGGGTCACGTAGACACAGGCAAAACCAAGATCCTGGACAAGGTATGCAGACAGTGGGTGTGGGTAGATTTTGGGAAGGGTATGGAATAATTTTGTTGAATTGAACTTCAAACCAGTCTTCTACTACTCAGGCTGCTCAATATTCAGTTTATGTACATGTAGTAGTGTTCTTCATCTAACTGTGTTTCTTTCCACATGGTGCCCCTTTCTCTTTTGCTGACCCAAGAAGTGGTGTTTGTTACAGCTGCGGAGAACCAATGTCCAGGACGGTGAGGCTGGTGGCATTACCCAGCAGATCGGTGCAACCAACGTCCCACATGATGCCATCTTGGATAAAACAAAAATGTGTAAAGAGGTACACATAGTCACTTTTTTTTATCTACATGTTGTGAAGAGAAGGGTCAGAAAATGGATCTTTGCTCAGCTTCATGTTAATTTGGTTTGTGTCAATTCAGGGCACATAAATGCTAGACTTTTTTAATGGTTTCATGTGGTTTTAAAGGTTTCAAGTCCTTAGTTAAAGGTACATTGTGTTTTCAAGATCTGGGGCTGCTGTCTTTTAGTCTTTTTCTTGTTGCTGATAAGGGGGGAAAAAAAACGACCCACTTAACAGAATGAGTTAAAAAGAACAGAAATGAACCAGCCCTTTACTGTAGAGTCTATTAGTGCTGTATGGTGTTTTCAATTTTTTTTTTTTGCGCTTAATGTTTGGGCTTTGTTTCAGTTTGGAAAACAAGAGCTGAAGTTGCCTGGTCTGCTTATCATTGACACACCTGGCCACGAGTCTTTCAGGTAAGATGGGGTTTACCAGGTGTGTACTGCTCATGAGTCAAAGTTTTTTGTTGGTGGTGGTTTTTTTGGCGCTGTGTGGATAGGGGAACTGTACCGTAGAAGAGACTTTTTGGTATTGGTGACAAAATAAAATGAGTTAAAAATCAAATAAGTGTAAGGAGCAGTTCAGTAGTGGACAGTAAGCACGTGAATAATGACAGTATCCGCCTGCACTGTAGGTTCAGGGTCACAGATACACACTCCTGTCAGTCTGTTACACACCGGAGTTACGTCCCTTCGTGTATTGGCCAGTGCAGAACGAGGTGAAACTTGACACCTCTAGCATGGCTCATCACACTATGGGCATATATCTTATTTAGGGATGGTAAGCTTGGTGGCTGATTCTTCACCTCTTGGGAAGTTGTGCAACATTCACAAGCAATTTGTACTAAGGTAATACCAAGGCATTTGTGTGCCTGGCTGAATAGTCATGTGCATACCCTTCTAATTTTATTGCACCTGTAAAGGCCGTTCTTAACCGGGCGGACTTTTGGTTCGTGAACTAGGTTCGAAGAATATGGTGAACGAGATTCGCGCTTGTTGTTTCTTAACCAACCGAACACTTCATCGCAAACCCTGGTTCGAACGGTACGCTGAACTAGGTTTGAGGTCTGCACAGCGTGTCGTGGGAACCCTCGCGATTCTTTGGGCGATCCTGCGCTCTGATTGGTTGCTCGGGGAGAGCTGTTGTGCCAGTGTGTTGTGCGCATGTACAAAGTTGATGAAAATGGCGGACGGCATGGCGGCTATCGACTCACTTGACATTTCCCTCTCGCGCTCTTTTCCTCTTTTCTCCTCTTCCTTGGCTTCCAAGAGTTCACTCAAAACGATAACTACATGTACCGCAAATGCCTCGTCATCTCGATCTACGAAGGCGGCCATTTTGGTTGTTTACGACTGCCTCAACTTCCGAGTCCGCCTTGTTCGGGCGATGACGTATGCATATCATTAACGGTCGGTTAAGAAAGAGAACAAGTTCAGCCGAACCTCTGGAACTACGTACGTGTGCGCGCTCACCCTGTTCGTATACAATACACAGTTCGCCGAACAAACCTCGCCGGACTAGTGGCTTGCCCGGTTAAGAATGGCCTTAAGGTGTCTTGCGCCTTCATGCAGTCACTTGGGCTACTATTTTTTAAGAAGCTTGATGATGGGAGCAGCCTGACACTTGTGGCAGCACTTGCCTTTGTGACCTGCAAGCTCAGCAGAGACAGATGCCTTCTTTTGCATGGGGCAGATAAACAGCCTTCCCAGCTTCATCTGCTTCTGCACTTCTCCATACGATAAATGTATTAGGCTGTTACCCCTAATGTTTTGTCTCTTTGCAGCAATCTACGGTCCCGGGGTTCCTCTCTATGTGACATCGCCATCTTAGTGATTGACATCATGCACGGGCTGGAGCCACAGACCATAGAATCTCTCAATTTGTTGAAACAACGGAAAACGCCGTTCATTGTTGCCCTCAACAAGGTGGGTTGTCGTCCTCATTAAGAGTGAGCTTGTCCTCAGTGAAAACAGCTGTAACTTAGGTGTAACTTAGGTGTAAGATAGCATTTGTTGTTGTGTCTCTGTTTCTTTGCTTTCTGTCATCAATTGTGGGTGGGTAAGTGTGGGTGGGTATGTGTGTGATATTAGTAGCTGAATCGGCAATTACAATAACAGCCATACACAAAACTGTTGCTGGTTTTGGTTATCATATATTTGCTTTTTAAAAGATGGACCCTCATGTTGGCGTTTGCTTATAATGCTTATAACGCTTGCCCTTCGCTTACATTGCAGATTGATCGGCTGTACCAGTGGAAGACCAACCCTAATGCTGACATAGTGAACACCGTCAAGAGGCAGACGGGACACACAAAGTCAGAGTTTGATGAACGCACACAGATGGTCATCACCCAGCTGGCAGAAGAGGTTAATAACAAGAACTTAGTGTTCTACTTTTATGATTTATTTGGAACGGCCCACAACGTACAAACGTTCGAGATGCTTTGACTTCTTTGTTTCTCTTGGCAGTGTTTTCATGATCCAGAATGTTTTTGTGATTCAAAATGTTTTCATCGAGCGAAAGTGTAAAAAATTGTAAGTGAGCTTTATTCTGTAACGTGTACTTCAGACAGCCCTTATACTTGTTTGAGAATCTGGATCCTGATAATAACGTACTACATGTACTAGCAAGTTGCGTGCAGCAAAGATTTGCTTGGAATCGGCTAACTTTATGGTCTGCGTGGTAACAGGGTCTGAATGCAGCATTATTCTACGAGAACAAGAACCCCAAGGAGTATGTGTCACTGGTGCCCACATCTGCACACAGCGGGGACGGCATGGGCAACTTGGTCGCCCTTATCTGTGAACTTTGTCAGTCTATGCTGGCCAAACGTCTTTCATACAGTCAGGAACTTCAGGCAACAGTCATGGAGGTAAGGGAGACACTACATTGTCGTCTTAGAAGTGTAGGGTGTGTGAAATTAACCCATCTTCTCATCAGAGATGAGTACTAATAATATATACATTATAATTTGAAGATGTGTTTCTGCTTGTCCAGTGGTTCAGCCTGTAGCCTAAAGACATATAGGAAGGGAATGTTGCTGCCTAGACAGTGATTGTGTCTTGTACTGGTACAGCAGAACTGGTGACAGCCAGGCTGACAGGAAGGTTACCTGGCATTCTGCCAGCCCTGTGTGGTTGGTGTTTGGTTTGGTTGATTTGGGGATTTTTTTCTTCATGTTTCTGGGTGAGGATGTTTTGGATTTATTATAGGTGGTTTTTTTCTTTTTGCTTGTAATTTTTCTTTAAAGTTTTTGTTTCATGGTAGGGGTAATATGTATGATTATGAATATGATACACTAATAATAATGACAGTGGAATATGTTTCTCGGAAGGTCAATTGTTGAATGGTATACAGACTTTGTGGGTGTTGATTGCAAATTGCAGTGCCTTGGGCTACATGGGTACAGTAATTGTGCACCCTCTGCACTTTGTAATTGGCTGTACACAATCACTATGATCAATTCATACATCAGAAAGGAAGGGCTTGTTCAGCAGCATGAGTAATTCTTATTCAGCACCTGCACAAACTCAGTGTAATCACTCCAGTGTGTGGGAGTGTGTGTGCGTGGGTGTACACTAGTCCTGACTTAACTCCGTTCTTCTTTTCCTGTCAGCAGAAATCTGCTGTTACTGTTAGGTTCTTGTTTCGTTTCTGCTGTTGCTGTGTATCCATGCTGTTTGGTCTTTTACCGTTTCCTCTGTCTTACATCACAGCATTACCTTGATCAGATTTCCATTGTCATTCCCTGTCTGTTGATTTGATTCCCCTTGTGTATAAATTCTCATTAACTGGTTTGTTTGAAATATGTTAAATGTCCATTGTAGGTGACACCAACTCATAGTGTTTGTTACAGGCATTGCCGCGCGTAAACATAGTGACAAAAACTGGATGTAGGTACTGGTATTAGTGGTGCATGTAAATTGTAATCGGGTCAAGTATTGAAACAGCTAAGCATATTTTCCCCCATTCCCGGATGTCATGCTGTGGTGACTCAGTCTGAACTAATAACTTTTTCATGTTATGTTAATGGTCATAATGAATTAAACTTAAGAAGTATAACTTGAATAATTGGGTTAACATTCATGTGAATGAGCTCACTGCATGGAAAGGAAAAAAAATGTTACTGCCTCAGCGCTAAATCATGATCTTGGGAAGGTTTGGGGGGGGGGGGGGGGGGGGGTTCATTGTTAGATGAGGATCACATCACATGAATGTTAGCTAGCAGATATGTCACACACACACACACACAGAGCAAACTGACACGGAAAACAGAAGAAAAAAAATTCATCATAGGAGTATCGGCCGTAGGACTGTCGACACCCAAATACACTACACTGACTACACTGTAGTGTCCACCAACACCCCCACCCCCCCCCCCCCTCAACACCCCACCACCACCACCAGTCCTGGCAAGTATTTCTTTACACACAGATACCTTGAATTTTAGTGTCTCGAAGTTGAAACGTAGGCGATTGAACGGCTATGTGCTAATATGCTGAGCTCGTATCACATTTTACTTTTAGTGTCTCAGTCAGCGAGAAATGGAGAAGAAAAGTTGCAGTCTGCACTTGTATCTCAGCAAGTGTTGATACTGTGACCACTTGACTTGAAACCTTTCGCTGAGGACTTTTTATGGTGGTTGTCTCAGTATGGTGTGTGTGTGTGTGTGTGCCAACAGCTGATGTGATGCTGACAGAGCCGTATTTGTCGACAAACACCCTGACACCGGTTGGGTCACGGTCGTTTGGGTCCCTGGTGGCCCATATGTTCTGCTGGGCTCAGCTGGAACCGTGTCACAAACAATGTTGTGGTGTTGAACCCAGTTTTGTATCGAGTGAATTCAGAGACAGCGTTCAAAATGTCGTCTTGTTAATAAATCGTATTTACACGTTGCTCATTTCCAAGCCATGGTGCGGGGAGCCCGGGTGGTCGAATGGTAGAGCGTTGGACTTCTAAAAGCTCGGGTCGTGAGTTCGATCCCGGCTGGAGCCAAATATTTGTACTGGCTTTTTCATCGTTGCCCCGTCTTTGATATCACCCTATGTGGTGGAAAAGGACGTTAAACCCCCAAACACCCACCCACCCAAGCCATGGTGCTCATACCACACTTAAGGATACCAGCCCTGTGAGTGAACGGAAAGAAAACAACAAATCAAGTGCAATCAAAGTACATCACTGAAACTAAAGACAGGCTGCCAGAGGGGTTATATTTCTCATGCCATTCCGTTTGAACGGGATTGCATGACGCTGATGCTATCAGTTGCGAATGTTTTGCTCAGGCACATTTTTTTTTTTATTATTCCGAAATCTTTCAGATCCTTTTCAAAGATTCTTTTATGTAGCTGAGACCCACGGACCGTTTTTTTTTTTCTCTCGTGCGGGTATTGGTCACCCAAGACAGGCTTTCCGGTATGGTAATGATCACTTAAAACCAGCCGGCGCAATTACATTCCCATAAACAACGGGTATAGGGTAAAGTGATAACCGCACGTCGCCTCACCGCACAATCTCCCGGCCCGCTGTCCGGGGCTGCCGGTGCTGTCAACAGCGTGACTTTGCATAATTTGTGAATGGGGAACAGTGTTTGTGTGTGTGACACTGATTTGATTTGCTGCAGTGTCAGTTGTCGACAGGACTCAGACCGGCCTGACTTGGGCTGTAGCAAGAGGGTTATCAGATTTCCTGTAGGGGGGGGGGGGGACCGACTTGTATAGGTGGAGTGTACGTGCCGTGCACACCTAATGTCGGTGCAGGTGGAGGTGACAGAGGACATAACCATAAAGAGCTGCCCCACAGAGGGGCATTTTGAAGACCAGCTTGATGCCCTAGCTTCAACCGTTCATCTGTTCTAGTGGTGCGAAGCGGGCACAATGTGAGCAGGGCACCAAAGCCGCTGCAATGGTTCATTCGCCATTCTTAGTACCTGGCACTGCTTGGATTGTGAGTTCGATTCCCGGCTAGGGCCAGTATTTGTTCTGCCCCCCCCCCCCCCCCCGTCCCCCCGTCTTTGATACCACCCATATGTGGTGAAAAAGGACATTAAACCCTCAAACACCCCTGTTAGCCTTTCTTGTAGCTAAGTGAGTTGGCCGGCAGATCGGCCTTCACTGGGTACAGATGAGTGGCGACTGAGCAGGTGAACTGACTGTTCTTCAGTGACTGCTGTGACCTGTTGAATGAAATCAGTGTATTAGCACAGGTTTTTAGTGCGTCAGAATCAGACCACGTCTTCCTCTCCGTGTTCTCAGCCTTTCCTTACTTGCTGCTTTCACTTTCAGTGAAGTACCCTACAAAGCTGGTTGTTCTTAATCTTGGTGTACCGATGAGGGGGGGGGGGGGGGCAGGAGACAGAGCCTCACCTGTCTCGGGTTCCCACACCTGAAGCCAATCAGCCCCACCTGCGAGAGGGGTCGGTGGTCAGTCAGCAGGCAAGAGTGTGGGAGATAGAGGTGGCAGCTTGCTTTTTCCGCCCCAACACCAGGTGGTCATCAGCTGGTCCATCTAAGCTTGTGGTCGCTTCCCAGACTGAAATCACACATTTGTTCCCCCCTCCCCCCCCACCCCCCACCGTGCGTGCTCACAATGATACACACACATACACCTGAGGGCACACATTAAGTTACATTTGTTTTGTTTTTGTTTTTTAATGAGAGGCTAATGGCGTGTGTGTGTGTGTGTGAGAGATCACTTTATATATATGCCACATCACCTAACTCAAGATCACATCATGTTGGTTTGTTTTGGGGAATTTTGTTGTTTTAAGCGTATATATGTCTGTACACTGCACTTTTTATGTGTTCATCACTGTACATAGGGGGAACTTTTTTGGCTAAAAATGCACAGAGCCAAATGCACTAGCGTTACAGGCTTTACCACCCATCCACCCCCAGATTACAAACAGTGACTACTAAAAGCAAACCCAAACAGCTCCACACACACACACACACACACACACACACACACACACACACACACGTTTCTTCAGTCTGGTGTGAGGCATTGAGGACAGGTTTCTTGGTGCAGTGTAGATGATGTCAGCTGTGGCTGATTAGTGACTGAATCTTCCTAGTGATCGCTGTCATCTGTTGGACACCTTATCCATCTGCATGTGGCTTCTCTGAGAGAGAGAGAGTTGGGGGGGGGGGGGAGACTCATATAATGCAGAATCTGTAAAGCTGTATGTACATAGAAAGGAGTACCATGCACATGAGTGTTTATAAACAGGCCATACTATATATGCAGATCATACCAGTTAAGGGTTTTTGTTAAGAGTTGGGGTTGGGTAGATCAGTAGCAGGTTTCTTTTGAGAATGTGTGATCTGTACTGTTTGTCATTTTCAACCTAGACTGACTCAGATGTAGGGTTGGGGCAGCACATGTATTAGGTGTTTGGGGTTAGAAGTTGATTGCACATGTGTTTGCAAAATTTAGAATACAGTTGTGTACACAGACTCCTCCGCAGTATGCACAGAACTACATTTGACAGGTTTATTCAACAAACTCTTTTCAATCTATAAAAATCTGACTAGTTTGTGATGGCAGTGTTTTTTTTTTGTTGTTTTTTTTTTTTTTTTTGGGGGGGGGGGGGGGCGGGGGGTTAAATTTAATCACTGCACAATTACTTGGTCATAATATGTGCGTTTGTAATGAAAAACAAAGATGTGCAATGATAATATGGCTGTGCACAAGTGACCTGACCCAGTGTGCGACATTTCAATGAACATCCTTGCGAAATGACCTTTAGCGCTTGCACAGGCGGTCGGTGTAAACAGGGCCTAAAGGTGGAATGGCATCAGCGTGTTATGTGTCTGTGTGTGAGTTGGGTCTCTGCCAGGTGGCTGACATAGCACATGAATGAACTGAAATGAAATGCCCCACAGTTCACAATGGAGGAGGAAGGGAAAAAGGGAATCCACGTACTGTAAATCTCCACCTGTCAGGGTCCCCCCACCCCCACCCCCACCCCACCCGTCCTCGGTCCCCTCTCACTCCCCTGCCAGTACCACTTCACATCCCTGTGGCCCCACGTTTCAAGGTGACAGGTAGTCTCTTGTTTTGGTGGCTTCTTGTTCTGGTCTGGTGCGGCGCCTTGTCAGTCTTTCCTTAGTGCGAAGAGAGCGGCTTGAGAACTGATGGCTTGTCTTTAATAAAAACAGTGCATTGCTACTTTTGGTTGGTTGAAGTGTTCAGGCTGTGTGAACATTTAAAGAAAATGTTTATTGTTTGTTTTTTTATTTTTTAGGGGGTGGGAGATGGGGAGGGTGGTCTGCCTTTACATCACAGTGTATACTCATAAGGCCGATGTCTTTGGTTGTTTGAAATGTGATTATCAGCCTCTAAATAATTCTTGTTTATTTTTCATCCAGTGTTTTGGAACAGGTTTTCTGGGAGCTGTCACGCCCAGTTTTTACCCCCCCCCCCCTTCCCCCAAATATATACTGGTCACTGAACAAAACCAAAAAGAAATCCTTCCCTCCTTCCCTCCTTCCCTCCTTCCCTCCTCTCTGATAAAAAGCCCTTTGTCAAGTAGTGTAAGAGATCACTTCCACAGCTCCAGTCATTGTTCCTAGGATCCATTTGTCACACTTTCCCTACCATTCACACTCCCTGTGCCAAGAAAGAAAACTGGATGTGTATATCCTTGTGTAAACGGTTCATGTGTGTGTAGGTTCATGTGTGTGTGTAGTAATTATGTATATATATCAAATAATAGCTAGTATGTGTGTACTCAACACACCCCCCCCCCCCCAAAAAAAAAAAAAAAAAGAGAGAGAGAGTAAGCCTATCCTAACCCGGGGCAGTCAGTGGTCTAGTGGTTAAGAGACTTGTCACCAATGCGAGAGGTCAGGGGTTCAAGACCCACTCGGGGCAACAATTTTTTCCTTCTCGAATGTTGCACCGATCATTCAGGCCGATCGTCCGGGGTTCTCTCCGGGTACTCTGGCTTCCTCCCACTCTGCTTTGGAAATGCTCAGTCCACCAAATTTGAAAAAAATAAATGCAATTCTAAATTCCGAAACTTAAATAGCTGAGCTTTCCCTTCGCACCACGTGATTGTAATGTGTTTATGTCCAGTGTGTGAGAGAATGTGTGTGATTCATGTGAGCGTGCGTGTTGGGTTCAGTTCGCAGCGCTTTGAGTCGATTCATGAAGTTGGGAAATTCGCCTATACAATTATTATTATTATTATTACCGGTATTATTATTATTTATGTGTTGACCAGGTGAAAGCCATCCATGGGCTGGGCACCACCATCGACGTGGTCCTTGTCAACGGCAAGCTGTGTGAGGGTGACACCATGGTGTTGGCAGGTACCGAGGGGCCCATCATTACACCCATCCGTGGCCTTCTCATGCCACAGCCAATGAAGGAGCTTAGAGTTAAGGTAAGTCACTTCCTTCAGCTCCCTTATGAAGGATCAGTATCTCAATTCAGGCAGATAACCACCACGATACTTTGTGGGAGGATGCAAGAGGGGATACAGACTGTTGAATTTCTAGGCCTTACAATTTAAAAAAAGTTACATTCAGTTTGATTGTTCAGCCCTGATTAGTGAGAACATTGTTACACTGTGTGCTGTCTCATATACATCAAAAAAAAAGATTAATACCTAAAGTATATCATTATTTGTGCATCTTTAGTTTTAAGGATGTGTAAGTGATGTTTTTGAAAATCTAGATGGAAATGGTGTTAATGTTGTAATAATTTTTTTAAAGTTTTGTGTATGTGTTGTATTGTGTTGTTTTTTGTTTCTTTGGTTGGGTTTTTTTCCCTTTTTTTTGGGGGGGGGGGGGGATCTTACAATATCTGCTCTTTATTTTATAAACTCTTCAGTTATTTTTTGAGTAAAAAATTATATCAGGTAATGGTTCATGTTTCAGAACCAGTATGAGCACCACAAGGAAGTGATGGCTGCTCAGGGAGTGAAGATCATCGGCAAAGATTTGGAAAAGTCGTTGGCTGGCCTTCCCCTCTACGTCGCTCACGACCAGGATGAAGTGGAGTATTACAAGGTGTGTACTCGGTAACCTGTGTGTGGGAATTGTGACCGCTTGATTTTTTTTATTATTTTAACTACTTTGTTATCCCTTTTGGGAAATTCGGGCTGCTTCCCCCGGGGGAGGCACATCACTGCGGTGCAGCGCCACCCAATACCTATCCTATATATATTTTTTTACAATTTTGCAATTTTGCCGGTGGAGGAAAACCGGATAACCCAGTGAGAAAGCCCCGATGAGCAGCCTGGCAGCCTGGAAAAACCGGTATCATATCACAAGCTTGACCTGGGCTCGAACCCACGCTTTATCCCGATGACATTGGTGATGGCCGTTCAGTAGCGCAGTGGCTAAATCCGTCGTGCTACCTACTACTACTAGACCACCGCTCACCCTAGTGTATATTGTGACTGCTCATAGGTGCAGGGATATAAGACGTATTCATGATATTGAGAATGCGGAGGAAATGTCCTGGCATAGAACTATGAAAGTCAGTGTGGCAGTCACGGGAAGTTACATTTGTTGTTGTTTTGTTTTGTGGAAATTCAACATTTGTGTACGCTTGGGGTCATTCAGAGATTTACCTAGGTTTGTTCTCATCGCTCCATCAGTTCCTAGGTGGTAAGTGGACCTCAATCTTAGTGAGATACATGCATACCTTTCCCATTTTAACCAGTAGCAGCCAACTAGTGGCTAACAAACTTGTTTCTGTGAAATTTCCCTTATTGGAGTTTTTGATTATTGTTCCCTGCAGCAAGAGGTTGAACGAGCACTGCAGGATGCCCTGAAGTCTATCAGACTGTCAGATCGCGGTGTCTTTGTGCAAGCATCCACTCTGGGGTCCCTGGAAGCTTTGCTGGAATTCCTGCGAACCTCCAAGATCAAAGTGAGTAGAACATGGGGTGCTAGCAGAATTTTGAAGCCTTCACACAGTGCTTGATGTCATCAGTGTTTAAACAGCCACTGTCGTGATTGCCGGTTATTGCCTTGTAAATTGTTTTCCTCGAGTGTTCATCAGACAGAACTTAAAGATGATGGGGCAATTGCTGGGGCGTGGGTGTCTTTTTGCAGAGCGTTGTTTTCATTTTTATGGAATTTTACAAAATAAATGAAATTTTATCTTAACTGAGATTTGCTTCAGTATGTGTGTATAGACAGATACTGTATGTTTATGATACATGTACAGTGGTAAACATTTATTCATTTTTGTTCATCCTTTCAGTATGCTGGCATCAACATCGGCCCTGTGCACAAGAAAGACATCATGAAAGCATCTATAATGTTGGAACATGACCCACAGTAAGTCCTCTCTCTCTTTCTCTTTTTCAAGACTTATGAAAATATGATTTACGATAAAATGAAATAAAAATGTTAATACACACGTAAGTAGAGATTATCAAGTAGCACACAACTGTACATTGACAAACATAGCTGTTTCTTGAAATGTGGATATGTAAGTAACATATATGAATGTATGAACGCGCACTTGCGTCCCAGTGTAGGTGTATCTACTGGTACATCGTATGTTTAAGTAATCGATGTGAATTTTGAACATATACAGTCAGCTGGCGGTCGTTCATTTTCTTACGCCGCCCCCTCCGTCTGGAACGCTTTACCTGTCACCATTAGGGATCTTCCCACGCTGACTCAATTCAAAGCCCATTTAAAGACCTACCTCTTTAGACAAGCTTTCGAGCTGTAGTCCGACCACTTTTTCATCAGCACTCAGTGTGTGTGTGTGTGTGTGTGAGAGAGAGAGAGAGCGCAAAGAGTGTTTCGTAGAAAACAGATAGGCGCTATATAAACTGTATTCATTATTATTATTATTATTATTACATTGTACATGTACAGTGAACTGGGTGGCATAAACTTCTGATGCTGTGCAACCATGTACCAACCCAGAAAAAAGAAAATCTATTTCTCTCCCTCCCCCCCCCCCCCACCCCCCCAAAAAAACAAAACAACAACAACAAAACAACAACAACAAAAACCCGCATGTACCGCTCCTACATTGTCTGACTAATGTAAAAGTCCCTTCCGGTCTTGCTGGCACTTCCGAGGCAGTGCAGGTGTTCAACTTAGGCAGGTGCTAGGACATGGGTGTGAGAACACTTGACTTGTTAACTGTGTCATGTAGACATGCAAGAAATTAACGGAAGCAGGATTATGCCTGTCTTTCTGCCCACCCTTTAAAACACTTCCTTTTGGCTCAGTTACGTGACTGCATTTCATTACATGTATTAACTAACGCAACAGCGCTTGTTTATGACTCACTGTGTTTTTGGTCAGTCAGAAGGTTAAATCACAGAGGGTTTACGCCAAGTAGTAATGCCGGCTGATTTGTTCTTGGTGCTTCTGTATGCAGAAAGGGAGGGGGTGGGGCTATATCATCAGTGTCTTTTCAAACCATGTATGTACATGTTTGTACTTTCTAATTGCTTTGCTCCTGTGGTGTTTTATAAGAGTATCATTAATGTCTGTATGTGTGCATGTGACATATTTTAGTGTAACTATATTTGAACAGCTGGCAAGAAATTCAAGATATATATACATGTATGCAAATCAATTTTCCTGAAATGAAGCCAATAGTTTACAAATAATAAATAGTTTTTTATTTTTGTCTTTCATTTGACACTGAGAGAGGTCTAGGTGTAAAGTTGTGCGCTGCCTTCATTACGTGCCCTCAGAGTCCCCATTACTGTGTGTACATCACTAGTGTATGAAGCCTGAATACCTGACAGTTAGTGCATGGCAAGCTTCTTCATGGACAAATGTGCGCAAACACATACACAGCAAGTATTGTGGGCGTCTGATATCCATATCAGATACTGTCACTTTACAGTTATGTAGTTCCATGCTGGTGTGAACATACTGGGTTTCATCTAGTTGGTTGCACACACCCAGTCAGCTCAGAAACAAGGCGGGGGAGTCCGGTAAATACTGTTTTCATTGCCGTATTTTAGACAGTTCCAAATTCTGGACATGTTGCAAGTTTGAATGCATTACACCACTTTTTTTTAATTTCCTTGAGGCTAACAAAGGCTTCCTGTTTGCGCAACACGCAGTAAGTGCAGTTGAGGTAGTGCTAACACCCAGTAATGCATGTATGGTCGAGAGAGGTTGCCCTGTATCCGATTATCATGTCATGGCATCTATGACGGTCTCCCACCCCCCCCCCCCACCCAAAGCCCCTAAACCCATCCCGCCCTGACGCACCATTTCTGACAGTGTTCAACGTTCTTTTAATCTCCTTTTTCCGTCCAGTTTGCTGTGGGCTTTTCACAGGTCATGTTCATTAATGTCCGGAATTAATCTCACTCGGCCGTATTCCAGTCAAGGCTCCACCCATCTGAAACAACTTGATGATTATGAATGTGTTTGTTTCATTTTACCACGCAGATGAATTTCCTTCCATTAAAAGGCGGAGAACGGATGTGTTTTGTTTGCTGTCTGTCATATACCTCCTGTCATATCTTACGGCATCTGAAGAGTTTTGTGGGCGATAATTTATGTGTTTTGTTTTCCTGTTCTTATGTCTCTGAGGGACGTTGAGGTGAGAGTTGTTTGGGTCGTAATTCATTAGCTTTTTACCCCGCCTTTGTATTGTCACTGCGGAGTTGGCAGGCACTCCGGGCAGAGAATGAAGATGTATGGGTGTGTACTTAAAAGGGGGCAGGATCTGTATTTTCCATACGGGTCTTGTCTTTTTCATTCACGTCCAGTGACCGGTGTTGTGTGAAGGACTCCTGCGAGCAGACTGTGTACCTCTGGGATGCACTTTTATGTCTGTCATGTTGCTTGTACATGTACAGGCCCCCGGGGGAGGAGGGGGGGGGTTCAGTTCAAGCATGATTAACACCCCGGGTGTGCGGGAAGTTCAAAACCTGTGTCAGGGATACAGCCACCCACTTGACTTTTATCTAATCTCCCAATTCTCTTTAGCAGGGTACAATGTGGAAAGTGTGTGTGTGGGGGGGGGGGGGGGGGGAATAGAGTGGAATGGGGTATTGGTATTCAAGGTGTTCCCTGTAGTAATGTTGAGGTAAATGTGCAACCAGCATGCCAGAGATCATCTTCAAACAGTTTAGGGGCATCAGTCAGTCTTTCTGTGGAGAAGAAGTTACAGTAACAGTTTTCAAATAATGAACAGTAAGTTACTACACTGCCGAAATAAAGGTTTTAACAAAGTGTAACTAGTCTTCAGCGCTGTAGACATCATCCGTCATGAACAAATTTAATGAGGACATAAGTGAGATACCGAGGATTTCACGCTGCCATTACCAATATCAGGCAAACCATTTGTTGCAATTTCCCAGAAATTTGTGAAAACCGAAAGTGTTAACTTAAAACACAGCAAGTGTGCATACACACACTTGAACCAAAGACTATACACGCAGTATGCTTGAACCTTATCCCATCGCTGGCCTAGTCAGGTTGCAGAATTTTAACCAAAAGATATGACAGTCCTGTTGAACATGGTTTTTTTTTTTTTCTCATCAGGTATGCTGTGATCCTGGCGTTTGACGTGAAGGTGGAGCGCGAGGCCCAGGAGCTGGCTGACCACCTGGGGGTCACCATCTTCACAGCGGACATCATCTACCACCTGTTTGACAAGTTCACAGCCTACCGTGCGGAGCTTCTTCGCAAAAAGCAGGAGGAGTTCAAGCATGTGGCGGTGTTCCCATGCAAGCTGCGTATCCTTCCGCAGTACATCTTCAACAGCCGAGACCCCATCGTAGTCGGTGTTGTGGTGGAGTCGGGCTTCCTGAAGGAGGGGACACCACTCTGTGTACCCAGTAAAGAGGTAAGTTGTCCGTCCATATTGATGGGTTATGTTTAGTTGGTTGGTTTTGTTATTTGCTGGCTTTTGGGTTTTGTTTTGTTTTAGTTGCTGGCCTTGATGTGGCCGTCAGGAGCTGTCTCACAGACATGTCCACTGTGACGTGCATAATGCCCCAGGCATACCATGTATGTGCTTTGTGATTTTGTCCTGGCGGCAAGGTATGGGGAAAAGGTTTGTGCCAAGGCATCAGATAACATTAGAAATTGTGCAGTCTTCCAAAACAACAGACGGGCCCTGCTACATGCAGGTAGTCACTCAGTGTATGGACAGACAGAAGTAGGAAGGTGGCCACTGGTTGGCCAGCTGGGTAGACAACCGTTATCGCTGTTACTCTAAAAGCTTTGAGTTTGACTCTGTTCAAGTCACTTGTAATCCTCATGATTGAACTCCGAGAAGGACAGATGGCTGTTATGTGATCGGCCTATGAGTATTAACTAATTACTGACTGGGATGAACACTGGTGGCAGCATCTAGTAACTTGTATGATGCACATACACTGACTGATCGGGAAAATGTGTTCTCTAGTGTACTTGAAGTTAATGTAGCAGCAGGTCAGTAAAGATGTATCATCTTGTAAGGCTGATGTGCATGAAAGAGTCTGACGTGACTAATATCAAGGCCGGTGGTGTAAAATGTGAAACCGATCTTCATGAACTTTGCATTCTGAATGAGAACAGAATGAATGTCGGCCGGCATTGTTTGTTTCACTTATGCAATCAGGCAGAGAGAGGGAAAACGTAATGTGTAATTACGTGTATCACCCATTTCTACAGTATCAGTCCGTTGAATTACCCCCCACCCTCACGCTCACCCTCACCGCCAGTCCTTTCAGTGCTGTTCGTTTTATATGATCAGCGGACGAGATTGAAAGAGATTGCTCATGTTCGTGCTCAACGGTCATGCTATCAGAAAGGAGGCAGCCAGCCTATGCACCCCCCCCCCACCCCCACCGCTCGATCTTGTGGTTAGAGCGGCGGGCGGAAGGGCAGGCTAGGGGTCGGTGTGTTGTACAGTGGGTGATGTACAACGCTGTACTGTCGGTTGGGATCGAGTGGGGCAGATCGCCAGACCCATTCAACGATTGGCCGCTGGCCAACTCCAACACACTCCCATTGGCCGACACACGCGCTGCCAGCCTGCCGCTCCGCAGGCAGGGAATGTTAATTGATGTGTGTTTATCTCACCGGAAGCACCCCCATCACCCTGAGCCCCCCCCCCCCCACCACCACCACCGCCGCCGCTAGCCGCCCTCATGCATATCCCCTCGCCTGTCTTGCCCCCTCCTCCCCACCACTACCGCCACCATACCTGGCTGTGTATGATAAGACCGGTGTGCTCAGGTGAGAGACGGGATTCATTACAACCCCTGCCCGCTCTCTCGCTCTTCCACCCTCCCCTCTCCCCCCCACCTCAACCACCACCACCACCCACCCCCTCGACATTTCCGGCCATTGACAAGCCCAGCTGCCAGGTGAACTGAAACCACAACCAGGCAATTCTGCGTTCAGAGACGAATGAATGAATTATTTATAGCAATGCGCCGTGTATGCCTCATTGATAAATGAATGTCGGTTGTCAATGAACGTTGTAAGGTTTTGCGAATCGACCATTCTTCATCATGATGTCGTTTCGCATCCATCAGCCACGCAGAGCCTTGTTTCAGTTGACCTTTACTGGTAGTCGCATTTTGAAACCGGATTTAAGCCAGAAATGAAGTAAATTAATCATGCCCTTGACTGAGCTGCAAGCTACCGATGTCACAGAAGTTCCAGAGCAACGGATCGTGTGAATTATAAAGCCGTTAGGGATTTCTTTTAAAATGAGGAATAAAAAATGGTGCTGATTCGTTGACTGAACTTGAACACTGACAGTAGAGGAGATCGGATCTGTAGCTGTGTTGCTGCGTCTTTTCTTTCAAATTCAACCACGTCATGTGTACTTTGAAACGTATCGCAGACCTGCCAGTGTGGCCTGCGCAGCCTGATACATGTTCCACCTATACTGAGTAATGATGACGTATAAGCTGGTGTTAAGTGAAACGACGTGAAGATGTTTGTATATTTACCGCCTAAGTGTGTATTTCGCAGTCTTAAAAAAAAACATGCAATACCGCGACCACCGACAAACCTTTCTCCCCCCCCCCCCCACACCACACACACACAAGCCGCACACATAAACCAGATCAGCTTGGGGGGGGGGGGGAGCTTCCAACTTCATGACATCCCGTCCGTTGCCTGCCACAGTGTTGTGAACATTCATTCAGCCGATCTTCCGTCCGCTCCCCCCGAGGAGGACAGGGCCCGGCTAGAGTGGGTGTGGCAGGGCATGGCACCTTTTCCCCGCACGCCGCTTGTTTGCCAGGTGTTGATCAGGTGTGGGTCACTACAGGTGTAATTGGCAGACAGCGACGAAGGGAGGGGGGGGGGGGGGAGGGGGTTAGAGCGAGTTGAGACAAAGGACCATTAGCGTGTGGCCAGCGCTGTAGATTTGCACACCGTGATGCATGGGGTTGGAGGGAAGACGTGCGGTCGCTGCCACAAGGGACGTAGTGCAGGCCGAGTGATGTATGTAGGATTTGTAGAGGATGTGCGCCCCGTCACTTTCTGTCGTGTCCCTGCTTCAACACGCGCTGCCCTTGTCGGAGACCGTTTTGTTTTTCTTGCCTTTCTTTCTTTCTTTTTATTTTTTGGCTGGGGTACAGAGGTGTTGCAGAACATTGCACTATGCGCCATCGGAACCGCCACACGTAGTGTTAATCTTATCCAAGTTCGCTCTCCCTATCTCTCTCTCTCTCTCTCTCTCTCTCTCACACACACACACACATACACACACACACACGTGCTCAGCAGCCTTAATATGGATTTTGCTCGCTTTTCCACTATAAAGAAATTGAGGTAGGGTTGCGGCCTGTGTAAACTGACCACTGCAGAGAATGTTCCATGAGAATTAGTTACTAAGAAACAAACACCCGATTTTCCTGGATGAAATGTGGAATTGGACGACTGCTGTATGGCTTAGTCGAGGGTGGGAAGAACTCGGGGGAGGGAATGGCCCTAACGTCCGTCGGTCTTCAGTCCCTGCAGTGTGGAATAATCTTCTACAAACTTTCGCTTCAGCATTTCCCGATACTCTCACCAGCTCAGCACAAAGCAAAAGTGCTGCCTATACCCTGACTTGTTGCTCTTGCGGAACGGCCGCATGCAGTCTGCTAAGGGCACGCTAGAGCGCCAGAGTAGACGGAGTGGCAGAAAATGTCTCCAGGTTACAATCAGACACAGGAAGAGTGTGGGTGTCATTCCCAGAGAGCTGGGCCAGGTATTACTGGATGAAAACACAGATTGTATTTGCTCAGGTGGGCGCCTGGCCCTGGCCACGTGCAAATTGCGCGGCCTCCACCACAGGAAATGGCGGTGACAGGCTGATTGCCGGCCAGTGGAGACGATCCCGATCCCGGGGGTTCTTCCAGTCCTAGAGGCTGGTTCATGCTTTGATTGCTTTCTGACCGGCTGGGGGGAGGGTGCAGATTGAGAATGTATAAAAACATGTTTGTTGGAGTTGTGAGCCCTGATGGATCCACTTGTTGATTGTGGAGGAGCGACACGAAACCGACTTCCTTTTTTGTGGTGGTGGTGGTGGTGTTTCGTGTTTTCCTTTGAGGTGTGTGTGGGTGGGGGGGGGGGGGGAACTGCTTAGATGTCGCTGTTCTGTATGATGCAGACAGTGATTCCCAACAACGGAGATGCTGGCCTTTTACAGTTTTGATCTTTGAAGGGTTTACTTTATTGATGAGTTTGCACAGCTTAGCAGTGAAGACCATAACACCTTTGGGATCTGAACCTTGTGGTTGTCCGTGGCTATGCTTCTAGCGACGGACAAGGTCGTTGTCCTCAGCTCAGCAGAGTGATGAATGCAAGGCCAGGTTTTAAGTGGGTCGTCTCACTGACATAGATGGCTTTACATGCATGGTTAGTTTTGTGGGAAGTGGTGGAGGTGGGTGAAGCAAAGGTCCTTTGCTGTTTTGCGGTTTACTCGGGGCTTTTTCCATTGAACAAAATGAAGCCAAGGGTGCTGTCCATTGGGGGGGGGGGGGATATGATAAAGAAGACTTGCAAACTCTCTCTCTCTCTCTCTCTCTCTCTTCCCAGCACAGCTGACCCACCCTCACCCTACCACGTATGAATCATTCAAGGTTGACAACTTACACCCAAGTCCCGCCTTGCCCAGTCTCACCTGTCAATGTTGTCACATGTTTAACCTAGACCTAGACCTGGTAACGGTTATGTGTGACTGATTTGTGCCGCTGTGCATGTTGCAGTTCGTGGATATTGGGCGCGTGTCGAGTATCGAGTTCAACCACAAGCCGGTGGATATAGCGCGCCAAGGCCAGGAGGTGTGTATCAAGATCCAGGCCATCCCAGGTGAGGCGCCCAAGATGTTCGGACGCCACTTCGACGAGACAGACCTGCTGGTCAGCAAGGTAAGGAGGGGTGGGGGTTGATGGGTAAGGTGTGGTTCAAGCCGCACATCATTGTCTTTGTGAGATATACTTTACTCAAAGAAAACAAAACAACAAAAACAACTCCAGATTTGATGAACTTCAGAAAGCACAATTGCACTTGATTTTGTTTGGTCTTCCAGTTTTTGTGGCCAAAAAGGTCACTGTGGTGTGTTGAAGAAGAAAGTGATAATTATCATACTAATATATACTGGTTATTATTTCATTTCTTGAACGGTTTGCAAAGAGTTGTCATTTTTGTCAACAAAACTGAAAGAAAACAAAACTAAACCAATTGCTGGGGTGCTTGTGAAGTACATAAATGTGCCTGTATTTCTCCCATTCATTCTCCACTTGGTTGCCTTGCATCTGTCACTGTCAGATGTGTTTTCCAATCTGTCTCACCCGCTACAGTTTGTTTCTCTTTGATCCGAGGGCAGCTTACCAACAAGGCTAGCATCCTCCAGAAAACTAAAGACCACTTCAACAGTTTGATGTTGCATCAGTTTCACCATTGGTACAGTCCATGGCGTGTGCTCATTCTTCATGTTTTCCATGTTTTCCTCGGATTATAGTGCAGTGGTCATTGCACTGCAACAAGCCTTTCTAGTTCTGGATTTTAAAAAAAAAAAAAAAAAATAGTGGTTTTTTTTTTTTTTTTTTTTTTTGGGGGGGGGGGGGGTTGGGGGGTTTGGTTGTTTTTTTGTTTTTTGGGGGAGGGGGGGTGTTGCCACAGTTAGTTTAAACATCTGTTCACGCACAGATTCTAAGTTACAGATTGCCTTCGAACACGGTAACGCAACAGAGCACAATAATTAACAAGTCAAAACTTAAACGCGTGTCTGGAATGTTTCATGCACATGTACCCTCAATCGCATTGCACCCCTTTGCCACGGACTCTGACAATCTCGCACACCACCGATATCCCTGTTTCCGGGATGGATGAAGAAGCAGGAACATGTCATAGGAATGATGTCACAGTATCTTCAAAGCAGGTGTGACGTCACACCACCTGTTTCCTCTCGCCCATTTTTTCCTCCAGCTGTTTACTCCTTTCCTCTGCCACATCTCTCTCTCTCTGTCTCTCTCTCTCTCTCTCTCTCTCTGTTCGCCCCCTCCACCCAACCTCCCTGAGCACTCACCCCCCAAAAACCACCAGCGCCATACCACCCCCATTAGAAAAAAGGTAAGCGCGCCACTATCTATCTACTGCGGCCTGGCATCGCCGAGTGTCTGGCGTGGGGCCAGTACTATGAGGCGATAGTGCTGCTGTTCCGACAGCTTGTCCGCCCTCACCCCCCTCCCCCACCCCCTCACCCTCTCCTCTCTCTCTTCCCCCAGCTTCCCTCATCCCCCGGCCCTTGCCAAGTTGCATGCTAGCATTTTCATAAACTTGCTGCCGCCACCGTCCCTTACATACTGCATTCACCCGTCCCCACCCAGCCCTATCACCTCAACCTTCCACAGGTACCAGTTTCTTTTATGCCGAACTTCTGCTGAGCCAGAGCGACAGTGGTTACTTCACATTTTGGGAACGTGGGTTGGGGGTGGGAGAGAGGAGGGGGGTGGGGGAGGGGGGGTAGGTTATACAGCTGTATGTTGTTTACAACCACGTGTTGTTTGTTAGGGTGGATGTGTGCCAGGCACTTCTGTCTTGTAAGTTCATTCAGAGACAGAGTACATGACGGTAGATCCATCTGCTACCAAGTGCCATGATTAGGGCAAGGCGTGCTGCATGCGCTTTGCATGTATGTAGTATGTCACTTTAACAAGTGTTAGTTCAGTGTGTTGGTATTGTGGCTTTTTTAAGCATTTCTTTCCGGTTATTGGGGAAAAGCCGGTGGGGGGGAGGGGGGGGGGGATTAAGGGGCAGAGAGGGCGTTGGGTTTTGGAGGTTTTTTTGTGAACTTTGCCTAGAGAAGATACATGGCTGTTGAAAAACGTAGAACGCAGTTACCCGGTATCTCGCTAACATAGCAGGCTGGTTTTCACTGTGGATAGCTAATCACCTCTGTAATCTTGGAGCTGTTCAGCTCTCTCTCTCTCTTTCTCTCTCTCTGGGAAGGGGATAGGGAGATTTTTTTGTATATTGTATTTTTGTGTGGTTGGGTTTGGTTTGGGTTGTGTTGGTTTTTGTTTGTTGGGTTTTTTTTTAAAAAGGGGGGGGGGGGGTGTTTTGTTTTTGTTGTTTTTTTGTTATTGTTTTGTTTTGGTGGGTTTGTTTGTTTGGTTTTTTTGTTTTTGGGGTTTTGGTTTTGGTTTTGGTTTTTTTTTGGGGGGGAGGGAGGAGGAGGGGGGTCATTGTGAGAATTTAGCGTGTCCAGTATGTCGACAGTATTAGTTTTTGCTGCACTGTGACCCCACAATATTCACACACGGATCATACACGTGCACACGATCACACCAGCATGCATGCACGCACAGATGCCAAGACAGTGTGGTGCTGGAGAAGCCACTTGCTGATAAACCTCTGCTGGTTTACCTGGCGTCAGTCCAAATCTTCAAGCCTGCTGCCGGATGCTTCACTTCATTTGTTTAGTCCGCAGTTTCCTCTCTCTCTCTCTCTTCCTCTCTCCACCCTCCCCCCCCCCCCCCCAAAAAAAAAAAAAAAAAAAAAATCCAGTGAATCATCTGTTTCGGTTGACATGATGTGCGTGTTCCATGTGATCAGATGGTACAGTCAGATTTCATATTTGTGTTTGGTGTTCTTGTTGAACATTGCCTTTTCTCCCACGTCAGTCGTGGAATCCTGTTCATTATTAATGTTCTTGATGGAAACTTGTGTTTCAGATCTCAAGAGAATCGATAGACGCTGTGAAGGACTATTTCAGAAAAGAGATGACGAAAAATGACTGGATGCTCATCATGGAGCTGAAGAAACTGTTCCAGATATTGTGAGGCACCCTTCACACAAGCCTCACGTCGTATCCTCTTCACGTTGTTACGGTACCCCCTTTTCTGGAGTGCGCAGGTGTGGGTGATCCTTCGCCGTTTCTGCGATATTGCAGGAGAATGGGACAGTCATTACAGGACTGGTTTGTAGGCTTACAGGAGGACCGTCCTGTGTCGGCTGTGTGTGTGAGTAATACACGGCCAACTTCCACAGGGACAGCTGTGTTTGGGTTAGGGTTAACATGGATTTTCTGCCTAGTCTGCATTCATCATCCTGCTGGATGACAATTTCACACTCTAGTAATAAAATTATGGAGAAGCTTTCTTGAAAGTTATTGATGATTAAACATTACTTTCAATCATGTCAGGTTTCTTATTTTTGACAGAGTAATGGTTTGGGGCATTATTTGGGTCAGAAAACTTTTTATAGAGGCTTGGAACTTTTGTGTGTGTGTGGGGTTTTTTTTGTCAATAAGGTGACAACTGTTCACAATCAAGCCGGTGGGGGGAGGGGGGGGGGGGGCTAAAAAAAAAAGAAGTGTTATTCTTAAAAGGCATCTTGGGCTTGTTTTGAGGTAATACTAGTAGCAATCAAACTTAAGGCACCGTGAAGTGAACTCCGAGTTATGAGATGAGCGTTACTCACTGTGTGCTGTAACTGCCAGAAAATCAAATCAGAAAGACCAGTTCCTGTCCACATGAAAATGGATTAGGTAGAGGAGGGGCAGGCGCCATATCTGGCTATTGTTGTATGACATCTGAGTTAATATAGCAGTTTTAGCATGGAGGGCTTGAACTGTTTGCATTACAACTGCCCTCATGAATGCCTTCTTTACAACCTTCCAGTTTCTATTGCTTTCCATTTTAACCCCCCCCCCCCCCCCCCTTCCAGCTCCCCAACCCTCCACCCCACCCCATAGGTAAGATCGTAAAAGGAACACAGTATTACCCTAGGCAACAGAGTGAGAAATGTGTTACTAGTGCAAACCATCTCGTCATCCCAACAGCCACCCGTCCGCATGGCAGGGGGGAGACAGTGATAATGCTGTGTTTATTACTGATTGTCTGATTTTATGTGTGTATATAAAATAGCGATATAAAATATGTATATTTAGAGTGCCTGTGAGGGTACAGCATTCTGCTGTTTGCGCCGGCTTCAAGGTTTTGTAAGCGGGATGATCGCTTTTTGGTTTTGTATGGCTTCGCGATATCTACAGCTGTACATTTTGCATGTACATTACCTTTGAGTGTGTGTGTGTGTGTATGCATGCGTCTGAGTGCGTCTTGTTGCAGCGTATCTTCATTTTGAAGGATACCTTTACCGCATGGATGAATGATGCCTCTTCTTTTAGGCAAATTTTACTCTGTACATATTTTTACAGCACAGCACTTTTGAGTTTTGGTTGAAAATCTGTAATGTAAACAAAATGTTTTTGTTCCTTCAGTGTGGACTCCTGGGTTTAATTTTTTTTCAGTAACTGCAGAAAACTAGGTGTCCATGATGCCTAGTTTAAAATATAACGTGACAGTATATATACATCTTACTTTGTGTATGTGAACTGCCTTTTGTAAATGAGATGGTTATTTTATGTACAGATGGAAAAATTCGCACTGCACATCATTTGTTTGTTTCCAGGTGATACTGTTAAAAGGGCATGTTAAGTCACAGTGATCCAGTTCTCTTGCTCGTGGGATTGAAAGGCTTTTCAGTGTGGCTGATACATTTCATCTTGGAAGTTACGAAATATTCTACAGCATGTGCTGAATGTTCACTGGGCGATTTATGTGGTTTCTGGTTTCTTTAGGGCCATGAGTCACCAGGCAGTATTCTAGTATTCACACAGACGCTCTTGTCCAGGTGAAGTACAGCACTGTGATGAACTTGTTACATGACCTGGCTGAATGTAGAGTGAGTGAGTTCTCCCAGCAATACACTGCAACGGGTCTACCATTTAAGGCATTGGGGGAAGTTACTAAGTTCAAAATAGGGTGTAAGTGGTTTGTCTTTTTTTTTTTTTAAATCCGGCTTTAAGTTCCAGTTTTGAGAGTAACAAAATAAAATAAAAACCCAACAACACGCAACTAAGTTAGCCAGTTAGTGATCAGAGCTGCAAACTGAATAGGATGGGTTAGATCCTGAAAGTCATTCAGCGTTGATGAAAGGCGCTTGTGTTATGTGTGAGAACGTCTGTTGGAAGAATTTCTGACACGGGGCTGCTGGTTGCCTTGTTGATTTTGATTTAGGTGTTTGATAATTTTTTTCCCCTCAGCGCAGCTGCCAAAAATCCTAACACGGCTAACGGTGTCTACCAAGGATAAGAAACAGGAGGAGGGGGGGGGGGGGTGTTGAATGTGCCGTATTATGAATGAGTGACAAATTGTGCTGCATGTCTGAATCAGTAACTGAAGAAAGTGAGAAGCTTGGATTCCTCGAAAGAAAAATAAACTGCTATTTTCAAAGTTGGCATGGGTTTGGTTTTTGTTTTGTTTGTGGGTTTTTGTTTGTTTGTTTTTTGTTTGTTTGTTTGTTGTTGTTTGTTTTTTTTTTGTTTTTTTTGGGGGGGGTGTTTGCTGCTTCTTGTTTTTGACCGTAAGACAATAACCTTAGAGTCCCCCCCCCCCCTCCCCGGTGCATTGAAACTGTGACTTACGCGCGTCAGACACGACTAGTGGAACCCTCGGAAGTAACACGTCAGCAGTCTGCTGTTACAAGGGTAGGGCCAATAATTACATGATGTATACCTTACTCAGAATGCATGGTCACACCCGACCCACGTCAGTTATGATGTGTATGTGTGTGTGAACTTCAACTTGCAGCACGTTCTCACACCCATAACGCACCTAGAATATGATTTTTAAATGTGAGGTGGGGGTGGTGGAGGGAATGCTGGGCATGATTGCCGAAGACTGGTGCGCACTGAACGACCCCTCTCTCTCTCTCTCCCTCGTTTACCTGGCAGCACATCCTGGTTGTCTGAAGTTTAAAAGATGGGGGGGGGGGGGGGTAGTTGGCGTGTGCTGCGCTCTGTCTTATGGCTTACTTCCGCCACGAGCTGAGCGCGAGCCAGCTGATCAAAGCGCCAGCAATCGCAGCCGCCTGCGCACCCACGTGTGCAGACGTATTTACCTGGTTTTCATTTATGGTAGGTAGGTACCCGCTGCCCTCCCACACTAAGAAGCTTCCTCAGTATCCTGTGTGTGGAAACTCGGCCCGTACCGGCTCTCTGCAGTGAGCAGTCTTCGAGAGAACGGGGATGCATGTACACGCTACCAGAGACTATGATACATCCTTTACGCAACTGACACAACCCCGCTTTATCTGTTATCCTCACTGAATGGATCTGATCAGCTTTGTATGTGTGTGTGTGTCAGTGTGTGTGTGAGGAGGGGGTCAGTGTAGCTGGAATTAACTGTAAAAACGAATCTGAGGTTTACATCTAGAAACTGAGCCATGTCATTTGAAGAAATGTTTCAGTGTCAGGTTACCGAAATTTGCCATACGCCAAACTTCATCTGTTCGTCCACATCTTTCATAAGCATCGAGACGAAAATGTTTTACTAAAGAAGAGAGGTTTCCTCTATCATTCTTACCGGCCAGACCAGACGGAACTCTGCTTCATTAAGGAAGGATGCGGTTGGACAACAAAATCACAACAACAACAACAACAACAACACACACACACCGCACACACACACACACACACAGAGTGCAAATTACGTTCTTATACCCAGGCCTAACTGAATGACGCCACACTGAGCATCACCCGAGGCCAGTCACAGTCCGGGGGATAGTTCTGAGTTCTGAGTAACTTGAAGCTGTCGTTGATGTAGTTTTGTGGGTCAGCACTCACATCACTTGTTACTGCTCACAGACCGTGGAAACCTAGTCTGTAGTGTTCACCCGAGGTCTTTAATATCACTTCAACGAGCTCAGTAATTCCATCTTTTACTAAGCCAACTTACGTTTTGGAACAGTTTCGCCCCGGCCGTGAGTGCGCCTGTATGCTCGAATAAGTACTACGATTGTTGTTACACTACTGAAACGCTCAGTGTGGTCGCTGCGTCATCGACTACGCCGTTCTGTTGGTTCACGCGGAGTCAGTGTAAACAACATCATCAAGTCAGTGTATCGCATTACTAGAAGACCTGCACTAATCATCAACATAGAGTATTTCGACATACCCCGTCTTTGATATCAACCATACCAAGATGTGATGGAAAAGGACGTTAAACTGACTCGAGCGTACAGGCGCACTCAGACTGACTTGAAGCCGTGACTTCCAAAATAATTTGGCATAGAAAAGATGGACTTAGCCCGTTTAGGCTCTGACGTCATTGTGAAGACGGTTTCAGTGAGACCGCCTGAAGCTGAGACCAGACCACTGCAACTCATGACTGGATTTAATCAGTGGTCTCGCGATCCGATGAGGGATCATCACTGAATGATCAGCCGCTCGCCTCATTGAACCTGATGCCGCTGGCGTCTATGGCGCTAGTCTGGAAGAGAGATGAGGCCAGCGGGGGAGGAGAGACGGACTGGGGGAGGGTGGAGTAATATCAATGAGATGAACGTGATTTGACTCGTGACCAGAGGCAGCCATGTTGCTTCACCTGCACCCGGAGATGCGTGGGCGTGAGCGTGTTCGATTTTCTCGGCGGTGCTTGTCTGCGAGCCATAGTGCCAGCTGTGGCCGTCTTCACCCCGCTGCTGGTCCGCTTCACTATGACAGACTGAGCCGCTGTCACGAGCTACTGTCTACAGAACATTATACTTAGCTGGGCATCAGTGAGTTATTCGGACGCTTGTAGCCTGGACTGACACACTGACTGACAAACGTCAATGTCCGTCTAGCTTTCTTCACCACGATTCCGAGTCACTGACAATAGTAACTATAATGATGACAATGGGTATTTGATGTCATATCATAATATGACGTGGGACCACGTGGATTTCGCTCATACCGTCGATTCTTGGCCAACATTGAAATTCTCTCTCTCCCCCGAGCTCTCTCTCTCTCTCTATCAAACACACACACACACACACACACACAGCGCGCGCTGCCTCAGTTCCCAACCCCTCCCACCTTGGGAGAGCCCGTTCAGTCTAGTCTAGATTGCTAGTGTAATGCACGTCCTAATTTCAGGCGACGAATTTCGGTTGTTTGGTTTAGACAGGTTTCTTGCGCAATACTGTACAAGTCGTACAAGTGAACAATTAATGACCATTTAATTTCGGTTGTTTAATTGTGTTTGGGGTTGTTTGTTATACAGTCAAACCTGTGTAAGGCGGTCACCCAAGGGACTGGGTCAAACTGACCGCCTTAGACAGGGTGACCGGGTTATCCAGGGAGTCATGTCAACAGCTAGTGTGTCAGGGGATCCTCTGGGGTGACCAGGTTAGACAGTGGTTTGGCTTATACAGGTGACCGCCTTGGCAGGTTCGACTGTATGTTTTTAAGGTTCACACAATTGGCGAGCCCTTCGTGGGTTTTTAATCAAGTTTTGAAACACTTCTTGTGTGTGTGTGTGTGTGTGTGTGTGTGTGTGTGTGTGTTGTTTAACGTTCAGCAGTGACCTGGGCTTTAGGGGAAATTACCTGTAAGGACTCCCGGTTTCAAAGGTAACGGGGCCTGATGGCGAAAGGGCTGTTTGGTGACAGCCCAAGGACCACAAAACTGCCGGCCGCCGCCAGCCAAGGTCAGCTTGTGGTCACACCGAACACCTGGCCACGTGCCAAAGCCGGTGTTCATTCAGTCTTCTCCCCCCCCCCCCCACCACCTCTCTTGACACCCTCCCTTTCTCCCAGCTATCCCTGTCCCCCCCCCCCATTCAGTGTGCGGGGGGGAAGCAGCGACAGCCACAACAAGTCCCATTCAGCAGTTCGCGGTCCGCCAGGCACGGTATGTTGACGCCGGCCAGTGTCCACAGACCGCAAGCCGTGCAGTCAGCCGGTCACCCGTCACGCTCGCTCACCCACTTCTTGTCTTTGACGTCCACCTTTAGACTTTGCTTTGCTTACTCGCTCAGATCGACAGTCAGATAGAGATGACTCCTGCCACTGCTCAGATAAATCGTGGGGTTTTTTGCGGGTTTTTTTTTCCTCTGTCGTTTTCTCAGTTTAAAGACTCTATGTTCGGTAACGCTGCTTAGAGAGAAACTGCCACTTTTGAGACTCTAACGCTGTTTGCGAGATAGAAACTGATCGCGACCGTTTTCGTAACCGAGATTGTGGCTTCTGTTCAGTACTGGAGAAAGACGACTTTTGTTTCACATACTTTCCATTCCTAAACAGACTGGGACTCAAGAAATCTTTAAAAAAAAAAAAAAACAAAAAAAAAAGGCCACCAATCGGTGTCGGCAACCAAATAACGTCGTCTGTTTAGTACGCGGAACACTTCTAGAACACATACGCCGGCCACAGTCTTAAATTGTATCCTCCGTATCCCAAAAGGGGAATAAAGGAAAATAAAATCTTGAATCTTGACTTTACTCTCTCTCTCTCTCTCTCACACACACACACACACACACACACACACACACACACACACACACACACACACACACACACACACACACACACACACACACACACACACGAGCGCGCAAGAAAAAAGAGGTCTAGATGGGGCAGTTCGGACTACAAACAACATTTACAATGACAACACCACAACTTACACCGCCATTCATAACAGTCGGCCTTCCCCCATTCTATCAGTGCGTCGTTGTACCGACAGCCGGGTGGCGGGGACCCTGTGATCTGGGTGACTGACCATGAAGACAGAGATCACGTAACTTCCGCTGGCCGGTGAGTGGGGGTCACTCAAGCAGCAGGTGTTGTAATACACTGGCCACCAAGGACCACCGTACGACCTTTTTCACACAGCCTCTTCTACAGGCCTGCAACTTGGCTACGAATGCTGGGTGATTTTTACGAGGTATCTAAATATTTATTTTAAATTCTAATCTACGGTAATATAACGAGAACTCTTTCAAGACTTATCTGTGTACGTAGGAATGACGCGGGGATATTTTTGGTATGCTTCTGTCTGTGTGTGTGTGTGTGTGTGTGTAAAATTTGTCACACATTGTGCTACCCTGTTATATGTTTTGGTTGTTCCTTTTGTTCATTCGTCTTTTAGCAAGCGTTGTTGTTGTGTTTTACAGCAGACTTCATCGGGAAAGAAATTCATCAGAAGTCTTTAAACTCACGGCATTCACTGATTCGGTATCCCGATTGGTAGAAGTAGGACAGAGTGTTAATATTCATTTTCTCTGCCGGAGAATTAAATTAATTCTCGGTTACCTCGTTTGTACTTATTCCAGGGGCCATCTCATTATTTTTACATGCGGCATTTCGGCCCAGGAGAAGACAGACGCAGTAAAACTTATCTGAAGCATGTGGAAGAGGCCAAAGTTTGTGAATGGTCCCCGTTTCGCTGAACTTCCCTTGAGGCATGTTTACAACCGGAAACAGTTACGCAGCCAGAGAAGACTTTGAAGCCGCGGTAGCACAGGGGATGTTGCGTAACCTACATCACACACAGAACAAAATACTGACCACAGTCTTGCAGGTGAGTCCAGCTGCTGAACGGACGGAAACCGAAAGGCGACTGAAGAGCAAAGAGGCCGTTGTGTGTGTGTGTGTGTGTGTGTGTGTGTGTGTGTGTGTGTGTGTGTGTGTGTGTGTGTGTGTGTGTGTGTGTGTGTGTGTGTGTGTGTGTGTGTGTGTGTGTGTGTGTGTGTGCCAGTGTGTGTGTGTGTGTGTGCGTGTGTGTGCGTGTGTGTGTGTGTGTGTGCACCAGGTGAGTGATTACAGACTGGTGGCATTAGGAGATAGGTTACACCTGTGGAGGGGATGAACAACAGTACTACCCTTTGAAACTGAGCTGACTTCAAACAGTCCGGCCAACAGAACACTATTCAACTGATCTTGATCTGCCATCTTTGGCTGTATGAATTCTTGACTACAGTGGACAAGTTACACAAACCCAGTTCACACAGGTATGGGTCGAGCTGGAGTGAAGGGGCATGGTGGTCGGTGGTGGGGGGGGGGGGGAGTTTAACGTCCTTTTCCACCACATAGGGTGATATCAAAGACGGGGCAACGATGAAAAAGCTAGCACAAATATTTGGCCTCAGCCGGAATACGAACTCACGACCCGAGCATTAGAAGTCCAACACTCTACCATTCACCACCCCGGCTCCGGGAGGGGGGGGGGGTAACTGAGAGGGGACTGTTATGGACCCCCCCCCCCCCCCCCCCCATCTATCTCAGGCGTGAGGAAGCCTGCGCACGGTCCCTTACCATGGTTGTAGACTGAGAGAGCACGAGAGTTTTCGGCTTAGTCTCAAGACTGCGGAGGGAGTTATGTCAGCCAGAACTGAACAAGCACTGTGGCCGAGTGACCGTAACTTTTGCCCCCCCCAAGCTCAACTTGACAGTCCTGTCGCCAACAATAGAGCGCCGTTTGTGGCCACTAATTTCGCTGTCAAAACTTGACAACACACGCGATCCCCACTTTCCCGTACACCGGCCATGACTGAGGGTCTTCAGAACAACACCATCGCATTCTTGGCCGCGGTACTAATTTTTCCACGGTGTCCAAGGTCCACTGGGTCAGTTTGGACAAACTCTCCAGTGGAAATTTCCAGTGAGTTAGATGTCATAGTGTTGTACGTCCAAATCTGCCAGAAATAAAAACATACTGCATTGCATACTGATTGTTGTTGTTGTTGTTGAGATTATTGCACGTGTGTGAGTATCGGACATCCCGCCATACCGGCTGACTTTACATATTAAATCAGTCAGTGCGCTTCCATGAAGGCCGTACGCCTGGATACCATCTGCCAAATCTTACCTACTAAATGCACCAGTTACGTCTTCTGGTATCATATACTGACTGGTGACTGTGAAATTCACTAACTAGGCTACCTCTTCCATAACCGACGCCACTTGATTCAAGTGACTAAACTGATTCAGTTCAGTGAGAGTCACTCATTGCGTCACTTCCGGCCACAGGGTGGGTGGAGTGGGTATTTTGGAATTTAACGTCCTTTTCCACCACGTGAGGGTGATCTCAAAGACGGGGCAGCGAGGAAAAGACCAGCACAAATATTTGGCCCCAGCCGAGATTCGAACTCACTTCCCGGCACAGGAGATGCAAAATAGCAACAGACATCTTTATTCTGAAGTGAAAGAGAAGTAGAAAAAAAAAAAAAACATGTACGGTGGAAGACACGTCAGTAAAAACTTGACTCGACTTTACTTCCGTTCTACCGTCACTGAGACTAATTAAGCAATGTTAGGCGACAGACGTTTTCGTTGGAACAAGCATCAGATCAGTGGAAAACAGCTCGAAACACGGTCCCGAAAAAAAATAGGTCAAAGGCACGTTCAAACCGTAGCCACGTCACACTGACTAACATGAAACACGGAAAAAAACATGTTCGCTGTTTGTTCGGACTAAAAGCACTCCCGTGTGACACTGATCAGCCTCAGTTGACCAGCGATAGTTCGGTAACCGGCTGCGGGGGTGCCAGTGAAAACTGTTCTCCTGAGTCAGCCGTCCCAGTTTGGTCTTGTCAGTGTCAGTGCCGGTGACCCAACAGAACCCCGCCGGCCTTGCCAACCTATTAGGCTAGGAAAATTGCTGAACAAGGTAGAACAAATTTGATCCCAACTTTTTATTACAGATTTCAAAAGAACACAGGCCCCTAATGCTGTGGTGGTCTCCGTGAATTTTTCCTCCGTCCGCGTCACCGTTAAAAACGACCGTTTATCTTGCCTTTTTCACTATATGAGCCCTATAAATGGGCTTTTGAGGGTGTGCACAAACTAGGCGTGTTTACGGGTACAGAAATGCGCAGAACTCCACTCTAAATAAGGTCACTGTTAGACAAGACATGCATTGTTGACATACTGAAATTTTACCCCAATCAGAATGATGCTTCCTGGAAAATTGCGGCCATCAGTTTGGCCGTTGATTCAAAGGACCCTGTAAAACGGCGGTATTTGATGCTTGTGCACTTATCAGGTCACTGCAGGTGACATGTATCGCGGAAAACATTTACGATCATTGAACAATTTAGTCAGGAAACGCTTCTTTGGTGTTGTGAACTGAGTCTCCTTGTCACCGCATGTGCAGGTACGTATGAAATATGATATCCAAGTGAGCACGTTTTTCGGTAGCGATATTTTGGGGGTGTACTTACTACAGTAGTTGCTGCGTTGTGAGTAGTGAACGGGTTTTCTCAAAGAGCAGTGCACACTCAAGAATAGTATCCTAGTTGTGTCATATCAAAAGTTCATCAAAATCGCTGTTGTACTTTTGTCACAAACAGCCAGCGAAAGTGCAACCTGTTTAATAATGGCTGCTAGTTCAGTACTAGCACAGTGCAATAGAAATTACGTAGAGCACAACCTCAAGTCTATAGTAGTATGTGGCGGACTTCATTTCAAGTGTTATGAGGTATGTTAATCACACGGCAAACATGTTTTCAAGGTCAAGGTTATAAGTTTGTCTGTTTACTCCAAAACATTTTACTTCATCGCTCAGAATAAGCATTTTGGTGCTGCTAACTTTTGTCCCCGTGGTTTGGTGAGTTCACAGCATCCTCAGAATAAAAATATGACTGCAAAATCTTCATAACTCAAGCGTGACCTTGATCTTTACTAGAGGTCACCAGAAAGGCTATCTTATCAATGCATATTAGGCAAATGTTATGCCAAAAGTTGTATTTACAAAATTTTCACCCAGTCTTTATGACCTTTACTCCCAAGGTCAAGGTCACCAAAGTTGTCCACAAGAAATCTTCTCATACAAACATCGTTTGTGCTAATTTTGTTTTGCCTGGTGCTTGTGACTGCTTGTTCTTTTGCTTATCCTAACACAGCGATGAAATAAAATGTTTGGGAGTAAACAGACGAACCGATGACCTTGACCTTGTAAACATGTTTGCCGTGTGATTAACATACCTCATAACACTTGAAATGAATTCAGCCACTTACTACTGTAGACTTGATGTTGTGTTCTACATACTCTCCATCACATTTTGCCAGTAATGTATGCCAGTAATTTTCATTTGTAAATTTGTGAATGTCCAAAAAAAAAAAAAGGCAACATCACGGCGTTTGTTCCCAAGGAAAAACACGTTGAAAATAAAAGAGATTTCACAGATTTGCTTTTGTGTCTATTGTTTTTTTTATTTGCATTCGTACAATTTTATTTTACTGGAAGTTTCATATTAAGTTTGTCTTATTTCTGTACCTGTACCTCAAAACAGGAATTAATGAAAATGTCCGACATTTTCTGAGTGCGTTAGAATTTGAGGCAAAAAGGTATACTTGTAATAGTATTTTAGGGATGCTGGACCATTTCTCTAAAGCATGATGTGCGTCTGCAAATGATCTGTCAAGCGTAGCAGCTGCAACAGCGTAATATGTCAGCCCGGTCCCCATCAGTAAGAGAATTGGCGTCTATATGGAAAAAGGAAGATTTGATAACTGAGAGCTGCTACAGGCAAATCTGTTGTCATTTCGTTGGACCACCGCAGGGTGTCTGGCCTAACATATCCAGTAGTCAAACTTGAAGTGTGTGCACAATACCTGCTGCAGCGGCGTCATTTGTAATATATGCTGTGTATAGTCAATTTTTGAACCCAACCACAATATGGATTCCCCTCATTACCCCTCACAGCCAAAGGGACATAGTGGATGGGCTAGTAACACGTAAGTGCCAAGCCTCTCCTCTAAAAGTTGGTCAATAACAAAAAAAAACGCTGTGTACACTGTGGCCGTCATATCAGGCTACTTGGTAACCTACCCCCGTAGCAGTTAATGCTCTGTTTAATTAGAAAAAGGTAATTTAAGTCACCTATTTCAAGCAGTGAAGAGTTCATGAAATTTGATGTGGGATGCACGTTTTCCTTCTCCTGGAATCACTCTACTTTTTCCAATATGTAAAACAATGACAAGTTAAAACTGGTGGCTGCTAGCAGCAAAATATAAACCTACCCCCCACGCAGCATGTAATGAAGGAAATGGAAAAAATGGGTAAAAATAATGACCGCTGTAAAGAAGACGTGCTTGTTTAGATTCACGGATCTTTCTTCATACGACTAGTCATTGTCTTTTCCACCAAGACAAATGTACATGTATAAAAAGAAATTGCATCAATTGTAGCAATTATGGCAGGCTCTTTTGGAAAGCACCGCTTTCAGCCCATATAGGGAACTGATAGCTTCAATTAACGGCCATCTATAAGCAATGAATCTCTCATACAAGTTCTGGAAGATAATTCTGAAACACCGAGCATGTGCCCGAATATTTGCATCATATTATACTTGTTTTCGCGGATACACCTTATCACAGCAACCAATCAAGTGTCCCTACTCCCATCATTACGCATATTCAGCCATTATTAAACAGGTTGCACTTTCGTTGGCTGTTTGTGACAAACTGAGTACAAATGCGATTTCAATTTAACTTTTGATATGACACAACTGGGATACTATTCTTGAGTGTGCACTGCTCTTTGAGAAAAACCGTTCGCTACTCACAACGCAGCAACTACTTTAGTAAGTACACCCCCAAAATATCGCTACCGAAAAACGTGCTCACTTGGATATCATATTTCATACGTACCTGCACATGCGGTGACAAGGGGACTTCACAACGCCAAAGAAGCGTTTCCTGACTAAATTGTTCAATGATCGTAAATGTTTTCCGCGATACATGTCACCTGCAGTGACCTGATAAGTGTACAAGCATCAAATACCGCCGTTTTACAGGGTCCTTTGAATGAACGGCCAAACTGATGGCCACAATTTTCCAGGAAGCATCATTCTGATTGGGGTAAAATTTCAGTATGTCAACAATGCATGTCTTGTCTAACAGTGACCGTATTTAGAGTGGAGTTCTGCGCATTTCTGTACCCGTAAACACGCCTAGTTTGTGCACACCCTCAAAAGCCCATTTATAGGGCTCATATAGTGAAAAAGGCAAGATAAACGGTCGTTTTTAATGGTGACGCGGACGGAGAAAAAATTCACGGAGACCACCACAGCATTAGGGGCCTGTGCTCTACTGATTTCTGTAATAAAAAGTTAGGATCAAATTTGTTCTACCTTCCGCTATATAAAAAGCCTAATTAGACTAGCCTATATACTGACATTGTAAATCAGTTGTGGTGTCACACAGCCGGAGCGACACTGGCGTGAAAAGAAACCCTAATTTTCCCAGCAGTCAGGAAGACAACCTGCCAGCTTGTCCACACGTTCCTCATTGGAACAAAAAGGTCATTACAAGGTCACCGCTCACTGAAAAGCCGAGAACCGTGCCTTAGGTGACGCAACAGCCTGGGCTGTACGCTAAGTTTAGTGGTGGAAGGCCCGGAATAGGCCGGAAGTTTCTGGCTACCATCTTATTACGATGCAAAAGTCGGCGATGGAGTTTACAGCTGTGGCCGATTTCTGTCGTTTTTGCCACAGTAAATTGCAGAGTTTTGTCAGTAATACGCCGGCGTGCAGCACGTGTGCGGACATAAATTTGTCAGCCACGATAGCCCTTGTGTATCAGCTGTGGTTGCTGGTTTTGTCTCGGGGACAATTCCATTTGAATGCATAAAACTGACTCCGCCTGACTTGAGTGTGAGAAGGATTACTGTCTGCTGGGATGTGCCCGCACTACAAATCGCCAGCGGATGCTCAGCGCTGACATATATATGTGACATTGTTTCTAAGCCGGTGACATTTCCGATACTGACAACTTGAGCTACATTTCCGCCAACTTTTGTTTTGCAAACCTGATATGATCCAGTACAGGCCACAGGGACCGGAAGGGCGATAACTTTGTATCCTCGATAGCGCATGTGCTGGTCCGATGTAAATTTGAAATACTACAAGGCCGGGGGAGGGGGGGGGGGGGCGGGATTCGTTCAACCCCAAAACAGAAAATCACCAACAGCGACCGTTTGCGTGAAAATTGTACGAATTTTGCTAGGTGGCGAGTTGCTAAAATAAATTAGGACTCTTTTGTTTGGTGCCCTCGGTAGTCTCATGCGTGTCCTAGGTCGGCTGCATTTCGGCTGCGCTATCGAGGATACAAAGTTATCGCTCTTCCGGTCCCTGTGGCTTGTATCATATCAGGCTTGCAAAACAAAAGGGACTTTGTCTATAATTATGACATCCCTCGCGCCCGGGGAAGCTGATACATTCTGGGTTCGCTTGAGCGCGTTATCGCACGCGACGCAATACGAGGTGACCGTGACCCTGATGTCAGTTCAAGTTTGATGTTTTGCATGAGAGAGCTACATCAGCGGCCGACTGCCACACGCTACTGTACAACGGTTATTGCCAAAGCAGTCTTTTAGTTCAGTCGTGCATGGCAAACACCAAACGAAGAAAAAACTGCAAAGAAAAACAGCGGCTGCACAGAAATGCAGATCAAGGTCACAAAATCATACCGCCGGCAACAGGGGCAGGACCGGCCTCCAATTCTTGTACTATCTACCCTATAATCTCCCCTCTACTGAAACCACGTGACTCAAATGAAGGCGTACACCGTACCTCTCCCCCCTCTCCTCCCCCCCCCCCCCCCCCCCACACTTTCCGTTTAACCTCAGGCCTATTCGGCGTCTTCGTGGACCATCCAGGATCTCTAGAAAAATATACGAGCTGCATAATTTTGAGTGTAAAGTGTGACCTTCCTGCACTAAGCAGGTGTAGAATAGTTAGTAGACTCAGGTTAATCCTTGCCTCCCGGCTATAACGTCACGTACTTGTCTTCAGGTCAAGGCCGGGTTTGCTCATGCAAGCGGTTTTGTTAACCCCCCCTCCCCCCCCCCCCCCGTTAGACTAACCTTTCTGACAGGCACAATATTAGCCTCTGTATGCTCTTTCAAGTAGGGTCTTTTACCCTAACATAATGGACACCTAACATAATGCTTCATTAAAGTTTGTCAGCCCACAGCTTTGTAATCAGTACTGACGTGGAGCCAGCGATGTGAGTCCAGTCACAATTCACCAGCCCTCTTGTACCCTGGCGGATGCACCTGATCTCTGAATCTCGCATCGGAAATGTTGCAGGGTCCATACAGGTTTACAGTCTCAAAACTTCATCATGACTTCTCCATGACTCCTCCAGGCGAACTCTCCTGTTTTCCGTCCGTGGCAACTTCCTCACCCTCTTTCACACCGCTGACACACGTGACTCGGCGACGGCAGAAATTCTGACCTTATCAGTCACAGTTATCCCAGTCAGCACTGGCTGTGAAGACCAATGTTCAGAGTTAGTCATTAGCCATATGGGAAGGCAGTTTGTTGGTATTTTTGGCGATCAGTCCAGTGAGTAATCACCAAGCTGGCTGTTTCATTGTCTGGCTCAAAATGGCTTCCATAAAATTCCAAAATTCCAAGACTTTTCATGACTCTTGTGATAATTTCATAACTTTCCTAGCCTGGAAAAGCTATTTTCAAAGTCTGTGACTTTTCCAGGATTCCATGACCTGTATGGACCCTGACTGATGTTGGCCGGCTACCTCTAATCATGATCACTGATCAGTCCCGTTCGGTGTTTTATGCCTGGCCGTCGGCAGAGAGCGCCTTCACAACCGTCAGTCTCTCACAGTCCACGGACTGACATGCACGTGAAGCCATCAGAGCTCCCCCCCCCCCCCCCCCCCCATAGCAGGGAACCGCACCTCACCGCGCTGAATGATATTCATCCTCTTCAGTCCAGCACAATGTCAAGTCAGTGAAATGTCACTTCCGCAGGAAACAGGGGTTCGCGCTGGGGGCTATTTCTGCCCGTGTTAATAGCCCGCTCATCACGATATTACGCGCTTCCCGCTCGCCGCATCACCTGTCTTGTCAGCCCGCCCGGCGCTCGGTGACAAGGGCACACCAATCGGTCTTTCACAGACATCACTCCAGCCATTAGCACTCGTCACTCGCCTCGTTATTTCATCTTCACGTCTGTCCCGTGTTAAATGCCATGACCAACCACTGGACGTGCCAGATTAACAGACTCCATCCGAGAAGTTTTTATCAGTATGCCGAGTTGCCAGTGCTGGAGAACTACAGAAGACGAACACGTGTCCGCATGACCTTAAAACAGGCAATTAAGAAATTCGTGCGTAGCGTGCATTCTACTATGAATGGCGCCCTTTTTTCATTTGACGTTTCCTTGAATGACAAATGACAAATCCCCCGATTAACTCAGTCGACCCTGAGTGAAGATTCAGTATTTTTAATTTTTTTTCTGCTTCTTGAAAAAATAATCCGTAATAATATGTCACTTGTGACAGCGCGTTAGTGACGCATTGTCAGTTTTAAGTGTGTGTGTGTGTGTGTGTGTGTGTGTGTGTGTGTGTGTGTGTGTGTGTAAATTTCGGGCTTCATACGGCGTTGGGGCAGCCACTGACCGTACTCCCCCACCACACTTCTACTATGTGACAGTAATGAAAAAGTGATAGAAATAAGGAGAAGTGACAACCGCCTTGCCGCCCCGACAGTTGTTGTTTTATAGAATTCCCGCGAGTGTGATACAACACTTGCTTACAACTGCAAGGGATGACGCAATTTCTTCTGCGGTAGGCCGTGACGAGGATAGCGGCGCTCTTGTGCAATGAATGTGTTATATTTGTTTTCTGTCATCCTAGTTTCCGGGTCAGTTTCGTGTCCCCCTCCCCTCCCAATCCCCTCCTCCTCCCCCCCCCCCCTTTTTCCTCCTCCAACATGCTGTAAAGCCGTGTGTTTTGAGGCTTAACGTGTTTTAACACATTTCGTGCCGAGCACGAGTAACCCGCGTGTTTGACGCTTTCAGTTCCGGTATGTGGAAATCAGGCAAGATGAACGGCGCACAGAGCAAAACTCCCACTAAGACAAATTTAAATCGATGCATACATTTTTTTTTTGTGAGGCCACTGGTGCACAACCCCAGACTTACTTGGTTGCAATTGAGTTAATACCCACAACGAGGGTGATTTCAAAGACGGCACCGGATGTTTGCCCTGTCGGGACTGGAACTCGCGACCATCATCCTGATCTCGGATCCAAAACCCCAACCAAGTGAGTTATCCACAAGAAACATGGCCAAAACCAGTACCGCTGAGGGTCAAGCTGTATGGCAACCTGGAGGACCTTCAGGCTGAGGACAGCTGCCGCATTCGTGCGGGAGACTGGCATCTCCATCTAGTGAACGACGAAGAAGAAAAAGAAGAAGTTATCCAAAGTCCTCCAGGGTGGTGAAAGTGTCCGCCTGCGTATCCGATAAGCCATGTCAGTTTTTGCAAGTACATACATTGTACATAATCCAAGGTACCGTAGAATCCCCGGAAAGAGACTAGGTGGTAGTGTAATACACTGTACTAAACATGAAGGACGTAGTTTCCACTTGACAGGTGCAAATTACTGACAAACTTGAATAGTTTTTCGTCTTGATGACAGTCAAAATGTACAAACACAACAACCAGAACTGACACAGAGCATACAGAACATAACTGGGCCAGACAATCGCATCCGTTATAACCCCCCAAAAAACAAACAAACACACACACACACACACACACACACACACACACACACACACACACACACACACAAACTAAACCAAAACACAACTTGCAGCATCAGCGTGTAGAACTGATGTCAGTGTTGGCAGATGGTCGGTTATAGTGCAGCTTTCCATCTTCCGCCGCCCCGCCATGGCCCCGTGGACACCGGATGTGGGTTCGCGCAGGTCGTGAATTAGTCTCAGGGACGACACGATCAAGCCTTTAACCCTCTCATTCCCACCGACCACCATGACCTCGAGAAAGCCACGGGTCAAAGGTGCAGCCGTCAAGGTCCGTGTTATTAGTGGCCAGGTGTTATCAGGCAGTGGACGGCCGCCGCTATTACCAGCAGCTTTACAACTTCCGGTCAGTCCTTTCAGTTCGGCCGAGACTGAGTTTATTATCGCCCTTCTCATGATCCCCAGGCTCCTCTTCTTGATACTACTGACCTCCGTCACGATGATCCAATCCGTCACGATCCACTCGCGGGGATCCGGCCGGGGATGGCCGCATGGTAAAAACAAAGTAAACTGCCATCATGGTAGAGCGTTGGACTTTCAATGCTAGGGTCGTGAGTTCGGATCCCAGCTGGAGCCAAATATTTGTGCTGGCCTTTTTCTCGTTGCCTCGTCTTTCCTGTCACTCATAGGTGTTGGCAAAGCCGCGGTACGTTAAACTCCCACCCACCCACCACCCCCCTCCTCCCACCCCTCACTGACACTGGCCCATTCACTAATCCCGTCACGGTGACGATGAGACTCAGTGAAAAGGGAGAAACGACATAATTATTATGGTTGGATGGGAATTGCTGCATGAACCGAATTTTAATTTCTGTGTGACTCTGTGTAAAGGTCAATGACAGTAAAACTGACTAGCGTATGTGGGCAGATAGATGACTCGGACTGAGATCAAGATGATGTCTCCGTCCGTCATAAACAAGCAGTTTTTCAGTTCAGTGTCTGGTTAGAGCCACACTGGCCGGCTTCAGCCGGAGCGGGCCGGACTCAGTCGTGAAACGTCATCAGTCACCCGGTCGTCCACCGCAAAGTCGGATTTCTCAAGAACGCCAAGGAGAGGACACTTCACAAGACGTGCGGCAACTGAAATGACCCTTTTCATCGCGACTATACCCATATTTTCATAATTACGCATTTAACACAATTCCTACCAAGTAAGGTTGGGGTTGTGCGGCAACAGTGGCGTCATGTGTCTGCATGGGTTTACATTTGGCTTAGTGGGAGTGCTGCACTTTGATTATTCTCGGCTTAGTGGGAGTGCTGCACTTTGATTATTCTCGGCTTAGTGGGAGTGCTGCACTTTGATTATTCTCGGCTTAGTGGGAGTGCTGCACTTTGATTATTCTCGTGTTTGCTACAATAAGAGTCGTCAAGGAATTGTAAATCTTGCACGAGTTTCGCATACAACAGGTGTGGGTGCTTAGATCGTCAGTACATACAGCGATACCGAGGGAGCGTCTTTTGCGTGTTCTGGTTGGGTAAGGTCCGTGATTAAACACGAATAAGGTTTTGTTTCTTTGTTTTAGTGAACAAATTTATTTCAAAACGTGCAACAATACAATTTTGAGCATTAACAAACTTAGCTTTTACTATGCCCAACCAACACTGAGTGAATATATTCCTATTCAGTTATTGTTTATTCATTGTCATTTTATGATGTCGTGTTAGGATGTATCATAACTGTGTGTATGTAGCGTGTATGTGACGTGTATTTCATGTGTATGTAATGTGACGTGTATCTCATGTGTATGTATTGCCACTCCACTATTGTCAGGCGCCCAGAGCTCCAGCAGGTTTGGCGCCAGACAAATCCTCATTATTATTATTATCATTATTATTATTATATGCAAACTCGGCATCGAGGTGATTATTTTTCTGTATCACGATTTTACTCGGTGCATGCCGCTATGGAATGGGTTAGGTATGCAACAGATGAGATGAAGGAATGTCTGAGGAGGTGAAAGAGATAGATTATAACGGCGCTTCCGTCATATCTTCCTTGAATGAAATCCCAGAATCGATTTTTTTTCTTCCTGCTATCTCTCCCCCCCCCCCACCCCGGACCCCTCCAAAAAAAAAAAAAAAAAAAGTCTGCGAGGCTGCAAGTGCGATTTTGAGAGAAGATAGTGTCGCGACTGTGGCTTGTATCATCCCACGCACTCCGGAGGAATTTGGCGCGTGCCTTCCGGGAGGATGCTGTAAAAACCGAGGGTTCACCCCCTCGACACAACACCACCCCCCTGGCTGTTACCAATGTGCGGTGTGCACGTGAGAACCGAACAAGCGGTTTGGGCACGATGCCTACAAGGCCAGGTAAATCAGTGAGAAGCTGAGTGTTGGACTTGGAAGAGATGTGGACCTGTTTACCTTGCATATTCCTCCTTCAGCTCCGCAAGTTGTTGGATTGGATTGTGTCCTTTTCCACCATGTAATGGTTGTAACGAAGACGGAAAAAGCAGGACATCACAAAAATGTAGGTTTTAAACATGAAACTCGCGACCTAGTGTAATGATCGCAAAAATAATGACGCTGTTTATTTGTTTCGCTGGTTTTGTTGTTGTTGTTGTTGTTTTCCTGTTTCCTTTGTCACTTTTTCAACCTTCTGTAGTTGAGTTTTTTTCCGACCGCACACGAAAGTACACAACCATCATTAGGTCTCGTGCAGAAGTTCCACAAGACGTACAGTGTTGTTGTGGTTTAGTAAGCTAGGTCACGAAAGTATACTCCTTTGGGTAGGCCGGAAGTGAACGGCTCCGGTAAATTCAAACATGAAAAGCAGGCAACAGGCAGCTTACAGGTATGGAGAAGTCAGGTATAATAGGCTAAGAGAGAGAGAGCCTGAGAGAGAGAGAGAGAGAGAGAGAGAGAGAGAGAGAGAGTTTTTTTTTTTTTTTAAAGGGAAGAGGGTGCCAGTGACTGAGAGGGGGACAGTTGGGGAGTTGGTGCAAGTGGGGGTTGGGTGGGGGGGGGGGGAGAAAATGTTTATATAATTATTGCTATTTTGTCCCGTTCTTTAAAAAACAACCATGACAGCTTCGCCTGGTAATAAAATTCAGGTGAAAGCACTGACGTGACTGCAGGAGGATCAAGGCCCTTTGATGCTTCGCCCCAGGCGCGGCCGGTTCGTAGCTGTGGGCTGAAAAGGAACCCTCCAAAAAGCTCAAGAAAATATCCGGTGAATCATATCACGGTTGCTGTATAGGCGGATGCTTGTTTATGTTGGTGTAAATCCAGGCCAAAATGCAAGTTTCACACATTGATGCGTGTGATAAGACCATGATATTGCTTTAAGGTTGGCGCCTACTGTCTGTACCTCCAGCCCCCCTCCCCCCCCCCACCCCTCCGGCCTCTCTTCCTCAGCCGACATAGTGGAGACGTTTTCCCGGAAAAATAGTGATCAGTGAAATGGATTATCCGTTATCAGAGTTTGAGGAAACCGCAAGACATTTACTGGCTTGTTTTATATGACAATTTAACACACTTCGGCACGTTTTTCTTAGCCACATAAATAAGTACATTAATACATACTATCATCGACTGTAGCAGCTGACCGCCGTTGATATGAAAATACTCACTGACAAACTGAGACCTACCCTCACCCCCCCCCCCCTCTCTCTCTCTCTCTCATAATTCGTGAATGAACCGCCGTTGCAAAGGTTGCTTTAATTGAATTTTATTGAGCATGTCATAAGTACGTCTTGTTTATGCTCAAACCGTCTGTTTTTCTGTACTTTCACCAGTGCAACAAAATAAGTCTGTTTAAACCAACACATTTTGTACCGCGCACGATTGAGTATCCCGCGTTTTCGACTCTGTTTCGGTTTCGGCCCTGTATGCGAAAATCAGGCAAGATCAACGGTTCCTTGACGGCTCTTATTGCAGCAAACAGCAGCAGTATAATCAAAGTGCAACACTCCCAATCAGCCAACTCAGTAAAACCCAAGCAGAATTCATAATTTGTTAACGGTTCCATAACGGCTCTTCAGTATTGCAGCAAACACGAGTATAATCAAACTGCTACAGTTCCCAATCAGCAAAATTAATAATAATAATAATAATGAGTATTATATAGGCGCTTTACCCAATTTCATGGATCGGCTCAAAGCGCCGCGAACTGAGCCCAACACGCACGCTCACGTGAATCACACACATTCTCTCACACACCGGACATAATCACATTACAATGACGTGGTGCGAAGGGTCAGCTCAGCTATTTAAATTTCGGAATTTAGAATTGCATTTATTTTTCAAATTTGGTGGGCAGAGGGGGAGGAAGCCGGAGTACCCGGAGAGAACCCCCGACGATCGGCCCGAATGAACGGTATGTATACGAGAAGGAAAAAGTCTTTGCCCCGAGTGGGACTCGCACCCCTGACCTCTCGCATTGGTGACAGGTCTCTTAACCACTAGACCACCGACCGCCCCCTACTCCATACGTAAGTTATGGGTTTTTTTGGGGTGAGGCCACTTGGTGGTGCACAACCCGAAACTTACGTGGTAGGATTTGAGCCTTAATCAAACCAGCCATTGGTGGTAGATATTGCTGTTTCATAAAACTTTTGTTGGGGGGGGGGGAACAGGAGGGAGATGGGGTGTGGCTGCTGGCGCGGCAACGTTCACCACTGACTCCTTAGGAGCGTGGCCAGCACAGGCCGGCGCGCTAGAAGTAGTTGTCACTACTTTCTTCTCTTCTTACATTTCTTTCTCAGTCCTGTACGCTCTGAGTATTGGAATCATTGAGTCAAGATCGTCACGACCTAGAAGGCTCATGGTTCGGTGAGAACTGAACGGGATAGCGAATGTCAGTCCGCATCAGTGTGTGTGTGTGTGTGTATGTGCAGTCACGGCAGTCACGGTGTGTGTGTGTGTGTATGTGTGTGTGTGTGTGTGTGTGTGCACCAGCGATAAGTAAAGAAAATGACCATATCATGATAAGGAGTGAGCGAGGGCCGGTAAGTGGGGGAAAGACGGGGGGGGGGGGTGTTAGTAGGACTCGTGCCCGTGTAGTGGCGGCACTCGGTCCCCGAAATAGCGCGCTCGCTACTCGAGCACTGCTGCTTGAAATTCAACAACTCCAAAGGACCCGGCTTCTCAGGTCTCTGAAGCCAACTTCACCTACTCCTCCAAGCACTCCATGAGACTGGCGGCACAGGGGAATGGAGGGGAGGAGGGACAGATGGGGGGCCAGGGGAGGACGAGTGAGCCGTGGAGGGCGACACAAAGACCGTTAGAGAGCTGGTGGAGTGTGACCACGCGCAACTCCCACGGCAGTCGACTAAATCAGTGGAGACACGCGAGTAGGACAGTGGGAAGTATGTCAGTGCTGGCCATGGCGGCATGTCAGGACGCTCGACGAACCCTCAGATCATGCAGATAGCAGTTGTGGATGAAGGCATGAGGTGTGCAATGCTTCATGAGCGGCGCCACCATGCCGTTATGTGGCCAAGGCGGCATGAGCTTCGTCTCCCAGTTTTAAAAAAAAAAAAACAACACAAAAAACAGAATGCACTCACTGCAGGCAACGAGGTTTACACCTTCAGAAATTAAATATAAATTCTACCTTCTGTCTAGCTGAAATAGTATTGCGTGAAACGATATCAGACGGTGACTGAAAAGGCAGCGCAGTGGTAGGCAAGAAAGGTCATCACCGGCGTACTGGAGGGGATGGGTGGGTGTTTGAGAGTGTAACGGCGTCCTTTCCCACCACATATGGATGATATCAAAGTCCGTCAGCGACGGGGCAACGAGAAAAGGCCAGCACACTGAATATTTGGCCCCAGCCGGGATTCGAACTGACGACCCGAGCACTGAAAGTCCAACGCTCTACCACCGGCGTACTGGAAATGACTATGCAGTAGTATGTAGAGATGCCAAAGCGCCTTTGGCCAGAAGTTATTTGCAAAATCTCTCCGCCTTTACCCCGCAAAGTCTGCCCTCAGACTGGAAATTGGAGTATTGTGAAAGCTCGTGGACAAAGCGTGGTCAATATGAAATGTTGTTTAAGAATTGTCACGCAACAGTTTTCACAAGAATGCAGCACGGCGCATACTTGAAACCACTAACTACCTTCCTTTACTTCACTGTTGTATGTCCTCACCCTCGGGTACGCCGAGTGTATGTACATGTGAGTACAAGCGGCTGTCCATGCAGAAGGACTAGTTCACAGGCTTTTACCAAATCACGATGCCAGATGCAAATCACGTTTATAGATTTTTAACTGTTTGCGGCTGATGTCCACGCTCATGTAACTCCCATTGTCAGTCCCGTCCGCTACGTTAGCCAGAAACTGAGAGAGCCACACTGGTAACCGATCATCAGTGGGACAACGCGGCACGTGATCCCTCTCTGCTTGTATCACTCAGTGACAACGGGGAAAATGACAAGTTAGTAAGACCTTGGGAAAAGACGTCTCTCGTCTGACGCAGTGGTCTCAGAATTGTGGACGTGGCGCTGATGTCCCACACGCCTGTCCTAATATGCTGATCCCACAGACCTGCAGCCCCTGTCCTAGTGGAGCCGTTTACCAGCCGAGTTACCCAAAGCCCTGGAAGCAAAATCCGCCGACGAATCAAATATCGGTTTTCCCGAGGAAAAAAAATCCACGATGTTTTAGAGCAGCACATAACGCCAAGGAGTCTCAGCAAGAGAAGTCTACCGTGCCTATTATCACCCCCGGGCAAGCGACAGCGCAGGAAACCGACTCGAGCACAGGAGACACTCTGGAGCCGACACTCGCTCTATTGTTTCCCAGGGATGGAGGAGGGGAATGGGGGGAGGGAGTTTGGCGGCCCCAGTGGTGCCGACTGTCCGCCGGTTGGACTGTTTTTAGACTGGCGGAGGTAAGGTCGCAACTGTTGGCTTCTGACATGTCGTTTTTAGCCAGCAGTAGATAGACTTGATCGTTTTTGGTTTGTTGCTAGGTTGTTGTGTACATCGGATCGGCACACGTGTTATCTTTTTCACTACAATTAAACCGCACACTTGCCTGTCAGAGTTTACTCTACCAGTTGCGTATGTTTCTGGTTTGCTACGAACTACTAACTACGCTTTCATTGTCACCGATGTGGAAATGTGTAATGCTTTCAATATTAAATAAAAATAGAAAAAAATTACATTTAAAACCACAAAAATAAATACACACTAACAACAAATAAAGCAAGGAACATTCACAATTTTAACCATAAAACTATAGTCCACCGGAATGAAATAGATCAACTGTGCCGCTCCCATAGCTGAAACACGTCGGTCTGCTTCAGTTATTGACAAGGCGAGAAAACAAATCGGTAAATCAGTTGGCCACCCGAGCCGTTTCAGGACTGGACATAGCATTCAAATCGGATCGGGCGCTGGGAGCCAGCAAGCAAACGATTGGACAAAATCCAGCTCGCTGATTGGTTCTCATATCTGCTTAAATGGAGACACGGAAACCAATCAGCGATTCTTGCCCAAAGCAACGCAAAACAGCCCTCATTCACCCCAAAGACACTCGCCCAGCCAAGCAGCCAAAGACACATGCCAGGAACAACTTCTCATTAAGGGCAAAAAGCCATATAGGACGTAAAGCAAGCTAATGATGATGAATCAGCGATTCGCCGTAATGAAACCCCTAGCCACCGATGGAACCCGGGTATCTTCAAACAGGACTGATGTACCCAAGGACTTGGAAACTGGGTCAACCGACCAGCATCACAAGTAGCCCCCCCCCCCCCCCGCCCCCCTTTCATTGTTGATAAGTAATCATTATTATGGACCAGGTGTTAAAATGAAACGGTGAATGAATGTCTTTTTATTCAGTCATTTCCTCGGACTTCCTCGGCATGTCGCCCCTACACTGAAATATGACACAACTGACAAAGCCGCGACTAACTGAGAAGCGTGTGTTCAGTTTCCGCATGCCCTATAAACAGGAAGAATGCATGCACATGGCAGACTACGTTCAGTTCAGTGACAGTTTACACTAATGGTGCAATCTAAGAATAGTGCCACCAAGAATAGTGCCAAACAGTAAAAACTGTCTGACACCACTGTTACATACCACGGTTACCAACGTCAAGTTTACACCCTTTCTAAATCCGGTATATTGTATGTATAATGTATTTTCGCCTACAGACATAGCCTCCAAGTGTTTTGCTGCTGGGAGACTGAGACTAAATAAGCGCCGGCAAAGTTCACGCAAGTCACCTACGGGTCTCACACAGGCAAGTCCATTGGTGACACCAGACCAACCCCCTGAAGGGGAGTGCACTCTGTGACTACGCCAATGATCAGCCCCTGTCGCCAGCGCCGCACCAATATTTCCGGCGAGAGAGGGTGCAGGGCACGCAATGCAACACATTGTTCGTCACCAGTCGCGGGTCTGCCGGCTCAGTGTGCAGCAGATCTCCCGTAGGCGGTTTTATTTTGGTTTCCCGCCGTTATCTTTCCCGCCAGTGCGACGTTTGGCACCAAGGGTTGTGGCTGTCCTGTGAAGGGCCGTTGTGTTGTGTTGTGATGTGAGGCGACTTTTGTCACCCTCTGCTCGTGATTTACGTCACTCCAAAGCTATGCGCTGTCTCTCTTCTTGTCGCTCACTTCCGACGTTTTGTCTTGTTTAACAATGTTGTGCTCGCTCGCAAGGCCGGGGATCCAAAATGGAAAACTGAGCTGGGGCGGCTTGAACTTCAAGTGAAGAGTGACATTATCATTTTTTTCCCCCCGTTTTTGCCGGTACCCCGCCCTCCCCGACCTCCCACCCTGACCTCCCACCCTGACGGCCTCCCCACCGCTCTCTCTCTCTCTCCGAGCTCTCTCTCCGAGTCACTGTCTCACACAGACACACTGACACACACACACACACACACAGAGCGGCACTTTCTCACACACCGCACACACACATACACTCTCGTCTCTCGCACACACACCGTCACACACCACGGCACACACACACACACACACACACACAGAGGCCGGGAGGCGCTCACAATGACACATTGATATGTGCAGCATTAGAACGTCACGTCGTTCTCATAAATGTGCACCTGGTCAGAAATATGCGGACATAATTATTTAAACTACACCGACTCCAGTCCAAGCCCCTCCTGCCACAATTCTCACCCCTCACCCCCCCTCTCTCTGTCACTCTCTCGCTTTCTCTCTCACGGCACACACACACACACACACACACACACACACACACCGTGACTGACTGATATGGGCAGCATTAGAATGTCAGGTTTTCAGTAATGTGCACCTGGTCAGAGGAACACGGCATATTATATAGTTTTAAAGTACATGTACACTGACTTGTCTGCCCTCCTTCCTGCCAACAGTTCTCCCCCTCCCCCACGCTCTCTCTCTCTCTATGCGTTGGATTTTCCGGACTGTGTTCTGAATTGAATGCTGTCGTCTCCTCTCTTTCCCCGATGTGTCAGTATGTGTGCCTGAAATTCCAGGTGTATAAAAATAACCATTTTAGGGTGCGCTGTACATCATCAGCGACTACAGAACTCAATTATAACCATAACGATGACAAACACAGGAAGTCGCCGAGGTAGACGTAAAGGATGGTTGTAACCTACGTGCACTAAACTTGATGTTTTGTCGTTTCTCCTCAAATCTGCAGCCATTCTGCTGCAACATTAAAAGGCTTCTCGCTGGACATGTCGTGCTGCTCGCTCTGTCGATCTCGATGTCGTTGGGTTTTAACAATGCAAACGGTTTTACTTTGTTATTAATCTGAAAACAACAAAAAACCTCTCTCTCTCTCTCTCTCCGGCTCTCTCTCTCTCTCCGGCTCTCTCTCTCTCCGTCACACACACACACACACACACACACACACACACACACACACACACATATTACCTGTCAGCTCGGTCATCATCAAGATTTATTCAGATCAGCGAGCATGGCAGGTCTTCCAGCAAAACACACAAAAACAATTGCATGGAACATGTTTACCCCGCCTCCGTCCTGCTAGCTGTTTCTTACTGTTGTGAAAGACAAATGGTTGCTCTTCCACCTCAAGACAGGCACCTGGCCTTCTGCCAGCATCTTCTGGACGTGATGGTGGTGGTGGTGGTGGTGGTGGAAGAGGAGGAGGAGGAGAAGGACAAGGTGACAGCGTGACGGTCATGCAAGGAGCCTGGCAGGCGGGGAGGGACGACCAGAAAAGGACCCATCTCGTCGGAGAGACTATCGTTTGCATAAATGACGAAGGAGGCCGGATGTGGACCGTAGTCGGTGGGAGGGGCCGTGTCCTGTCACGGCTCACTGTTTTTTCCATACGGCACGTCTATACGGTAAAGAGAGAGGCAAGGCAAGGCAAGACAAGGCGGGCTCGCACCTGGCGAAGAAGACACATCCCGGCTTGACAAACGCAGGCAGCGCGGAAAACAACAACAGGGGCAAAACAAACGGCGTGAGTCACGGTAACAGACTTTGGTCACGCAGCTTCTGCTTTTTCCTTCATCCGACCTCCATATCCAGCACTCACTCATTTCTGGACAGGTATGTATCTTAGTAGAAGTGCTCTGATTTTTATTTCGCCATTCAGTTGGGGTGTTTTTGTTGTTGTTGTTGTTTTTGCTTGAAATATTAATTATGATCCAGGATTCAGATTTTACTCAAACCGTCACTTTCACAGGTAGGAAATACCCATTCTTTGGTTGCAGGATTTACTCCTGATCATTTGCACTGTTAAGACATGCCGCTTCTGACCAGGCTGCAGATATTGTAATTATAAATCCGTGCAAGGTAATAAATGACCACTGTGTGGTCTATACATGCCCAGCAACCACTGCTCAGACGTAAAAGAAACCTTCTCTTCAAGGTGTCAGGCGTTACGTAATTTGCACAGACTCAGAATTCCCACTCTAAGGGCCTGGAAAGAGTTTTTGCATAGTGCCAAATTGAATAAGTAAGTAAAAACAAAACAGCCAAAACAATTCAAAACGAAACAATTCAAAACAAAACAAAGAAAAAACAAACAATTCAAAACAAAGAAAAAACAACAACAAACAATTCAAAACAAAACAAAGAAAAAACAATTCAAAACAAAACAAACAATTCAAAACAAAACAAACAACAACAACAACAACAACACATAAAACAACAACCGTGACAATAACCCCAAGCGAAACAAAAAACAGCAAATAAAAACAAACAAACAAAAATGAAAACCAAAACAAACACAGAAAAACAAACAACACTTAAACAAGCAAGAAATGAGAAAGGGTGGGCGGTTTGTTTGTTTGTTTCTTGTTGTTTTTTTTTTTTTTTTTTTGGGGGGGGGGCGACATTTATCAATATTATTATTCACACATTTTTATTTGATAAATCCTTGCCATTGTTCTCTATTCCGTTTCGCTTTCAAAGTTCAGTGATTGTTATTACACAATATATATTTTTGTTCGTTTTGTACATTATACATTTAAATGCGCGTATTTGTAGTCTGCAAGCTAAGTCAGTGTTAAAAAAAAAGGTAAAAGAGGCACAGCGCAGATTCATGTACACGAAACAATACAACATGTCGTTTAGTACTTTACCTGCAGAATCGAGTGGTCACAACTGTAGCGCTTACGGCATATACTGTATATGAATACGCAGTTGTTCATCATCATCACCATCATCATCATCATCATTGAAGGAGCCGCGGGCGTATTTCCTTTCAGTTTAATAATGAAAATCAATTTTTAAAAAATGTCCGATTTCTTCTTCATACATATATTCAAAGTGGGGAGCCGGGATAAGTAGCCGAACGGTTGGGCGTTGGACTTTCTATGCTCGGGTCGTGAGTTCCAATCCCGCCTGGGGCCAGATATTTGTGCTGGTCTTTCTCTCGTTGCCCCGTCTTTGATATCACCCGTGCGTTGTGGAAAAGGACGTGAGTTAAACTCCTAAAACAACCACCCACCCATTCACTTCTAATACTCAAAAAATCTTTTTCGTTAAACTGCATTTTGTTTTGTCAAATCAGTCGGTCTGTTTATGAAAGGAAAGGGTATTCAGAGTCGCTCAGTGCTGACAAAAGATCGACCGCTTTGTTTGATTCCTTGAAAATCGAATAAATTTAGCGGCTTAACCACAGCCACATTCAAACTTCTCGCTCCTACATGAAACCTGCGGTACCTGAATCACGCGATCTACTGTATGCTTGAACAAGTAGCTCGGGTTTTCAAACTTCCGTCTATTGGAAAACAACTCTAGATGTTTGTGAGTTGTCTACAAAGTAATGTAATCTCTAAATTTGGATCCGACGGGAAAAACACAGAATTTTTATTTTGTAGTTTTGTATTGAACGTCACTTTTGGGAGAAATATCTCGATCGTCCTGAGTAGATATGGCCCAGAAATCATGACAATAAAATCATAATAATACTGGCAAATAAAAACACCCAAATAAAATCAATGCAAGGAATTACATGGAAATGCAAGGCAAATCCCTATCAGTGACTGAGGCGCGTTCAGACAGACTCATAGAAACCACCGATTTCAAACATTATCTGCCCACAGGCTCAGAGACAAAGAAAATAATTAATAATAATAATAATAATAGTGTGTATTGTATAGGCGCTTTACCCAATTTCATGAATCGGCTCAAAGCGCCGCGAACTGAACCCAACACGCACGCTCACGTGAATCACACGCATTCTCTCACACACGGGACATAAACACATTACAATCACGTGGTGCGAAGAGTCAGCTGAGCTATTTAAATTTCGGAATTTAGAATTGCATTTCTTTTTCAAATTTGGTGGGCTGAACATTTCCAAAGCAGAGGGGGAGGAAGCCGGAGTACCCGGAGAGAACCCCCGACGATCGGCCCGAATGAACGACAAAGAACATTTTGTACCACGCACGAGTAGGCTATCCCACATTTTTACTTTGTTTTTCGGTTGTGGACCTGTATGCGAAATTCAGGCCAGATTAACGGTTCCTTGGCGGTTCTTACTGCAACAAACACGAGTAGAATCAAAGCGCAACACTCCCACTGTGCCAAATTTAAATCCATTTCATGAATTAATTATGATTTTTTTTTTTAGTGAGGCCACTGGTGCACGTGTGACCCCCAAACTTTCTTGGTAGGAACTGAGTTACTGTATTGAAATTTAGCGATTTGATATTATTGACATAAAATGTCCAACCAATTTGCGTCCGGACAATGAAAGCTTCCAAAGGCACCACCAAAAAAACAAAAACAAAAACAAAACCCCAAAACAAAACAACAACAACAACAACAAAACAAGAAAGGCTGACGGAAATCCCCCCCCTCCCCAGTGTGTATAGACGGACATACAAACAGACGCAGGACAGCACCGAAAACAATAGTCTGTCATCCACTGGCCTGGGTATAACGAATGGTTTCTGTCAAACAGTGATTTCTGTAGGTGTATTTTTTTCTTCGGGAAAAAAGTTGCCACACGGCTGTGGTCCATCCTTTGATTAAAACAAGACCAAAAGAAGTTTGTAAAACGTTTCAAATTGTTAAAAAACAAAATCACAGCCTGCTGCTGTTTTTGTTTGTTTGTTCTTTTCTTTTTTGTTTTTATCTCAGTTTTTGCGCGGCGACGTCTGTCCGTTGTGCGGCAATGTTTCTGGGCTTTTGAGGTGTGTGTGTGTGTGTGTGTGTGTGTGTGTGTGTGTGTGTGTGTGTGTGTGTGTGTGTGTGTGTGTGTGTGTGTGTGTGTGTGTGTGAAGCGTCATACCCCCTGCTTGACCTGTCCAGCTGTCCCGCCCAAACACCTGGACCACCCTGCCACAGGATGTGAAGGGAACAAGAGAAGCCGACCCGAAACAGCGCTCACAACCTGACCACCATTACAAGTACGTACATTTCTTTGTTATCCATCGTATAAAACGAAAAAAAAAAAAAAAAAAGGTCTACATCCGTTGATTGAGATAAAAAAGGTCGTTATTATGATCATTCATTTATTGATGTAAAAATGCAGATCCAGAAATTCGAACGAACTTAGCCATTTGTTCCTATCAACCGCAAATCGAAACAGATCTTCTGAGGTGCAAGATGGACTGGAATGGTGGAGACGAGTCACTCGGAAACTCGAAACAGAAGCGTCTCCAACATATAAATATAAATATTTGCATCAGTGCTGCAACGCTTACCTTTTTTTTTTTTTTTTTTTTTGCTGACTTGCTTTATTTACGTCCAGACTGAGGATGAGAAAACGGAAACTGATACAGAGACCGTGCACTGTGAGGATATTGATTTAGACATGGTTTTATTCTGCTGGCCAGTTTACCCAAAACAGTAGTATTCAGGCGGTGGCAAAAAGGCCAGATGCCTATATATAACCTCCGCTTACCCTTTATTCCTTTTATCTCCCTTTCCCGTTCCTCTTCTTTTCTCTGTACGTCCCTCTGTCCTCCTTGGGTTTCTTTTCTTCTGTACTCGTCTTTGGATATTAGAAAAGACAGCAAAACGGCGTCAGAACGCTTCAATACTTTAAGTAATATACTCTATAGTCGTCGACTACCAGTTTGGTAGATTGTCTTGAATAATTAACTTCATCAGTTTTCAAATATGGGTTCGAACCGTGGTGGAATCTGAAATTTGTACACGAGGAAGTGTGTAGTAAAAGTCACTGAAACGATATAAAGAGGGAACACATTTTCGGAATTTGGATCCATCTGTCTGTATGTGGTGTATGTTGTGTACCCAAGTTCTGCGGTCAACATTGAATTCATGTTTCTAAAGGCCCTATTGCTAACATCAGTAGCTTTTCTATAGGGAGATTTCTGGTTTGGAATAGTTGCGCTTGTGACTGCCCCTATGCGCTCGAAATAGTCTATATTAGAGATTAGTACAGCTCCGAATGCAACACGCTGACGTTTGATGGCCGCGCGAACGAGCTGAGCCGTCCGGGGCTACAAAGACGAGTGTCGTTTTCGACACCGCCACCGGCTACTGCGTTTTGGCTTCAGTCAGCTGAACGCCAGCCTGCCTGTACATGTACTGGTGCATATGTCTAAGTGCCGTGATTCTAGACATCACCAAAAACACTTTTACTTTTTCTCGTTGCCGCGTGCCCAGTGCTTGATGTCACCTATGCGTGGTGGAAAATGACGTTAAACATCCCAAACACCCACCACCAACCCCACCACTGAGAAACAGCTCAGGGCCCGCATGTAGAACCCGAGGTTTAATTTAACCCGCGGCTACGGGCCTAACCCATACTAGGACAAAACCAAACCAAAAACAAAATTAAATTTAAAAAAGGAAGCGAAGAAAGGTAGAAAAAATCATTCTCTAACGGCTTAGGCACCATGGTGGAGTGGACCCGCTTCCTGGTTTAAAAAACAACAACAAAAAACAAAAACATAAAACAACAGAAAATTTAACCCTAGAGCTAGTTTAGTTCGAGGTTGACTCTAACGCTGGGCTAAAATCCCTAACCTCAACTATTACATGCGGGCCCAGAACGATATTTGAGCCTAAAAATCTTACAGTCAGGGCCTTTGGTGTTTTGTCTTAAAATTTTACACACATATGTCGTTGCACGCAACTTGAATGTCAGCTTCTACAGTGAATGAGTACAGCATGTTTCCATGGAACTCTCCTACCTGCATGAGTTCCAGATACGTGTTGTCTTGTCGACTCCGCGGTCAGTGTATCCGGCCTCGTTCAAATGTGGCCGCAGCGACACAATAGCACTTGACAGCAATATCAGCACTGGAGACTCATCATATGCGTACTGGATTCTCATATACGAACCTGATGCTCCTCATACGCGGCCGCGCGAATTTGAAGCATGCAAGTTTACACACTGAGTGAAATGAAATTGAAATCTTCACATTTCAAAGCACACGGTCCCGGAACCATGGAATAGAACGGATGAAATCTTGAACAAGAAAGCGTTGCCTGTGTTACAATCCCACTGCTTCTCTCTCCCCCTTCTGGTTAGCTTCACATAAAAACATGTAAAACCAAATGAAGCAGAATGTATTCAGTCTTTGTTCCTAGATATCATTAAAATCATAGAGAAGTGGCCTCACACGGAAGTCGGAATAAAGCGATTTCCGGTGTTTCTAAATCCTCCCAGTCTGCTCTACTTGAGAGTGTGGCTAGGGTGGTGTTTTATTGCAGAGAGCCGTGCCTCAGTGTTTCTTAATATGGACTGGTGTTACCAAGCGGTAATTAGAATCCTCACGCACACCTCATCACTCTTCCGGCTACTCCGTGTGTAACAGAGTGCTTTGTGTTCGGGAAATGCCGTGCGAACTGCCGGAGCCGGCGCTGTCCTGTTCCTAGTCAGTGTATGTCCTCAGTCACCTTCATACTGTACATTTTTGCACGTTGAAATACTACACGCCATCCAGATCGCTTCGCTCCTGTTCTCTGAAGGGAACCGGGGTGGCCGAATGGTAGAGTGTGGGACTTCCAATGCTCGGGTCATGAGTTCGAATCCTGGCTGGAGCCAAATATTTGTGCTGGCCTTTTCATCGTTGCCCCGTCTTTGATATCACCCGTATGTGGTGAAAAAGGACAAACTCCCAAACAACCACCCACCAACCTGTTCTCAGTCCCGCCTTATCATTCCCAGCAACAACAACAAACACGAGCAAGAAGCCTTCAGGTGCCAGATCCTTCAGAAGTGTTGCCACCACTCTGTGTAGGGAAAACAACTGAATCAAACAACGGAGGGGGGGGGGGGGCGTGGGCAGAGACTCGAAAATTCAAACAATTTATATTTTAGTTTATTTATTTATTGAGGAGTGAGGGGGGAGGGGCGGGGAGGTGTCCCAGGAATGTTTACGAGTCCATTTCAGCCAGAAAGTACCTTTCACCTCTGTTACGTCATTTCCAGCATTTCAGCTGACCCTTCGCATCACGTGATTGTAATGTGTTTATGTCCCGTGTGTGAGAGAATGCGTGTGATTCACGTGAGCGTGCGTGTTGGGTTCAGTTCGCGGCGCTTTGAGCCGATTCATGAAATTGGGTAAAGCGCCTATACAATACTCATTATTATTATTATTATTATTACAACCCGTATTTGTAGACTGCCAACAGTTTCGGAACGAAGAAGTGGGGGGTTGGGGGGGGGGGGAGGGGATGTGTCATAATAAGGGATATTATGATTATTTCTAAGTGGCAGTGGTAGTGGGAAAGTCCATCGTAACTCTGGTTACTATTTCAAGGTATACGTGAACCTATGAGAGGAGGGGGGGGGGGGGGGGTGATGAGCAGAAGGATAGAAAGTGAGAAGAAAAAAAACTTGAAGGCAGACTCGGTAGGTTGGATTGGCCGACATTTCAAACTGAAATATCTCCTTCATGGTCCTAGCGTACACTTTGACACATGGGCATTTTGTCGCCCCATGGGCACTCCGCTGAACATTAGCTGTTGAAGGCCAGTAAGAACAAGAGTGGAGTGCGGACCATAAATTACTCATGACAAGGTGCTCGTATTTCGTCAACCTTTCTTCACGCATCAGGAAAACAACACGACTGTTTAATTACCTGAAATGAAGATAACTTGGTTCAGTGTTAATATAAACATTACCTGGCCGTGAAATGGCAATTTACACCGCTGGTATGAAGGACGGGCATGTCGGCACTGTATCTCATTCACAGGACGTTGACACAGAATGGACTGGTAAAAACAAAACAGCGTGCAACATGCTAATAACAAGCCTGCACCCACAAAGAAATACGACAGGCTTGCCCGACACAAGGGCGCTTGTACCTGGGCGAGAAAGCAGGTTAATTAATTTAAGTATTCTGTGTGTTTTAATGTCGTCCACTGTCTTTTAAAAAAAAAGGTATTTCCTCCAGAACGTCCGTCCTTTAATGAAACAGTAGGAGCACCTCCAACCAACCAATCAAATCCATCCCTCCGTTGCAAAAGGACGCCTACCAACCAATAGCTAGCTCACGCCTCAACAAGAACAATCCACTTAAACCTGAGTTGGCCTGCGTGCTGTCTGTCCCTAACCCGTGATGTGGACCAGAAAGCACGTGATTTCCCGGGCTGAAGTGTAGACTGACAGCCATGAAACCCAACAATTATCTGTCTTACACGACGTAGGTCACGGCACCACCCCCTCTAACCCCCCCCCCCCCAAAAAAAAAAAAACAAAAAAAAAACCGCGGTCGCCGGCACAGATCTGAGAAGAAAAGACAAGAAGGTCGGAGGAAATGTCCAAAATGTAAACTTGGTGCACTTTCCACTGAATAACTCCAATCTCGGCAGGGAGCCAAACATTTGTGCTGGCTTATTTCTCTTCGGTGCCTCGTCCTTGATAACATCCGCATGTGGTGGAAAAGGACGTTAAACCTCCCACCACACAACCAAATCTACCAAATAACTGGGGGGGGGGGGGGGTCAGTATTTGTGATACAGAGGTCGCAGAAGGTACAGTGTCAAGGACTGCACTTCCATTTCACATCCGCAAAGTGACGTGATTTTGAAAAATGAAACTGTTGCGGGTTGTGCTGGAGAAAAGCAAAAACAAAACAAAACAAAACAAACAAACAGAGGAAATGTGCCTGCTGCCTACCTCAGTCGCAGGATTTGCAGTTTGCTAGGGTGTACATGGCATAGTGTGGTAATAATAACTACGTAACATCTTTTTCTTTTTCTGTGGTGATGATGGGGGAAGGGGGATTGGGTTTAAGCTGATATCTGACTCTGACTGTGAATTTGAGAAAGTTCAGAATTCGAACTGGACTAGCTTACTTTACCTGTGGTGTGTTTCAAGCGCTATTGCGTTTCTTAATGCTTGCTTTGCTAACGCAGACAGGTAAGGACACAACACAGGTTTAGTGTTCCTGGAATAAATACGTGTATCTACGTACAAAGATCCAGTTGAATCACTAGGAATTACTAAGCTTATCATATGAGACAAATCGTGCTGCTTTCCTACTTTCTTACAGAACGAGCAAGTCACTTGTAACAATTACCACCCCCACCCATCCCCCATACCCACCCACCCCCCTCCCAGCAGCAACAACAACAAACAGACAAAAAACCCCAAAAACAACAACAAAAAGAACAATCAAAACAAAAGAAAACCACCTCGACAACCAACAAGACAACAACAAAACAGCAAAAACAAAACAAAATAAAACAAAACACGAGAGACAAAAAAACACTGACAATAAACAACAACACACACTCACACAAAAGCAAAATAACAACAACTTAAAACCCCAACAAAAACAAAAACAAAGCAAACAAAAACAAACGAACAATAGCGGATCTGAGCATGTTTTTCGTTTTGGAGGAGGTGTTATTTGACACTCTTCTCGTCATCTTCTCGTCCTCCTTGTTTCTTTTATGAAGCCCACTCCCCAGTGTTTATCGCCAACAATTCGCAGTTCTGCAGTGCAGCTTCCCTGCTTCCTTTGTGTTGTGGATGACTGTAGCTGCTATGCACCTGTCGTCTTCGAACCCGTGTAACCTACTTGTACTCCTGAGGCACGTTCAGTTAGCGTATCAAAGCCAAAGGCAAAGTCTTTTATTTTTCCTACCCCACTTGGGGCATTGAAAGGAAAAAAAAAAACATACAAAAACCATCGAGCCCCTACGTTAAAAAATAGCCCGTACGTAAAAAAAAGAAAGAACAAAAATCAAAAAAAGGAAGAAAAAGAAAAAAAAAAATAGCCCCAACGCAGAAAAGACTCTTCACTGTGCCAGTTTTTTCAAAGCCAGGCCCAGGTTACAGACCAGTAATAGCTTCCGGGTCATGGAGTAAGAACTACGCTAAATATAGTAGAAAATCTTTGCCACTTTTAAAAATTGTGTGCAGAGTTTAAAAAAATGGTAATCTGGTGCTTTTTGTTGGCTTTGTAAAGAAGTTTCATGCCAGGTAATAGTAAAATTAGGGAAGAATGAGCCTGGCTTGTGGACTATTTGTATTCATGTGCGGCTGGCACAGGAGCCAGCAGACGACCGTGGAATGAGGGGGTTGCTGCCAACATTGCAAAAAAACAAAAAAAAAAAAAAAAAAAAACCCACGGAATATTGGAATTTGTTGAAATTTACTCTACACATGAGTCTATGGCTGCCTGTTTTTTGTGATTTTTTGTGTGAATTTTAAAGCATTTCTAGGGTGTCATCTGCAACCTTATGTGTAAGAGGAATATACAGCGTTTTCCTCCAAATTTGCATCTATGGTACGTAGCCCCAGCGGCTCCTTCATACGGCTCGCTTCGACTGTGACGTCACCACCATCTAGTCTCAACCACAGTCTGGAAAATTGGCGAAAAGCGCCATTTATCTCCCGGTGTCCTTTTCCATGCCTTTGGCAATACTGTAATTGATATCTAAGCTGCTATGAACTCTGTTAACAACACGCTGAAGGTGTACAAGTAAATCCGCGACGACAATCAAACCAGGCTCGCGTTTCCAGGAAACTGCTTTGTGGTCCTAGTGGAAGTGACCAACTGCCGGTTGACTCAGTACTTCGGTTTCAGTTCGGTTGTTTCGTGTGTCTCGTGCGGCGGAAAGGTTTTGACTGCCTTAAGAGTCAAACTGAACACGCAGCGCACGGATATTTGCGGATCGATCTAGTTGTGTGTAGTAATTGCCAGCAGTGGCAGAGATGAGACGGCGCGTGCAGTTTAGGGCTACCTATCTCTGTGTGTTACTAAGCGGTGCGCTACGTGACTGCTAAGCACTGCGTCTACGCTTACTGACTGCGCCTTTGA
>JACVVK020000066.1:182500-482500 GCA_018292915.2 Batillaria attramentaria
GAACCCACGCACTGGCAAACACATGTGATCATTTTATTCGTGCACGGTGATTGTGCTAACTGATATCACCGATGATCGATGACCCGATGCAGACACCTAAAACCCTTCGCAGTAAAATAATATTAATAATCAAACTGTTGTTGTTGTGACTGCCCATTGAGTTCTCTTCGTAATTTAGTGTTGTACATAAAACGCATAAATCTGGAGGAAAAAAATCTTCTCACTTGTATCAAGGGCCGTATGTTCGCCACAAGCGGATAACGGTTTGCTTTACTCGTGTCAGTAACTCGTGTTGGTGTTTTTGGCGAAGACGAAATGGTCGAAGTATGCCGTTCGGTGTGTGTGTGTCAGTGTGAGTAGAAAAGCGGAACTGAGCAGTTGTTTCGGTAGAAGACTATAAATTTTCGAAATAGAGAGAGAGATTGGCACACTGGCGAAGAAATCGCAATGAGAGGGGGAGAGAGAGAGCCGGCGTCTACGTTGGTGGAGAAATCACAACAGAGCGAGTATTTCTTTTTCTGCGGGAACTGGTGAAAACCGAGGCTCAGCCGACAGCGGAACTGCGCGCGGAGGACGGTGATCTGTTTTGATACGTAAGACGGTTCTGTTCTCCCACACTCTTTCCCTCCAAACCGCCTACCCAGTCTCCACCCTCCCCCCCCCCCCACCTCTCTCTCTCTCTCTGCCTCGCCTACTCACACTCATGTTCAGTTCATATCGCTAACCAAGGCATTGTGTAGAATGTTTTTTTGTTGTTGTTGTTTTTTTCTTTCACAGTTACAGGCTTTTTTCCCCTCCCTTTTTGTGTGGGATGCGGGTTCCGTTTCCGCTATTACTGCCGTGGAACATACAACAATGGGGTTGTGTTTCATCATTCTCCTGCACCTGATTTTGAATCAGTGAATGGGTTTCGTATGAAACTCTTATCTGGTCGCTTTCAGTTTTCAACTGCGTGCATGATGACTGCCATTAGTATCCGTGTGAGTTGAAAATTTTTAGATTTGCGTGGTTGTTACAAAATTACATTGCATTGTCGCAGGTTTCCCTATGTTCATTATCACGTCAAAACTGTTTGACTTGTTGTTTAACGTCCTAGAATAAATGCATATGATACATTCTGCGTGTATACATGTACCAGACCTGTGGATTTGAAGCAAGATGTACACAGAATAGAATAGGCTAGAGTGAATACATGTTTTAAAAAAACAACAAAAAAACAAACAAACACCCCCCCCCAAAAAAAAAAAAAAAAGCATTTTGAACCCCATTTACTGTTGTGCAATTTTACAGCCAGGCTTGTTTACAACTACCACGGCTTCTTGATGGCTTACAGCTTTTGAAACCTGAAAGTGTGCTGCCAGGGAACACACCATAGCACACAGGTGATGCTCGATTCACGCCGAATGCCTCAGTGCGTAAGACTTGGAGGGTTTGTTACGTAGTCCCGCTGTGCGTGTCTTCTAACATTCTGTGAGAGCTAAAACGCGTTCTTGGAATTGATAGAGGCAATTTGCCGCCTAACTCTCAAAAGCTCATGCGAAAACCGCATTTTTGCTTCAAATCTTCAGCCCACTTCAAGCCACTACGATGCGATCTGCAACCATCTTGGGCCTAGCGGGGAAGGCCCATGCTTTGCGTAACAGTGGCTTGAAGTGGCTCATACTGGTGTACAGTGGCTTGCTCTTTTTATCAAGTTTTATCATATAGCGGACAGGAGGTGGTCAGGCCCGGGCTTTTAATTAAGAGTTAATGAACGATGGTTTCGTTTGTAGGATCGTACCGTTCTTTCGCTGAAGCGAAGGTGTTAACGTCGGTGGCTGAAAGCGCGCGTATAAATTATAATCTCCCAGTTTGCAAAGCCTGCAGCAGTTTCTTCACTCCTATTCTTGATACATCATTACATGTACAGCAGTTTTGCTGGCGACAGCACGAAAAACGACACGGTCGTTCAGTGTTGGTGAAATATTGAACAGTGTACCCCATGTATTCCTGAGATGTGTTTGAGGAACCAGAGAGGGAAAAGTGTACCGCATGTGACACTGACAGCGGAAGAGAGAGAGAGAGAGAGAGAGAGAGAGAGGGGGGGGGGGAGAGAGAGAAGAACAACAACAACGAACACAGTGCTGGTGCGTGTGATGGTGGGAGTTTGTTTCGAGAAGTGGAAATTGCTTGCCAATGCCATGCTGTGCAGGCTGCATGCCAAAGGTTCGTTCGACCGCTGGAATGCATACATACATGTATGTAGAAACACAGGGGGCTGGTTGTGAGTCAAGCGTTTCATTTAGCAATCTGTGCGGCAAAAAACAAAAAAAAACAACAACCAAAAACAAAAAACACATGGGCTTCATGAAACGCATAAGTTACATTCGCGTATTATCTCGTCAGCGTTTTTAACCATTTTAATGGACATTAATTTTTCTCCTTTCCCTTGCAAATGGATGGGCTTGTTTGCTACGTTTTCTTCAAGGACAAGATACCGTTTTGTTTCTCTAAGTAGTTAAACTTTTGTTCTTGTCACATTTATAAGACCCCCTCCCCGCGCAGTCTGTCTGTTTCTCTGTCTCACTGTTCACAGTGTAGAGGGCGAGTTTTTGTTTGCTTTGTTGCGTTGTTTTGTTCGGAGGCGACTGTTTGTTTTTTTCTTAAGGATGCCTCTTTACACTCTGTTTGTCGCAAACTGTTACAATGTTTTCTTTCGTTTCAACAGTTAAGGACACTGCCATTTTTTCTCTCCAGCCTTGTCGTGTGTTCTGAAGAGTCATTATTTAAAAGGAGGGTTTTTTTTGTTTTTAACCTTAAGTTGAAAATTAAAATCACCGTTTGAGTGGAGCAAAAGAGTGGTCGGGGTCTGATAGATGGATTTTTTTTTTTTTTTTTTTTTAGGTGGTGGGGTTGGGAGGGGGGGGGGGTAGTTTGTGGCGGAGGGAGCTGACACTGTTGTGTAATGTCAAAGGTAACGGCAGGCTACAGGCCTGTTCCCACGCTGCCTCGTACACAACCACAGTGCTACTCGCCACCCCCTCCCTCCACCACCACCCGTACCCTCTGTTCCTTCTCCCTCCCTCAGTCTGTCGCCGCCAGCCGGCACCTGCTGCCTCGCTTGCTCCTCATCCCCCCCCCCCTCCACACACACACACATACCCCCCTCCCTCTCTCTCTCTCTCTCACACACACACACACACACACACACACACACACACACACACACACACATGTAAATATTTTGCTGTGTGCACCAAGTAACAACGAAAAAAAAGAAAGAAAGAAAAAAAAAACACAAAAACAAAACAACAAACAAAACCGTACAGCATTAATTTGAACGGCCTCGCTGACATTCTTGTGGTCCTTGTGAACCTTCCCAACTATAACATGCTGTTAGAGTGAAGGGTCTGCGCACTCACACATTTCTTACGAGCCGCTCAGTGCTCAAAGTGGCCCGGTGGAAAAAGCAAGGGTGTCTCTACTAGTCTTGCAACTGTGCTGAGAACTTGTTCTTGTCTGGTGCTCTGCGCATGTGCAGCAGGCACAAAACGGTAACCCTCTTTTTTTCAACATTTATTTTCACTCTCTGCTAGTCGCAGTTTCGTTTTCAGAGAGGTGATTTTGTGCCTTTGTTGTGCTTCACAACTTTTCTCAGGAGGATAAGAATGCACTGACAGACATTTGGCATGTTTCTGCCCGGGTTGGTTGTAATATTCACAACCAATGCAGGGGCGCCGGAAGATGTTGGGGGGAGGGGGGGGCAGAATCTCGGAGGGGGGAACGTTGCCCGAAGAAAGTGAAAAGCGGGGGGGGGGGGGGGGGCGATCAAATGCTGCGTAGACAAAAAACCTTTACGAACCAGGACGTTGCCCGAAAAAGTGAAAAGCGGGTTGGTCAATCAGAGGAGTGGACAGCCTTCGGTCCGCAAAAACAGAAGTTCTCTGTTGGGTGGGATGAGGGAGAGAGCACTAAGAGGGGTAGGGGGAGAGGTAGTGGAAGGGGGGGGGGGCGGGCAAGACCATGGCTTTGCCCCCCCTCTTGCCATAGTCACCTGATTTTTCCAGACTTACTCTTGCCCCCCCTGCTTGGGTACAGGGGGGGCAGCTGCCCCCCCAGTTCCGGCGCCCCTGCAATGTAATATTGCATGGCAGGCGTGAAGAAAGTCTTTTTGCGTTGTAAATCCTCATTTTTTTCATGTCAGTACTGATCATTATGGTAGCACTGTTTACTTTTAATCATTGCACTTATCTTTAAATGCAGCTGCGAATTTCGGTCGTTCTGGTTTGCGCTTTCAGAAGTTCTGTTTAGCTGGCAGTGTTTTCGCGGATTATTTTTTTTTTTATGTACCACTTTTCCCGCTGAAACTGAAAGTGATACTCCTGGGAAAATACATGACACCGAGACACAGTGGGGATTTTGAGTATTTTTTGTGTAGGCCTGTGCCATTTTATGCCGCTGGCAGGCGGCACAGAATGTGGAAACAGTAACGGTCAAACCTCTTAGTCTTAGTACATCTCTATGTATGTATTATATATGGACACCTGTGATGCGTATAAAGATGTTGAACGCAAAGACTTTGAAATTAGCAACATGAGTAGAGCAAAAGGAAGTGCAGAATACTTTCTGTTTTGTTTCGGTCTGCACGCTGTGACAGTAAAACTGAACCCCTCTCACTTGCCTCGGTATGCCCCGCACTGTATAGCATAGCTCAAATTTCGCGCCAGAATTCTGTCGCGCTTATCGCGATAGCAGCACAGACACGGAACAACTGCAAGTTGTGTTAAACACATCTATACCGTGACCAGTGCCTTTTTGTAAAACCATTACCAGTTTCAAGCAGCGCACAACATGAAACTCCTTATCGATAACAAAACGATCGGGTAGTAAAACTATACACTGAAATGTTGAGAAAGAATGAAGTTCGAGGTCTGGTCTTATAATATGTGACTGGCGCTGTGAATCTCTTCGTTGTCACAATAAATGAATTTGATGACGTGAGTGTAGATGCCGTTTTCAGTTTCTGAGAGTTCAATAACAACAAACAAACAGATGGATAGTTAGTTAGTTAGTTAGTTAGTTATTTAGGGCTTAACGCCGCGCAAGCAACAGAGGCTAATTCGCGGCAAAACAGATAGATAGGAAAGATAGGAAGATAAGTTAACATAGATAAGAAAGAGGTGTTGAGATTCGGCAGACTTGGAAGAAAGAGATACGATGACACCATAGTTTACACTTTACAGCAGCGTGTTCGTTAAAACATTTTTCGGCAGCACTGAGGACGTTCTTGCACGTGTGTGAGAATGCAGGCATAATCCAGTGCTAATGCATTTGCCATATTATGCAGCTTGAACTACGCGTGTTTTTTTTTAATGTTTTTTTTTTAGGGTTTCTGCTTTCATGTACCATGGGTGAGGATGTGTATGTGCCTGCGTTGGCTTTCGGCGTTGATAAATTTGCTGCTGTTTGAACAAGTCTATGAAACTCTACTTATGAATTCCTACTAATTTTGCACAAGCTACTGTCTATGTGCTGCATAAAAAGGCTTTTACTATGATACCCTCAGGCAATCCTGTCAGAGAAGGTCTTATGTTACTATGAGTATTAGCGTGTCTGACGCTGGTCACGTGATCTGGGTATCTTCTAGTTTTCCTCTGTCATTAAAAAAGAAAAAAGTATTTCTTTCCAGGGTGTGACTGAGTATATTTCTTGAGAGTTTTACTCGTATGTCATGGTGATGTACGTCGTACAGAAGATTTGAAGTAAAAGTGATGTCGTTGATAAAAAAGGAAAACAAAATGATATCGTTGATTAAAAAAGAAAAAGAAAAAAAGAAACACTTTTGAAAATGTCTTAGAATGGAATCAGAACATTGGACCTCATGGGTGTTTGGGTGTTTAACGTCCACCACATACGGGTGATATCAAAGACGGGGCAACGATAAAAAAAGCCAGCACAAGTATTTGGCTCCAGCCGGGATACGAACTCACGACCCAAGCATTAGAAGTCCAACGCTCTACCATTTGGCCACCCCGGCTCCCCCATTGTGCCTCGTGTGGTTATATCTATCTGGAAATGTGTACAAACCTTTTCAGTGAACGTTGACCGTCATGTACACATATATATCGCGTCGCTGCTTCGACGATGTTCCAAGCAGCTAACTTCTGCTTGTTCAGGATTTGTGTGCCAATGAATTTGTGTGTGTGTACGGTTCCAGCAACCAAACTACGTACATCAAGATGCAAGCACCATTTGTGAATGCCTTTTGTTTCCGTTTTTGTTTTGTTTTTGCGTTGTTTTATTTTATTTTATTTTTTCGATGTGACCGACTATGCTAGAAACCTTTCCTGTCATTCATAATGATCATTTAAATGAGTTTAGCAAGGCGTTTTAACGGAGCAAATATATATATGTATATATATATATATATGATTGAAAAAAATCTAATCAAATCTAATCTTCAGTGTCAAAAGCTTGTGCAGTTTCTGTTCACATGACTTCACGCGCGCACGTGATTATCAGCATGTGTCTGTCTGCTGGGCGTGCAAAACATGCGCGGAATGCGTGCATAGGTAATGTGTCTACGTCCTGAGATCTCTCGCTGCTCCCTGGCAGTGGCACGGTGCACGTGTCGAAAGAGGCAGTTCGCATGAAATCGCCCGCTTTCCCGTATGTGTGGAACCACAGGCACCCGCAACTTATCATCTCTGCCATTGTCGCACACACGCCTTCCTGCACTGTAAATACTAACACAACTAACCAACCAACAACAAGAACAACAACAAAATGACCTCGAGTCTGAAACATATTTTATTTCCGTGATTTTTTTCCCGAAGTTCGGTACTTTCTGGTTATTGTTCTGCTTTCGTGAAAATCGGGCACTGACCTACATTTAATAGAAGTACAGTAGTCTACAGTTAAAGTCGAAAAAGCAGTACTTTCAGGTAGTCAGGTACACAGCACCGGCAAGGGACAGCACGCAGTATGCCTCAGGGTAGAGGTAGATTTTTCGGGCTGAAGCATGAACTGCAGTAGTAGAACCTCAGTGACGATCTGACGTACTTACGAGCTCTACAAATTCACGTTTCACGTGCTGGGTCAGCAGCTGATGTGTGACTGCCTAACAGTCTCATGGACAGATAGAGCTGGAAAGAGCTGAGACCTCTGTGGCTTTCCGGCGGCCCCTAGTATAGTAACTGTTGCCTGGACCCACAAGCGGCGCTTCCGTCCCTTGTATGCGACGGTTTGTAGCGCATGTGATTATGTTGGCTTGTATGAGCGACAGTAGTCACCGATTTGTTTGTTTGCTATCTGATAGCGTTTAGGGGCTTTGAACCCCAGCTAGGTTTGACCTTTTTTCTGATTGGTTCGCTTTGTCTGGAGAGGTCTAGATATCCCGGCTCAGTTCTCGTTCTGATTGGCACGCTCTGTCTCGAGAGCGCTAGATATCCCGACGGCTCGTTCTGATTGGCTCACTCTGTCTGGAAAGGTCTAGATATCCCGACATCTCGTCCTGATTGGCTCGCTCTGTCTATAAAGGTCCAGATATCCTGGCATGTCGAGGAGCCGTACGCGTTTACAGGCCTAACTTTTACAGTGCCTGTGGAACGAAACACGCGGCAGCACATGCGCATGTGTGTTAGACCCACAGGAAAACTGGCAAGGGGGAATGTGTGACCTTGTTCAGGCTTCTATCTTTGGTACATCCCCTGAGTCGTTTCATTGCAACCCCATCGCATTTGGATGCAGTTTTGAGATTTCGCTGTTCCTGGTGCATCAGTTAAAACGACGCATGCTAACGATAAAGCGATGCAGAGGACGATAAAACGCCCTCTATGCCTCTGCGGTTTAAACAGGTTTAATTCCGTCTCTGGAAGTGTTTACGCCGTTTGTGTCAACACGCCGATTTGTCAGAAATCTCTTGCCGAAGTCGGTCAGCGGTCTGCTCCACTGTGAGCGTACTCTATCACCGGAGTTATAGCGCAGCGGTTCTGGGGTATTTTTTCGAACGGGCTTTTCAGTGCTAGTCTAGGGGCAGTCCACGAGTCAAAAAAGTGTTCGAGGCAGATATAGAAATTGTTGTGTGCGTGAATTCCTTGAAGGGCCATTAACACATGTATACAAGTCACAAGGACAGATTTTGTCTGTCTTGGCATTCTAGTTTTGAAGCGCCACCGTGAATAATGAAATCTGCTTAACGACGGACGTACAAATTATGTCGTATACATTTTGGTTACGCCCAACTCTTCCAGCCCGCGAGCACTTTGGGCTGTTGCTCACAACTGAAAACTCAAATGAGGTTGAAATTTAGCACAGGTGGCGATTGTACTTGCCGTTTTGAAAAAAAATCTAAATGATCTGAAAAACACAATCGCTGGAAAAATGTACGTGTTTAAGATCCAGCATGGCAGTATTTCAGACTTGCGATCAAACTTGAGTCTCTTGTCGTTCACTGGCGTTGCATAACTGCCCAGCCCTTTTGTTTTTAAATCGTTTAGCTGTGTAAAATGTCCACCCGATCGGCAGACGGTTCAGGCAAAGAAAGCAACGGTGAATGATAGAACAGAACGTATTCACATCGTACGCTTTTCCAGCATTACAGAACTCGTCTTAGTGAGATTTGTTGTCGTTGGTTGCACATTCTTTGAAAAACAACAACAACAACAAAAAAAAAAAAACCATGGAAGGGTATTCATTCTTCATTATGCATTTTTGTACAGCTGAAGAATATCAGTACTTTGTAGAAGGCAACCACGAAAATCCGTACAAGATACTTATGTGCACGCCATACCGTGTGTGCGACGAACACTTTGGCCTCTCCAAGTATTCAGGCGGTTTGACGTTTTCAGCTGAGATATAACTTGAATTTTTGTTGTTGTTGTTGTTAAATACGTGGTCCTTAGCTTCTTTTGCACCACACTTAAAAATAATAAAACAAAGAAATAAATGACAACAACAACAACAACACAGCAAGTTTGTTTCCTCAGGTCAAACTTAAACGCAACTACCGCAACCCGCGTACAAGTGCAACTGAACATGAACGCCAGGCCAAGGTGTATGTGGGAAGAACATGAAGGTAACCCACTGACCCATCACGTCTCGTGTACCCACCTGTCACATTCATGCACAAGACTACCCTGCAGGAGGAATTCGGGCATGTCAGAGACTCCACTGAGTGCTAGTGTGTACTTCTCGCAGCAGAGCTGTTTAGCGCGTGCTAACCTCGAGAGAGCGTGCCGTGTCAGAGTGCAGTGAGTGAAGTGCAGAGACAGAGAAAGAGAGCAGACGTTGGCGGTTGCTTCAAGCGACTCGCTACCACTTCTCGTGCCCATCCTCATGGGCGAGTCCATTTCTTTTGTGTTAGGCATGAACAGGTTGTGCATTTGATTGATTTTGGGCAGCTTGCTGACGGCCGAGCGTGCTTGGCTAGCCCAGCAGCAGAGACGCGTGTGATTTACTTGAGAAAGATGCGCGGCACATTCGACAGTGTAACTGTAAGCACTGAAACATATTGAATGGACATTAGACTGAAAATCAGTCTCAGAAGTGATATTCCTCCCGCCTTCCCGCATCCCCCCCCCCCCCGGCCTGCCCTCCCGTTACAGGCGCGCGCGCGCGCACACACACACACACACACACACACACACACACACACATTTATTAAAACGTTTTATTTTCAAGAATACTACCTCATTGAATCGCATTTCACAGTACATGTACCTCTCAAAGTTGTCCTGGCTACACGCACGCAGAGAGAGAGAGAGAGAGAGAGAGAGAGAGTATGAATGAATGAATGATTTCTCTTTATTTCACGAGGATAAAAGTATTACGTACATGTGCTTGTCTTCCAACATGTCCTTGCTACCCCCCCCCCCCCCCCAAAAAAAAAAAAAGGAGAAAAAATCAACAAAAATAGAAAGATAAACACAGTTAAACAAAAGACAAAAAAGACACACAATGCAGACAGCTATAACAACACCAGAATGGCTAACATACCTTACATAGACAGGTAACCAACACGGGAACACAGACATTATGGGATAATGCATAGCATAGAAACATACTAAAGAGAGAGAGAGAGAGAGATCGAGAGATCCTGATTATCAAGCGGTATAGAAATCTTCCTGTCATCAGGTGCGGTTATCGGACGTGAAATGTTCACCTGCTGAAGGCCGATATTCTTGCGCGTTCTGGAAAAACCCAGACGTGCATTTCCGTTACCTCGCTTTCTTAGAAACTGCAACGCGGACTAGCAGCTATGGCTCAGACGTGTTGAATAAGCTTTTTCAATGCAGCGCTGCGACATTTTGGTAGCCCATACCCCTGTTTCCATATATTTTTTTCTGTGTGTGTGTGTGTGTGTGTGTGTGAACTCTTTTTTTTGGAGAAAAAACAAACACACACAAAAACGAACATGTAAAGCACACGTCTCGTGTGGGACTGGGGAAGTAGGGGGGGGCGGGGGTGGGTGGGGGTGAGGAGAAGATTGACAACGTAGAGTATCATAATTTATATATATATATATGGCTGTTCAGTTAGAACCTTAGCAACGCATGTAACAGCACTTACGCAGTTTACATGTACTGTATACATATATACCGAGAAACAGACTTTATTTAAGTGATCTGTGTTGGCGATACTGGCGCGAAGCCGGTCAGCTACTGGCAGACCCGTCACGCTGTGTCGGTGTGGACTGAGTTCGTAGACTGAGCTGATGAGGGCAGGATATTACCATGTCCATACATTTGTAGGCGGCTATCAGAAATTATAGACCTGATGGAGAGGTATACAATTTTCTAGCTTACTAGTCTGAGCTGAGAGAGAGAGAGAGAGAGACTGAGAGAGAGAGAGAGAGAGTGTGTGTGTGTGTGTGTGTGTGCGAGGGGGGGGGGGTCATTGGTCGTAGGGTGTGTGCGTTTGTCTACGTGAAATGTTCATCAAACAAAACAATGCAAACTGAACCAGTGTACTCGATATGCGGCATTAATATCACTACACTGTACTAGTATCACGTTGTATTACGGACATTTTGAATTAATACACCATTGTCGTGCATGTGTACAAAATGAATGAACAGCATGATGAGCAAACTAAGATACGGATGTTTCACACATGCGCGTGCCAGAATTTGTTGCTAATTCAGTGTACTTAACCGTCGAGTGTAACAGGTGTGACTGTGTATTATGTTGGAAGCAGCACTGCAGTGCAGTTGAGCAGGCGTGGGGGGGGGGGGGGTGCCTGCCGATCGATCGCTGAATCATACCGCCAGCACTGAGGCGTGGGCGGTGACAGGTCGTGAAGGAAAGCGGGAAACTAGGTCATTGCCTTTAGTGTGTGTGTGTGTGTGTGTGTGTGTGTGTGCGTGTGTGTGTGTGTGTGTGTGTGCGTGTGTGTGCGCCCAATTTTCCCCGAAGCTGTGAAAACAGGAATAAAAAACGGGCAATGATTTTTCTAAGAACTCGTTTATGGTCGCAGGGTAAACCTTGAGGCTGAATGTGTCATATTAATTTGGTGTATGAGTACCAGTAGGTGCACAACTGTTTGTCCGCACGCCGTCTTCTTCCCCCAGCAGATTTTGTGGTACGATTGGCATAGTCGACTGCTGGAACATTTTGTTTGACCTAGGTGTCCTTCAGGATGGTCGTGGAGCCGCTTGCCTGTTGTCTATCAGCGCTGAGCGATTAAAACGTAGTGCACGTAGCAGTCAGTATTGAATTTATTCGTAATATTGTCCTTGTCAGATGAACAGACGGCCTTTCAGGAAAAGCTAGCTTACAACAGTGCTTGATATCAAGCATTTCACACGTGTAGAACATAGCATTGGCAAGTTACATAATGATAAGTATATGGCCACTGACAGTTGATCGAGACACCAGGTTTGCGAGTAATTTTAACTGTGAGTGTGTACGTGTCTTCCCCTTTCACTCATTTGTTTCGTCTCGCGTGGCTTGCCGGTGTTCAAAACGTAGGAGGGTAGTGTAGTACTTTACTGCTAGAAAGTAGCCTGATAGTCGAGGGCTGTATACGCAGCAAAATGGATACCCCTCCCACCGTGCCCGCCTGTCTGTAAGGTCACCATCATGTCGAAAAACGAACCGTGATCGAGGTTGAACACACTCCTGCTCTTATAGGAGGGACGTCTCTTTTGCCCGTGTATACGTGTACTTGATCATTATACACAGATAGTGTAAGTTTAAATAATGGGCAGGTAGATGCAACTATGTCACCGAAACTATTTGTCCTGCGAACGGCAGCACTCTGATGTAAGGGGCGTGCTTGGTACAGTACTGGTTTTCCCCCTCGCACAGCTCCAACACCTGTTTGCGTGATCTGTACGCGGTAGCAAAAGCGACCGCAAACGCCCCGTGGCCGGCCGAATTTTTACGACGTAGCGATTATGCCCAGCGGAAACTCTCCTTTCATTGATTGCCCTGGCTTTTTGTGCACGGGTCACATGACCAAGTGTTTGATGCAGGCTTACACTGTGCCCGTATTATGATTATACTTTATAGTTATGGAAATCTTATATGTAAGCACGCGCAGTTGCCTCCGATCACTGACCCAAGCGATTTTCTGACCATACTGACAGCACGACTGAATAAAGGCTTCGTTGTAATCTTCAGCAGTCACGTTTTCGTGCTAACGAATAGTCGGCGCTCTTACTGACAACCTTCACCCCCTTGGGAGAAATGAGCTAGGCCCGGCCGGAAGTTTCGAGAGGTCATCAGCGTCGGAGTTCAAGAGAAGTAAAAAGCCGAGGCAAACGGCGGTCGACTTCTGTGCACGTTTTCCGCGATTTTGCGATGATTACCAGACATCAGGTTGTAGGAGCTGTTTCATAATGTGACTTGAGCTGAAAAGGTATGTATGGATATCGATTTTAACATCTGTCGAGCCTCACATGTTTTGGAGAAAGCTTTCAGCGTTCTGGCGGGCGTCGCTTCGTTTGCCGGAACGGCAGCATCGCTTGACCTAGCGGGGTTTTCTGAGCATGCTGGTGAATGCAACCGACAGGAACCGAATAAACAGCTGTTTTTAGAATGCTTCAGTCCGTGTGGTTAATCGAACTGTGTCGGTTTCTTTTGTGTTTGGCCGTGGACGCTAAACGAGAGCAGCGCGCTGTGTTTGTAGAGTTGGAGGCGGTTGTGTAGGCGTGTACCAAATGTGTGCGGACGTGGATGCGCTGTGTCGGCGCGGCGGCCGTGGAACTTCAAGCCTGCTTTGTGGAGTGAACCGCTCGCCTGGCCATGTCTGCCGTAGTCTGCTGAACCGCTCGGGAAATCACTTGCAGAATCGCACAGTGCTGCCGTGTGTGCGCTCCAGCCAGTGACCGCATTCTCTAGTCCCAACAGGCAGTGCACGAAGGAAAATGCGCACTGTAGCAGTTTTGCACATGTATGTTTCTGTGACCTAGTGATGGTTGAGCATTCATTCAGACTTCAGGATGACTCGGTTGTTTACCATTTGTATTGTTTTCAGTTGGATTGAGAGGTGACGCTTGAAGCAACATGATCTCTGTAGACATCCTCAGGAGGGTCGGAATCCGTCAATCGGTGCTTGTTTTGATGTACCTCTTGCTGAATGTGGTTGTGAGAGCAGATATTCTAAACATAAATACATACATGTAAAAGAGGCAGGTATGGTGGTTGTTGCATCGTTGGAGGGTTCGTAAGATCTGGAAGATTCACCATCTTGTTTTCAGATCGTATACTTGGAGCAGTTTGTGGTTGCTAATATTTTCGTTGTGTCATTTGTGAGACACTTTCGTAACAGACTTAGTTGGGGTTGCTGTGCTCCTTCATGTAGTTAGTAGTAACAGAGATCAGACCAGTGGCTAGGTATCATGGATTGTTGGCCGTTTCACTGTTTCAGGACATCAGACATCCCATATTAAAAGCCATTCATTTCAGGACTTTCTTAATTATCAGAATGGTTGTCAATACGGCATTTGTACAGTCAGTCTGTTGTCTTTGTAGACTTGAATAATTTGCAAGTTACCTTATTAAATTGTGTGTGCTGTTTGTGTTCATTCGCACTGAATATTTGCTCTTTGTGTGTGGGATCCGTGTTCCTTATTATGCCCATTACATTTGTGTTGTTTACACAAAGGATTCAGAATCTGATGCAGAGATTTTGAGGCTGTTCGTCGTTGGTTTTACAAAATGATCCTCTGGATTTGATAGAGTAACCCTCAGTTTTGACAACTTTCAGTGAGTGTAACTGTAAGAAACACAGAATTGAAATCAAGAAGAGCACCTGCAATGCTGCTAGTATTATTTGATATGTTTTTGCTGAACTAATTTGGAGCGTGTGATTGTCCACCTGCTATTGTCCTAATGAGTGTCTGTGCTTGTCTTTTGCAGAACATGAAGCCCGATGAGCCAAACCACAAATGCCCTTAGTGCGGGAGCTGCAGGCACCTGTGCTTGGGATGCGAACATCCTCCCTCCGCTCCCTGCCGCCACCGGACTCCGTTACCACTCCACAGGCGATTGTCACATTGGGGCAGGTAAGATGCGGGCCCCGGAACCTCAATGAATATGTGGACAGCCCTCGACCGTTACCCGTGCTGCCGCTCAAATCAACGCCCATCGGGCTCAGCAGCTCTGTTCCTGGCAGCCCAGCCAGTGCGGTCACTGGCTCTGGCCACCAGAGTCCTCGCATCAGTCTGCCACATCGTCCGGGGTTGACTGGTGGCGGCGGGGGAAATGGCAGTGGAGGTGGCGGACACACAGGTGGGGGAGGGAGTCACAATACTCACATTATCTCATCACAGCCGGCCATCGCCAAGTCACCTCCACTGAAGGAACAGAGTGACATAGATCATACCTCGGGACCGCCGGACAAGCATTCTTCGATAATATGTTCAAAATGCGGCAAGTGCAAATGCGCAGCCTGCACAGAACCACGTGACTTGCCATCAAGATGGTGTTGCGGGAACAGGTGCGAGCTGAGCGCACGGAAAGCCCTGGACTACTGTACCTGCTTTTGTTGCGTGCAGACAGCCTTCTACCATTGTGGGGCGGAAGAGGACAATGCATGTTATGATGATGCATGTGCTTGTGGAGGGAGCAAGTGCTGCTCCAGGTGGACGTGCATGGCTGTTTCTTCGGTGTTCCTCCCCTGTTTGTGGTTCTACTGGCCACTCAGGGGCTGTTTACAAGCCGTTACATCGTGCTATAATTCTTGTAGGAAGAAGGGGTGCGAATGTGCGAGGCGACCGCCAGATAAAGGCGGGAACTGTGTCTCAAAACACTCACAGACTCGCAGGCTCCTTGTGGAGTCTGACAGTTCTAGTGCTTGAGGGATGTTGTGTGAGCGTCATGGAAAACAAATCATGAGTATGTTTTGTTGGATTGTGTGCGCCAGTCAAAGGGACTAAAATTACAGGGTGGGGTGGTTCGATGCAGCTTGAATGGAAGATATGAATTCTATGTGTGTGTAAGGCTTTGCAAAGTGTGAGTTCATGATTATCAGTGAGAGGGAGAAAGCGCGCGAGAGAAAGAGGGTGTGTTTTGAGTCTAACATCTGCTGATGGAACATGCTGCAGAACGGTTTCGTCGACTGCTCTGTCAACAGTGAGATTGAAGTGTTCACAACAGGATACCACAGCAGCACTGTCTTGCTGCAGGCTTGCTTATACTCTGATTACATCTGCTACATGGATACGTTAAGAATAAGATTATTAAGGAAACAGACGCTGTTCAGTGCAGGATTACTAGTAAAGTTTGCAACTTACCACCTGGAAAGATCATACGACAAATGTGTAGGAACGTCACAACCACTACAGGATTACGAGCTGTGTGTGCATGCAGGATAACTGCAGGAAGCAACAGAGAATTGTGGTTGATGCTGAAAAAGAAGTTTTGTGTTTAAATGGAATATCTTTCCCTGGTATTCTGATCAGGTGAAATAACACCACGGAGAAGGAAAACAATCATACCATTATATATGGTGTTGCATTTTGTGACAGTCACTGCAACACAGTTTCCAATCTCCCAAACTAATGTGATTGTGAATGTTACTCTAATGAAGATCCCCTACACCCGTGCACATTGAAGAAACCATTGTGACCAAGAAAAAAGTTAGATATATCACTGTTAGCGTTAAAAGAAGTGTGAAACGATTAGGTGATTAGTTTGGGGAAGTTTTTAAAATATCTCTGTTTTGTTAGTGTGAATTACCCATGAACATGACCAAGTGAAATTTACACTTACAGACCATGTTTTAAAGACCAAGTATGCATGTATCACTATCAGTTACGTTGGACTCAAATTGGGTTGTCTTGTATTTAATGCTATGGTGTGAGTTCTGAATTACAGCATTTCAGGTTTTTTCACTTTTTTAAACAGTTTCGGATTGATAATCTTTCCTTTTTTTAAGGAGCAAGATTCCACAGAAAGTCTATTTTGGTTGTAACTTGCACATTTTATTTTGAAACAGTTAATTCTTTTAGAGTACATAGGTCTAAACTAGGTGGCCCCAACTCTTTCACAATACACAGTGTTGTACACTTATTCTAACCATCTGGTCCTGTTCTTTGTAACTGATTTTGTAAAAAAAAAAATTCAGCTTGAAGATGCATTCTTGATTTGTATGTTACTTCCCTTTAAAATGACAGTTGTGTCGTAAGATATAGATCTATGTGTTGCCATCTTGTGATGGAGACACGTGATGTACGTAAACTACATAAATTGACTGTGCTTTCAGACTGTGTGGACTGACTGTGACTGTGGCTCAGGGACAGGGGTTTTTGTGTGATGTGCTGCGAGGGAAGCAGCCTTGTCTGTTGTGTGGCCGTCGGCCTAGAGACTTCAACAGACTTCAGCTGGTTGCATTTAAAGGACATGCCTGTTGTCAAATGGCAAATTATTGTGTTGTTAATGTTAACCTTGTTATGGCATTAACCTTTCTCTCGTAATCTGGAAACTGAACATTTTTTCTCCCCTCAGAAAGTTTGCTGTACATGTCATGATGTGTACAAGTGTTACTCATGGTGAATATTTTGCTCTTGTATTGAAATGTTCCGCCAGCATTGTTAGCATCACACACCCATTCTCACTGTTTCACTGAAACTTTGTTCAAGTGCCCAACCTCCATCAAAGAAAGAAAAATTATATCATGTTAGGAATACTGGTCTTTTATCACTGTGAGTGCAGTACATGTACATGTACTAGATTCACATACATACACTGATTACTACCAAACCATCCTTTCGCTTCAACAGTCATTGACATCTAATCCTAAGTGAATTGTGATTCTCATATATATAATTCATACAGTCTTAGTCTTCATGTGTAATTCACTGCATTTTCATTATGTATCCTCTGGTGATAGAAGCACCTATACATGTATGTAGCAAGTATACATCTTTAACTGAAAGTGACAGGTTGTGATGTTGTCAGGAAACCCATTTGAGTTTCTTCTCTTGTGCTGTTTTAGCTGTTGTCCCAGTGTTTTTTTTTGTGTTTTTTTTTTCATTTTAAGTAGGATGTGGGTTTGTTTAATCGCAGATATTGCAGTTATTATCGCATATTGTATGACCATTTTTTGGTTAATACAATATAATGTAATGCCCAGCTGAAAAGTGTTGCCTGATGTAGTACTTAAAAAATATACACCAACATGCCTAAGAGAGGTCATTAGCCTAATCTAATTAGTCTCATATTTTATATATAGACATTCGCATCCTATAGTATTCGGTTGCTTCTCAACTGTGGAACTGCAGGTTTATCAAGAATGGTTTAGGAAAAGCCCATGCTAGTAAAGGGAGAGTTTACAGGTCTCTCGAGTCTGAGTTCGTATTAACGCCGTTAATGACGGTTTTGCTCATTGCTAGATAATTTGGCCATGAAATGAGGTAAGAGTGTAACAGGCGTGTTGTGCTCGAACTACCACTGTGTTAGCAAATTTGTAAGTTTTTCCCCTTCTTTCTCTGTCTCTGTTCATGCTTGGGTCATGGGGGGGGGGGGGGGGGGTACTGCAATGAATGGAATACCTAACTTTATTGGGATGCTGCTGTATAGATAGGGTCACATACATGTATTCTTCTCAGGTGAGCGCAAAGCCAAGGGGGGAATTTTGGTGAATTCACACAGCTGTTTGACTAGGGGATGAACAATTAAGATGTCGGAGGTGTGGTGAACCTGGGGTTTTATTTTGAAGCACTAACTGTTCTGGTCCTCGTGGCCTTGGTTAAATTATTGTAGTCAGCGGTTGTCTTGTTAAAACATGATGTACGTAGGAAATTGGTGTTCAGAAAAAGACCGTGAATCCACTGTATGTAATGGGTTACACATTGTGTGGTCATTGTGGTGACATTATTTCAATATTTGAGTTAATACTGCTCTGCTGTTGTTAGTATGAGTACAATTACTTTAACACTTGCTATATATTTTTAGTTGACTTTAATATAGATCAGTTTTACTGTTACTAAATTTACCTTGGGTTAGTGTCCATGTCATTGTGGTTTGCATTTTCTGGAGATCTCTCTCTCTCTCTCTTTCTCTTGACAATCATGATGACCTGCATTTTATTTTTTAAGGAGTTAGTTCAAGCCAGAATACAGAATTTTACTATTGTAATTGTAGCACAAGAATAGACTGTATAAGATTAAGAACTTCAATCTTGTACGCATACATACATGTGTGAAATATGGCCAGCACAAAGTCACTCGCTCTTGTATTTGTGATGTAACCAGTACTTTTTTAAGTTCCTCTGAAAAATCTTAGGATTGCATTGAAAAGTTTCATGTGTTGTTTGGATGTCTTGTTATCTGTTTTTTTATCATGAAAAGGTTTTATTACACCAGCGTTGTTGATAGTAAAAGGAGATTATGCATTTGGGCTGTTGTCAGTTGTGAAAACATGAACATGCGGTACACAGCATCATTCATTCCCATCGCTACTGTCATGTGAATCATGTCTCCTGTTGTGATCCATCACCTGTGTACTCAGTAGTGCAAGTCCAGTTTTGGTGTTAACTCAGTGTTCATAATGGTTATCTAGAGAGAGATTGAGTTACTGCAGTAATGTCCTAGACACATCTAGTTCTACACTTTTCTTCCTCCTTTTTGCGAGAGTTACGCCCTTTGAGATTTGGGAGATAGATGGGCGTCATTGTTCTCTAGATCTATACCTCCCCCCCCCCCCCCCCCCTCATTTTTTGTTGAACCAGCATGACACACTAATCACATTGACTTTTGTTAAGTTTTCAAGAATTTTGCCCTCTGTATCTCCTGACTGTCCATGATGTATTAAGTAAGAGGTGGAGTTTTCACCATCTAAGTTACTGTTGTCACTGTCAGTGTCCTTTTTGTGGTTATGGTTTCTCGTGGAAACAGAATTTTAAACTTTGGTTGTTCTGGTACTGGTTTTGTGGCAGGAGAACCAAGTCACTCATAATTTATTGTCTACAGACTTTGAAAATGTCGGTTATTATACTATGTGATTTATGATACAGAATGGAAGAATTATGTATTTATTTCACAAGATGATGGTTCATTGTCAGGTTTCTTGGTTTACGCATTGAATTATTTAGCAGGGAACTCTGGCATACCTTGTGTCAAGCACATGTGTACTTTTGTGTTAGCCATGTTGTGACAGTTCTTTTTCTTGGATGTGCTGCCTTTACCACCACACACTGGAGAGGGGGTTGGGGGAGGGAGGGAGGGAGTGGTGGTCACAGTAAAACTTACTTTTGTGCAATGTCTGCCCCTGTGTGTCTGCACCAGCGGATCAGGTGGTTTGTCACTAGCTGCTACATTGTTTAGTGATTGGCCATGCTGGTGAACGGTGATCGGTAATGCTGCTGAACGATTAGCTTGGTCATTCTGAGGATCGATGTAGTCTTCTTCAGCAGAGGGCGTCGGTCGTGACTTGTGGCGTTGTCAGCGAAGACTTACTTTGGTCATGACAACAGCGATTGAAACTGTTGCCACGGGACTCTGTCACAGGTGACTGGCCATGTGAAGTAAGGGATGGCTGGCACTGCCACTGAGACTTTACGGGTGAAGGGTGACGTGGGTGTCTGGTGCACCGCAGGCGGGACAGTGATGTGCTGTCACACGAGGCAGTGACAGGACGTATTGTGCAGAAATGTGGGAACATGTTAATGTACAGTGTGATACAGTGTATATAGTAGTCTGAGATATTGGATGATAGTTGTTGCTGAACTGGTGCTCAGTACATGTATGTGTACTTGCAGTTGTACGTATATCAAGTCTTGTTGCTGTTGACCTGACTGCGTTTTGTTTTTCTGTTATGTATGAGAAACAGCGATTGCGTGTATGCGTACGTGCGTGTGTGTGTATGTGTTAGTGTGGTGAGTGTAGAAAATTAGCATGTACACAACATCCAGCCAAATCCAGAAAAGTAATGAAGATTACATTGTGGGAACATGACTTCATCACTGGCATCACACAGCACACTGTAGAGAAATGTTTGTGACCAAATGACAAATCTGACAAACTTACGGGCAGATTTTGAGTCCTAGTATCGTTGACTGATCAGCAGATCGGTCCTCGCTAATACTGTTACAGAAGAGCAAATTAGCGTGGAGGGGAGGTGCGGGGGGGGGGGATTTCTTTGTTTATGTTGGTTTTGTTGAAAGTGGTCACATGCATTTCTCAACAGCAGTGCAGCCAAAGAGAATAGTCGCTGGATCGTGCCATACCACTAGCAACACACATGCCAGACCCGGCCAAGAGCCTCACATGTCTGAAAACGTACACTAGCTTGCTTTCTTTTCACAGACAGGGCCAGAACCGCCAGATAATTTTGTACAACCAGTTGTTACAAAACCATTGTCTAAGCGAAACGCTTAATGAAGAATTCTCAGCTCCCTTGTAGCTGATTCATAACGTTACATACTGAGGGGTTTTGCGGTAAACGTTTTCACTTCCTTCGTAAACGTCAGTGATGCTCGACCATTTTCTTCCTTGTATGACTCAACTCCTCTGTACAAAAACAGATCTCTACACTGATGAAAAATCGTCAAAACCGCTAATACATACCAGGTTTTTAGGTGAAAACATCTTTAAAGTGAAAAAACAAAACAAAACAACAATCACATAAAATTTAGAAGAAGGCGTTAAATATGAGCAATTTTCTATGAAATGTGATGTCTTGGCAAATTCATACTTCTCCAACCGTCACATTGACCTTACTTCAAGGTCACACACCTGAAGTCATAAACGTCTGATGAAGGATTATGGTTTCCGTGTCACAAGTTTCACAATGAAAAAAAAAAAATGAACGGTGTCTTTCATTATGTATGCTGACGGAGAGTAAGAAAGTAAAATGATTAATTTTCATCTTGGCCTTTCTCACCTAGCAGTTCATTCCTAACTCTAACACAATGATGCACCAAACTGCTGGTATCTGCAGAGACTATGTGTGTATAGCCTGTGGTGTCTGGTAATGCTCTGATTTTTTTTTTTTTTTTTTAGTGACCATCACTTAACCAATGACCAATTCGAGGGCCTATAGTATGAACAATGCTACTACAAAGTGTAAGTTCACGGTTATGAATAATTTTTACATTATTATGTTCACATTCCATTACTATGACAATGCCTCCATAATGAACAGAATTCTTTACTGATCGCCCACCAATGAATATTCAAATCGTGGGTCAGTAAACGAAATTCTTGAGAACATGTTTGCGCACACACAGTTCCGATGTGAGCCATAATTACGTCGGGGAGGGGGGTGGGGTGCTAATCACACTGCTTTTCAATACTGTGCTGGTGCCTCAAGAAATTGGCGTATGTACCTCTACAAATTGCCACCGTAGGTCGTCACTAACATGGTGGCATTTCACTTGTTGCTTATGCTAGAATAGCAAGCCGTAAATTTCAGTGATTACCGCGAATGTTAATCAGCTCTAATGAGACGGAAAGACGCAGTAAAGCAACGACCAACAGCGTTAATGTGACACGAGATTAGGAAACCCAGGAAATTAGCATCTATTAACATTTCGTAATATGGCAGTTTCTGGATGAATTGGCTACGTGAACTTACGCATGATGAACACAATCTACTTGAATGTATCCGCGGAACTTTTTTCTCTGGCCCTTCTCACACCACAGGCACTCGGGAATACAAACAAAGAAACAAAGTGATTGTCGGGTAGTTACACCCGCAATACCAGCGTCATGACAATAGAGACAGTACATGTAGGTAGGTATGAGGCTGTTCATACTGCAACCCGGGTTCAACCCGAGTTAACCTCGACTAAGGTAGGACGGGTCAATAGCGTTTATCACACTGCAATCTCTGAAAGTCTAACCCTGACAATGACGTAGAAAACTGACGTCATGCCTTGACGAAAGCACCACGACGCCAGCTGCATGTTTAGATCGGAAATGCAGGGTTGAACTCGGGTCGCTTTTTAACCTGGGCTGGTTAACTTAAGAGGCCGTTCGCAATTGCCAGTTTTACCGGATTGAACCCGCGGGTTGGTGCGTTTACATTTAACCAACCTGGGTTAAAATCGACCCGGGCTGAACCGTGCCGAATGGGACTCGAACCTAACCTCTCGCACTGGTGACGCACCGACCGCCCCCGACACTGAGAAACAGTTGTTTAAAAAAAAACAAAAAAAAAAAACGGAATAAAAGCTTTCGTTGATAGGTTAGTACAAGAGCGAGGCTGACTGTGGCAGCGCATTCGGTAAATTTCTAAGTCTGAATGCAGACCTCAGGTGGGGTATAGCGCGTGTTATTTTTGGGCGCTAACTTGAAACGTCTTGGTCTGGCCGAGCTTTTCACCGCACAACACACAGAAGAAGCAGCTGCACGTACAGCGTCAGACTTTGCTCTTTACATTTTCCTCTTCAGTCTCGGTACAGACAGCACCAGCACGAGGAACACAGAACCGCACACAGGAAGAGGGTAGGGGGAGAAGGGGAGGGGGTGGTGGAGGCAGTATCCATCTCTGGAGGAATGCGATTGAGCGCTTGGTGCCGGTGCCAGCGGGCCGTGTAGCTAACTGCGCCTTGGCACGATTTGCAGCCCTCTGACGTCATGCAACCCGGACCACACGCGGAGCGAGGCTTGCTCGAATCGTGCGATGGGTGAGTGTACGTCACGTAAAGACCAGGTCAGGTGAAACGTACAGGTAACGGGTAAATAGCGCATACGTAACCCACCAGTCAATTTAATCTGACGCATACGTAACGGACAAGTCCTTTTAAATGACGCATGTTATACGGGGAACGTCAGTTTGACATTGGCGCAAAGGCTGAGTCCGCACGGTCTGCGAATCAGTCCCGGCCGGCGCGGAGTCGCTACTCAATAATATAAAACCGTTTTATCATCAGCATCAGTCATAAACGCGCAAGACTGACACACTCTTGAAACTTGTACTCATGCCGAAATGGTTGACTGACCTGACTAAAGCCGGCTAATGGCTCCGGCCAACACTGACCGGCTGAGGAATGTCACTGACGGACACCGATCGACGGACTCCAACTGAACATGTACTGAGGAGGCTACAGCATGATTGGCCGTGTCACGGCGTATTGGTGAGACGGCGTCACGGTCGTTAGTCGTCTGGAGTCAAGTCAGTATGATTGGTAAAGGACAAAACAGCCCGAAAGTGTCCTTGGTCTGATGAGATCCACATGAGGGTGCCCTGTACAGGCGTCGTGAGATGCACTGACGCGCCTGAGCCGGTGGGTGGGGGGTGGGTGGGCGTTTGGGAGTTTCAAGTAACGTACGCGCCTGAGGTCGAGGACACCATAGTCTGGTGACTTGAGACCGATGCAAGTCAGTCAAGCCATGGGCAACTTGCGACCGTGAAACGACGAGCGGATGCATGTCAGACTGTCAGTGGGCGAGAAAGGTGAGGTAGACGTGAAGACACACGAGGGTAAGTGTCTGCTGGCGAGAGTGACTGATGCGGCTTTAATGAGTCCAGAGTTTCATCAAGATGAGTATCGGTGAACCCGACTGACGTGAATAGTGTATCAGTATCTTCACCCAGCTCCAACGGAGTTTTCAGCGGAATAGTCTTTGTTGCTTGCGCGGCGTTAACTTGACTGAGCCCTAAATAACTAACTAACCAACGGTGTTCTCGCTCCCCAGGTCACTGTCATGGGTGAAATCAGTCACGGAGGGCTCGGAAAGCTAGGGCATTTTTTTTAAATGCAAGAAGATGATATGGCGAAGCTATACGGAAGCGCAACCCTTTACAACTTGTCTGACTTCTGAGCGGGTTGCCGCCACTGCCGATCAGCCAGTCAAGCCGATAACTGAAACCGGGCCGCTTGAGTCAGTCAGTCGATGCTTGTCCGGTTCAGCTGTCGACTGAGCTGGTCTGTGTGCAGAACCGTCAACGATGACCCATAGGCTCCATGGGAACAGCTAAAGTGGGGACTGACAAAACCGACCAAATAATGCTTTTCCAGCACAGTTATAGGCGCAACTGATCAAAGCCACTTTCCACTGAAACTCCGCCGCAGTCACACGCAGCACCGACCGACCGAGCGAGGTTAAAGAAGTCGGGTGCCAGGGCCACTGGCTGTGTGCTGAAGTCTGCCAGTTGTGAGCTTCCCCTTTTTACCCTGGCGCCAGCTCCCTCCCCTGTTTGCCCTCACTCCCTCCAAAACTTGTAGCCCCCGCCCCACCCCCCCCCCCCCCTTTTCCCAAAAACGCACCCGAAGCCGCGTCGACTAAGTTCTTTCGCAAAGCGACCAAGGAGCATAAGCGTTAGACTTAGTTAGTTAGTTAGTTAGTTAGTTTTGTTCAATCTTGGGGATTGAGCCGGTGGGGGTGCAAGTTAGCGATTACGGTTAGGGTTAAGGTTAGGGTTACCTCGGGATAATTGTGCAGTCGCTATGCACTTATGCGAGGTGCAAATGAAGTGGCCTAAAGACGGCTAGGCCGTGTGGGTGGGTCCCATATCAATTGTATGGGGCGACTGATGACGGAGGAAAAAGCGGCTAGCACCGTAAGTTTTGGTTCTCAACCAGGATCCGATCTCACGATTCGAACATTGGAAGTCCAATACTCTACCGCTCGACTGCCCCGCCCCCCCCCCTCCCCTCCCCCTTTCCAGAGGGCGAAGTATGAGACACCTCAGCGCAACTTAGCGTTGGGAAGGTACAACTATTACTTGCCGATTAACAACAAACACCGACCTTGTTTATAATACGCCACCTTGAAGAGGCCTACTGACACGATCATCAGATTACGGTCATCTAAAGCGGTGTCCTATGGTCAGTGTCAATCAGGCGTTACTTCTAAAAGTTTTGGGAGATTAATTTCAAGCCGCGTAAATTATGCTTTTATGCATCTCTGATTCACTGTCGTTGTCATTGCGCTCGCCCGGGCTTAGCCAAAAAAAAAAAAAAAAAAACACAAAAAAACCCACAATAACAAAAAACAAAACAAAAACAACTACCCAAACAAACGAAAAACAATAAAAAACCAACCAATTAAACAAAAAAACAAGCACAAGAAATGAAATAGAATAAAAGAAAGCCGGCGTTCAGACTGAGCGTTTTGTTGGTTTTTTTTGTTTGTTGTTGTTGTTTGTAAATAATGATTTACATAAAGATCAGTATTATTAGTTTCTTCACTGACGCCAGCTGTGATCGCCCACCGGCCGATTCTTCAGACACCGTCACCCCCGCTCGCTCCACTTCATCCACCCATCCCCTACTTTCGGCTTCCTCTTCAGTCTGGGACAGCGGGAGAGTCCACGTCACAGGGGTGACAGCACTGACAGGTGAACCGGTGTGTGTGTGTGTGTGTGTGAGTGGGGGCGGGGAAGGAGGGGGTCAGTCGTCGGTGGACGAGGGGTGGACACTGAACGGGACGACGTGTCAGCTACGACTGTGTCAACACTAAGACCGTTGAACGAACAAGCAGACGACCGCCGCTCTCGCCCCAAAAGGCCCCCCCCTCCTCCCCTCCGGCCTTACCACCCCCTCCCTCTTCACACACACAGTCCGTTTCCTGGCACTCCGGCCCCTAGCCACGTGGGCACACGGCAGTTCGGCCTGAAACTCAAACGAATCAATCGGTCATGTTTTTGTTTTGCAATTAAAAATAGCTTGTGTTGAACATTATATTCCGGCTTTCCACGGCGGATCGCCATAATTATGTGTTGTTGTTAGCGGTTGTTTGTAACTACTAGTAAGTAGTCAGTTTATCGTAAACAAACACTGACTGACTGAGACTGAGCCGGAGTGACACGGAGCCGCCAACTGATCACCGACTCAGTCAGTGAAGTAAAAACTAAAATCCATTGCCACTACGCACCGCAAAGTTTAAACTGGTATCTCCCTCTCTCTCGAAGTGTGCACGAAAAATGCACAACATTGATGTTCTTCAAGAGTCTAAGAAATAAAAACAAAACACCCCCATCCCCACCCCAAAACAACAAACAAAACAACAACAACAACAACAAACCCCCAAAAAACAACAAAAACAAACAAAACACCACCACCACCAACAACCAAAAAACCCCAACAAAACCAAACCAAAAACAAAACAAAATCCTGGCAATTAGCTCAACCACTCTAAGTATGCACGAAAAAAAAAAAAAAACCCCACCATCAACACAGATGTCTTCAAGAGTCTTAGAAACAAACAAAGAACAAGAAAAGAAAGAAAACAAACAAACAAACAAACAACCATCCTTGCAATCAGCTCAACCAACCAACAAATACAAACCACAGCACCGTAAGATGGGCGTCAGCGTATACGACGAAGAAACACTGAAAACTAAAAGCACTCGCAGAAAATGGTCTCTTACACACACACACACACACACACACACACACACACACACACAGTCTTGAGTGATGAGGAAAAAGTGAAGGCAGTTGACATGGTGGCGGGAGGAGGGGTAGGGGAGGGGGGTGAAGGATGGGGGGGGGGTCGTATTGGGGAGAGGGGTGTACCGGGGCATGACACGTGTCAACATAAGCCGCCAGGAGGGAAAGAAGAAAACCTCGCCCCTAATATCACGGTCGCACAAGCACCCCCCCCCCCCCCGTCCCTCTTCCACCTCTCATCCTCCATAGTCACCGGGAACTGACATACCGGGGTCACTGCGCCACTGAGTTTCAAAACTTCCTTTCTTTTACACACACACACACACACACACACGTACGTGTGTCAGTATTGGCGTTCTCTGATGCACAGACATCATTCAACCTTCTCTTTCATTTCCTGCCTTTTCAGTGCCACCACCATTTCCCGGTAGCACCCTCCCCCCTCCCCACACACCCCCCTCTCCTTCTCCCCGTTATCTGCTCCCCCTCCCCCATTACCCTCCCTTTCTTCGTTTTTCCCTTTCAGCTCTCCGCCCGACGCTGCATGGGTATCATTCAGGTGTCTGTGCGCTCGTCAGGTGTTGACACGGGTCACAATGACAGGTCAAGGAGGCTTCCGCTGGCACGGACCCTGACAGGTTAAAAAAAAAAAAAGAAAGAAAGAAAAAGAACGTTTTGTAGTGGAAAGAATGGAAAAGTTAAGCGGCAACAAGAGGACAAGAAGAGGAGAATATGAACTGACATTACTTGCACCCTTTTTTTTTTTTGTCTGCTGCGGATACAGATCAGGATCTGTGGAAAAATTCGAAGGTGACTTTTCTGTTGTTCGAAGACAAAATGAAGTCATAGTTTCTACAGCAAAACCTAAAAACTGAATTTCATTACCATAAATCAGGCTGAACAAACAAAACAAAACCAGTTGACTGAGCAGATAGCTTTGTATGAAGTTCATGAAAGTGTATTTCTCCGACGAATTGAAAAACCACAAGCTGGCCAGAAAAAAACCTGTTGATTAATAAGAAAAGGAAACGGTAATGACTTCGAAGTGGTTACAAGTTAAGCAAATGAAAGCGACATAAAAGGGACAGAAACCACTTAGCTTTCACAAAGGACGGCACGGGTCAACGTTTCGTTTGTGTCCCGGCTGAGGAAGGCGAAAGCCGAAACGTTGACCCGTGCCGTCCTTTGTGAAAGTTAAGTGGTTTCTGTCCCTTTTATGTCGCTTTCATTTTGTTGATTAATAAACTACTGATTCACAAAAATTGGAGCCTCGTACGACAGATGACCTCTGCTGGGGGGGGGGGGGGGGGGGGCTCAACACATTAATATCTCTGTGGTGGCTGGACCAATATTCATGTAATGACAGGACACAATTGACACTGAATAACACACCATATACACTTTACCCCTACAAGCTACAGTGCGTGCGTGTCTAAGTGGAAAATGTCCCGCCGGCGACGCCGTGCGAAATAGGGGATCCCATTCTAACTTCAGTCAAGCTCAGCTAGTGAACATCGTCGTACAGCTTAGGTACGCTGCCATTTTTCTTACATTAGCCTGACGTTTTCCTGTGCTTAGCCACCACGCAAAAGACAGGTCAAAAAGTGTGATCGCTTGGATCCCTAACCCAGGATGTGACTTCCCCGATCACTGATGGGTTACCCGAACTAGCTGTCACCGTGATGACATTTGCTGTGGTGACAGTTTTGGCGCTGGTCCAGATACGACAAGACGTGATACAGTATGGACATATCATTGGCCTGTCCGGCCACTGTCGGTCATTTTTACCTCCATCGTTGACGTATGACATGCTTGTGGTATTTTTACACATACCAACAGCGACAACTGAATGCCCATCTGTACACCGTAAACAGTAAACACCAACAGACACTTTGATGATAGCCCCGTGAACTACTGAAATACATCAGGTTTCAATATTAGGGTGCCGACAACAGCCTGATATCATAGCAAAGAACGCTTCTTTTGGAGACTTTGGCAAGACTTGTGTGTCCGGAAGGTTTGCAGCCGAGGTGACTGTTTACCGCTACCAACCGTTCTAAGAGGGTGGGTGGGTGGGTGGGAGTGTAACGTCCTTTACCACCACATATGGGTGATATCAAAGACGGGGCAACGAGAAAAAGGCCAGCACAAATAGTTGGCCCCAGCCGGGATTCGAATCACGACCCCGAGCATTGGAAGTCCAACGCCGCTCTACCATTCGGCCACCCCGGTTCCCCACCGGTCTAAGAGAGTTAGTCGGCAATTTGTTCAGTATTAACAGTATGGTGGCCATTGGTGGGCAAACTGAAAAACTCAAAATGTTGGTTTCAGTTCATTGAAATCATGACACTAACATTGACAGTCTTTCAAGTTTCACTCGGGACAGCAGCTGATTCAGTTTACACGGCAGTATACCTACATAAGTCGAACATTAATAATTGAAAGCTTAACACTTTGGTACCGCGCACGGGCTGAGTATCCTAAGTTTTTGATTCTTTTTCGGTTTTAGTCCTGTATGCGAAACTGATCAGGCAATATTAACGGTTCCTTGACGGCTCTTACTGCAGCAAACACGAACTTGAAATAATCAGAGTGCAGCACTCTCACTAAGCCAAATGTAAATCCATCAAGCCATAAATTAATCATGATTTTTTTTTTTTAAGTGAGGCCACTGGTGCACAATCCCAAACTGATGCTTACTTGGTACGCAATTAACTCGGAGTTCATTGGACTAGTGGTGCTTCAGGATCAATGCCGATCATTGCCGGCTGATAACACCGGAAGTGGGCGGGGATGGAAGGGATGAGGGTAAAGATGAGGGTGGGGGGCGTGTGAAAATTACTACCCGGCCATTGACTGGCTGCCCCCTACTCAGTGGTTGTGCACTGACTGACCGCTGGTTATGGAGGTCCATTTTATGCTGGCCCGGCTATAGGACGCTCTTTCGGGTCATCGGAAGCTCCGGAGAAAAACTGCACTGATGACGTATGCCGGGATATGAAATGCATGTACCTGGCTGTTACACTATGGACCTCTTTCTCATTATAGTCGGGCACTCAGTTCAAATCTCAGCTTATGTTCTTTCTGTGTGTTTTTTTTTGTTTTTGTCAGTTTTTTTTTTTTTCTGGCGGATCAGCTGAACACCAGCGACACTACAACCGACACCTGACCCCCACCCCCTCCCCTTTTCCCCCGTTGGCAGCAGCTGACACTGTGCACGTCCAGGTGGAATAACTGACCTGGCCAACTCACCCCTACCTGGGCACGTGGCATCCCGGGCTGGAAGCAGCAGGTGACATGTACTATAGTCAGACAGGAAACCGGCAACTGAAGCTGCCACGGGAACTGAACTGGCCAGGGAGCAGCCGGTCGGGAATCCACACGCAGGCACCAGGAGTGGGAGGTCAAAGGTTAAAAGGAAACGGCCTGCCAGACAGGTGTTCCGCCGGCGCAGAACTACTGAGTACCGACCGCGCACAGGTAGAAGTCTGGAGAACCAGCTGGCGGAAGGGGGAGTTGTTGTAGGACCAAAAAAGATCACCAGGGTAACCACTGAGAAAGCCCGCATCTACACTGTGGACATCACTGAGATGGGACCGATGACGGTATCATTTTGGTAGGAACCCCGGCATATCAATCAGTGACTGAAGTCAGTCCTTTCCAACACTGACTGATGATCATGCGGCGGTTGCAAGCGGCGTAGGAGGAGGATGCACACAGGAGATATAGGAGAGAGGGATGCTCGTATCTGTCGATGGATGTTCGCCTTCGGAGATCCTTGTCAGGGTCAATCTCGTGAAATCTTTCCCAAGCTGAGTACTCAGCAGAACTGACTGGATGATCTAGTCAGTACGGTCACCTGGTAGGATATTCCCTGAATGCACCGCTAGACTAATAGATACTTTACCTGACTGCCGGTATCAGTTATCATTTCAGTGCAACGGTCACCGATTTTTCTCTATTCCGGCTAGTGCAATGCCTTTCTCCCCCTCCGGCCTCTCGCAGTCTCTCTCTCTCTCTCAAGAGGTCAAGAACGAGAGGTCAAACGACAGCTGTCGCCTGGCCGGCCGCTGCAGGGTGGACGGGGTGGGGTGAGGGAGCACGGGTGGGGTCGTGGGAACCACTGCGGTCACCAAGGGTACCCGTCTGGCTGATGAGACAGTATACACATTCACATTATTTCATGCCTGCTGCCTTGCGGGTTTTCAACTCGGCGGGGCCCCACTTCTGTCCATTTCCTGTTCAAATGCAACTGAGGTCTTCCGTTCGTCGAATTTGCTTTGCTCTCGTTCGATTTTCCGCCAGCACTTGAAAGATCCGCTCTTGTTTTCCCTCTAAATCGAACAAATCGCTGAATGTTTTGAACTCTAACATTGAGGAAATCTCTCGCACAGTTGTCAACCCTGATTAGTTGGCGGAAAAGACGCGGATAGCGATGAGCGTTGGGAGGTCACATTACTCACTGAGTGACTCAACCAGTGGAACCAGTTCCGTTCGGATCTTGCTATGCTCAGGTTTTTGTTTCAAATGTTTGTGTGTTTTACTAATCTTTTCCATTTGAGGACCATTTCTTTGATCAGTAGTTTGACCATTTGAGTGACCTTGAATTAGTCCTGGCTGATTATGTCCCAGTCATCACCGAATGGCTGACCGGCGGTGCCGCCGGGGTGGCATATCAGTGTGTGTGTGGTGTGTGTGTGTGTGTGTGTGTGCGGTGTGTGTGTGTGTGTGTGTGTGTGTGTGTGTGTGTGTGTGACAATGTGTCCGGCCGACTGTGTCACTGTGTGTGTGTGTGTGTGTGTGTGTGTGTGACAATGTGTCCAGCCGACTGTGTGTGTGTGTGTGTGTGTGTGTGTGTGTGTGTGTGTGTGTGTGTGTGTGTGCTCTTGTCATGTCAATGGCTTGACCATCCTCGATTTACACCACTACGACAAGCGTAACACTAAGGCATCTTAGTAGTTTATTCAGTCTACTTCAGTTAAGCCCGGTGACCGTGACCGGTATTCCGGCAGTTTAATCTTGACTACAGCAGAGCTATGATATGCACTAGAAAGTCAGTTGAAGATTTTGGCACCGACCGAGACTGAGCTGAAGCAGCTGAGGTGACCGGTGTAATATTGCCGAGATTACCGAGCTAACTTCGATATCAGCAGCGTGCTCGGATCAGCATTCAGCGATTACAGAGTCGAGTGCATACATCCGCTGTTCCGTCCACCCTCCCCCTGGCAAATCGCTTGTTGGCAGATAACGTTTGCCGAGCGGGGGCGGTGTTGCGGAAAGTGCTGTATCGCTCCTAAACCGGCGGCAATGCAGGTCTCTGGTCGGCCTTTTCGCGATTCGAACCAGTTTTCTGTCTCAAAACAACTGCTTTGTAGACAACATTTAGAGCATGTTTTTAAGCTCCTGTCCACGAAGTGGACAAAGGAGATTATTACGGTTAAGCGCGTACGTCCGCTGTGGTGTGTGTGTGTGTGTGTGTGTGTGTGTGTGTGTGTGTGTGTGTGTGTGTGTGTGTGTGTGTGTGTGTGCACTGAGATCCCCAAAATATCTCTGTCAAGAACGGGTAAACCAATCAACATCATTTTCGGTGATAAGGTTCATTATCGGACTCCCGGCAAATAAGCATTTTTCTTATTTATTTATTTATTTATCTATTTATTTGGCGGTTAACTGATTCTACCCTGCGACAAAGCTATCACGATCGGAACTCTTGAAGCGGGGCCGGTCGCTAGTAGACCAAAGGGACAGCTATATCCTTACTCAGTGAACACTGAGTTCTACTGAATAGTTCAGCTAAACACCAGTTCAGTCCAGATAGACTGGCGGGTCGGTCGGTCACATCTGATTTCAAGTTATCCTCAACTAGGATGAAATAGTTGCAGTACACTCAGCCTGCCAGAAGTAATTGGCAATGTTACGGGTAAGCACAAATCAGTTTTACAGCCGCCTGGGCCGCTCGGAGCCTCGGACTATAGATCTCGCTGACACCGCACTCACCGCATGGGTTAACTCTTTGACGACGGAGCGCAATTTCTGACACACGATTTCCGTCGTCAAAGAGTTAAAGGCGATGTCTCCACATATCAAGGCTCACAGACCCGGCGTCAGATGTGAACTGTGTTTTGGTGTCGTGATCATTTCAGATAGACTGGCGGCTCGGTCACACGATTGTTGATCCAGCACTCGTCGGCAGAGTGTATTAGCCGTGTCAATGAGTACGCCACTGTTGGCTCAGTGCCAGCATTTGAGATGTTGTCACTGTGCAAATTGTTGATCCAACACTCGTCGGCAGAGTGTATTAGCCGTGTCAGTGAGTACCCTTCCGTTGGCTCCGTCATTGCCAGCATTTGAGATGCTGTCACTGTGCAGGTGTCCAGTAACTAGGTGTACTGCTAGACAGCACGAAAACAACACAGATCGATCGGTGAACATAAACGTCATGAAGATTTCTCCTTTAACAGGCTGTCACTGATCTAGTTCGGGTAACCCAAGAGTGATCGGGGAAGTCACATCCTGGGTTAGGGATCCAAGCGAACAAACTTTTTGGTGGCTACATCTTTTGCGTGGTGGCTAAGCACAGGAAAACGCCAGTCTAATGTAAGAAAAACGGTAGCGTACCTACGCTGTGCGATGATGTTTACTAGTTGAGCTTGACTGAGGTTAGAATGGGATCCCCTATGGCGCACGGCGAAGCTCACCTCGCAGTGTTAGTGTTGGACATTTTCCACTGAGACACGCACGCACTGTAGCTTGTAGAGGCCGTAAAATGTATATTTTCATGGAGCGTTATTCAGCGTCAATTGTGTCTTATCATTATGTAAATATTGGTCCAGCCACCACAGAGATATTAATGTGTTGATTTTTTTTCCTAAGGTTGGATCCATGACCCTCGATTACAGGAGAGGGACATCATGACTAGCACTGATCCAGCAGAAGGCTAACCGTGACGCGAAAAGCGAGGCGAATTCAGTGCTACAGTTCTGCTGTCACTCAGTGACTCTTTTACTGACCAGCAGAGCTGTGGGCCGTTCCATTTCAACTCGGCAGACTCGTTCGCCTGGCCACAGACATCGGTGTATTGCATTCATAACCTCTACTTACAACCATTTCAAGCTTACATGCGCAATCTCACCTGTTCCCCCCCCCCCCCCCCCCCCCCAAAAAAAAAGAAGAAGAAGTTGTTTTGAATTACCACCAGAAAAAGCCAGTCACTATCAGCAGACATTGATCATCGTTATGTGAGCTGTTCTCTGCTCTATAGTTTTATTGCCACCATACGATGGAGAGAAAAAAAATCAGTTCAAATTACACAATACGTTCGAGATAAAAGACCGATACGTCATAAACTACTGCCAACTGAAGGGTGGATAGCATTGTATGTGCCTGCGTGTGTGTTTTCTTCATTATAGAAGAGTATATCAAGTGTCAGTTTGGATCATAAGAGGGGGCAATAAATTCCAGCTGCTTTTCAGAGATCTGAACGGATCTGTTGTTACATGATAAGGTTTATAGCACTGAGAATAATGATCCAAGACTCTTATCTTGATTTAATTGTTTCTCCAGCTGCCTGTATGTGCTCTTGAAACGGGCTGTAAATTTTGCTTGTGGGTATATAATGGTTTTTGTGTTTGTTGTGTTCTTCAGTTGCACGACACAATTTGAGGTTGAGGTTGATTCATGTGGTGCCGTATTACCGGTGTCAGTTGGTGCTGGCAGTGTAGACATGTGGCAGTGTAGACATGTGGCAGTGTAGACATGTGGCAGTGTAGACATGTGGCAGTGTAGACATGTGTGCTGGCAGTGTAGACATGTGTGCAGGCTCAGTTTTCACACTGAAGTATGTAGTACCAACGTATGCAGACTTTCCTCATCACAAGTCAGAGGTCAGCCCGACTCATTCACCCCAAAACTGAGGTGCCCTGCATGCTGCGCAAACAGTGCTCCATTGAGACCTGTGTGATGTGCTCTCACTCTGTTATGCTGTTGAGTGAGAGTCAAAGGCAAAAACAAAACCCAGTACATCGATGAAATTCCCGCTTTCCACATCCCCAAGAGAGAAATTCGGAAAAAGTGGCGAGATATCACGTCAATCAAACATGACGTCGGCAAAATGACGCTCATACTTTGCGTCACCGCGTGACGGTTGGAGAGCCCGGCGCAGGTGAGTTTTCGCTGAGCGGTGTGTTTTACTGGTTCACGACATCTGATCATGATCTCACTACACGCAGCACTCATGGCGCCTATTGTCTCAGTCTCACATGAACACCCAAAGAGTTTCAGCTCTTTCAGTGGTCACCGCCTGATGATAGGTTCCGAGAAACTGATGAAGAGGGGTGGAATGCACTTTTGACACCGCGGATCACAAGGTAGATTGATAAGACGTACTGTCTGTTATGACAACTACAACAGGGCTGAACACGAGATACAAGTGTATCAACACTACCGTCATTATATCACGCAGCAAACTTCCGGGGGACAAGTGCTGCACGTCAGAACACAGTTTCACGATCAAAGACCCCCTTGCGCCACCGCGGATGGAATGTGCTTGGAGCCGTCAGCCAAAACTTGAGGTGGAACTAGTGACACCTCAGTTCAGTTCACCAAACACTGTGACCGTACGTGATCTTGGAAACATCTTTGCCTTCATTCTGTCTTCAAAGACGTCTCAAGTACTTTCGACAGCAATGGTTTGAGTATTTATGCATAATACACGTAACAGGAATGTCAGTCAGTAGTGCTTGTGACTGTTTTCAAGACCAGTCAGCGGCTCTGGCTGTGTCTCAGTTGCTGTCTGTACGTGCCGCCAACCTAGTATAGTCATGCACGCCGCAAAGTTCGACCTGGCTTTCAGTGAGATAGGTAACTGGTTGAATCACATGAATTTGGATAATCAGTTGACATTTAGGCCAGGTTCAACGGATTGAAAGTGGTGGGAAGCACGGAGGAGGGCGGAGACGCCGGCACATTAACTGATTAAAGGTTTAAGCTCCCAACAAAAAGCTTTCGGAAGTGTGAAAAAAGTTTACAGAGTCGACCGTGCAAGCACAGTCAACTCTGTCACAGTTGCAGAGTTTCAGTTCAGCGTCCGTGAAACCCCAATATAAGCCAAGGGCAGCCTGATTCACAGCTCAGTTTGCGTTTTGACACTGAGCGAGAAAGATCGTGCCGCACTCAACATCCACTGCAGCGATGTGTCTCGCTCGCTGACCAAAAGCCAAATAATGTCACGGCAAACTCGTGCTCTGGTTTTATAAGGATGGTCTCCGACACGGAAGCGCCGCTGAAAACTCTGCAACTGTGACAGAGTTGACTGTGCTTGCACGACCGACTCTGAACATTTTTTTCACACTTCGGAAAGCTTTTTTGTTGGGAGCTTAGATCTTTAAGCCCTCCACCCACCGGCCGTGCCACACTGAGTACTATTCAGTGCCAATGATCCACCCGGTCCACTTCTGAGCTGCCAAGACTATGATCACCAATCAGGTGTACCGCCACTACCCCCATCGGCTCTCGGGCCAACAGAATGACGCAATCCGGGTGACACCACCATATGACCGACTCAGTGAGGAACTGACGGAACTGAACGTTGCTGGAATTTTGAAAAGGGCGGGAGTATTGGGGGACTGGAGGTGGGAGTGGGGGAAGCGGGGGGTGGGGGGCATGGAGGATAAGCAGGAAGGGGGGGCATGGAGGGTAAACAGGAGGGGGGGGGGGAGCACAGGGTGTTCACACAACAATGGCACTTGGTTCTCACGGCCGGGGTAACAGAACGGGATGAATGAACAGCGATCAGAGAGTGTGGATGGGGTAAGGTCAATGTCAAACCTAGAATCATGATAGGGTCAGAGCCACGAGGACGGGAGGGAAAGGGGGGAGAGGGCTGGTTGGAAAGGGGGGAGGGAGGGGGGGGGTGGCCGGGGTGGAGGGTGTTGGTGGTGGTTGTGGTAAATGTTGAATAAGCCTGACCAGGAAATTGGGATAGCGTGTGGGCGATTTGAGTCAGTGCCTTGTTACGATTTAGCGGTTTCTGTTGACACTGCTGTTTAGAGAACTGAACCCCTGGTGCCCTACATTTATTTTCCTGCTGTAGCCCAGGTTCTGGTGCACTTAGAAATGGGACTGTGATTGAGGGGGAACTCGGTGATGTCAGCCCGGTTTCGCCAACACCAACGCACCATATACAGCGGATGAATTTCAGCTGAGTTCAATGAACACAAAAATGACGTACTAATTACTATGAGCCGTCCTGAAAGGCGTGAGGTTCTTGAACTGACATTCCTACCCGGGCCTTATCAGGTTTATAGTTTCAGATCCGCTTCAGCAGTAAGAGATACGGCTGATACGAACTGGACTCACTCATTAGTGAGTCAGTCTCGCCTGATCTGGCACCACTGATGGGGCTAGGCCGGGGGACCGTGAACACACACACACACACACACACACACACACACACACACACACACATGTGCACTACTATACTATTCAGTTCCACCGGCTGGGGCCCCTGACTGAATACCTCAGCTTTGGTGGACTTGAGCTGGCGGATGGACGAGTTTAGTGTTGTCAAGATTGCCGGCTGATCCTGGCCAGGGTTCTATCGCTATAGGAGAAGAGTCGGCGGTTCTGCCCTAGCATACCCACCGTACCGGCTGCCATTCATTTTATTCCACAGAGAGAGAGAGAGAGAGAGAGATGCGGCGGCGGCAAAGATCTAAAAGCTTGCCGAGACTTCCGGTGTTTATGTTTATCGTGCACGTGCAGTGACGTCACACGGCGCTTACAAAACTGCGCATTTACCAAAATCGCTGGTTGGCTGCCCGGCCAGAAAGCGGCACTTGAAGTTCACGCACACCGGGCCGGGCCAAACGATTCCCTGTACATGTACTACCGCCAGTTGATGCCTTGTCCAGACACCGTGATCAGGCGCTTCACGAGCAAAACTGAAGAATTAAAAAAAAAAGAAAAAAGAAAAAAAAAGGTACTGTGTACTGTCTATTAGGTACAGTCCGTTCAGCTACTAGTATGCTGCTTCTCTGAACCTGATGCCGCGCAGCAATACAGCCGACTAAACAGTATCAGTATAGGTTGGTGTACACTGATAACCAGATAGCATGTACACTGACGTCAGTAGAGAAGGCTGCATGTTTTCTGATAACTGAACTTGAACATACGCCGGCGTTAGCCTGCTGACCCGTGACTGACAAGACTGAGCGGGCAACCGACGGACAGGACACGGTCAGAAATACAAAAATGACCCATGGTTTGCTGGGCCAAACGGTCGTCGTCCAAATCTTCCAATCCGGCCACACTGACGTGACTGTGACGCTTATCATCTGATTCTGGAAATATTACCCATACTTGCAGTAATATGACTGGACATGACCTCGATTCGACCGCCTGATGACCATCTATTGACCATCATGTTCTTGCGGGGTCAGTTTTCCTCAGTCGGTACTGTTTGGAGTCCAAACAGACTGTCGCACGGACCAGTTTTTGTACATCTAATAACCGTGCAGTGCTCTGAATTTTCCTTATTCTATTTTTTTTTTTCTCAGATAACTGACACTTGCCGCCGTGACTGAGAAGTGGAAGCCGGCTGTATGCTCCTCAAGTTTCTACTGGAACTGGTTCCAATCAGTTACCGATAGACACTGAGCCTGGGACAGAATTAAACCGGTTGCTCGTCCCTTTGACTAGATTTTGACAAGAGTAGGTTTGGGAGACGCTAGGAAAGTCATCTGGCAACATTATGTACTATACGTGTCATCTTCGGGTAAAACTGAGCTGTGTTCTGAGTAAGAAGAAAAAGAAGAAAATGCGAATGCTTACAAATGCAAAAATTGTTGACTTTTTAAAACAAACTGATTGCCCAGTCGTAAAATATGCATGTACATATTTCACCGTGTCTGCATTAAGATTTCCGAGGCTTTTAGCCGGTGACATCTGCGTAATAATATGTCAGTTTGTCTCTGATATCTCTAACCGCATTGCAAAAGAATTCGGTTAAACTCGGTAGAACTCGGAGAAATTTCAATTTGCCTGTTCATACCCTGACATGTATGGCATCAGTGTATGTAAAACCGACGCTTATCCGGCCATACTCCGGCGTTACCACTGACTGACATCACTGATTAGCCTTCTGTAACTGACTGAGGAAGGGCCGTAAGTATTTCCAAATTTGTCTGGATGATTTAACACGTACTTTCACCCCGGAATCATGGAAAGATACATCTAATAATACCCGGGCAGAAAGCAAGCGGAGCCGACAAAACCACCTGTGGCGGTTCCTGCCTTTGATGTGGGGGCGAGAGGAGGAAGAACTAAAATAGAGCCCCATGTGAATGGGAAGCACTCCAGCGCTGGCGCTGTCTACCTCAGTCTAGGCCATTCATAAACACAACAACCTCACCTGGCGCCAGCGACTAGACATCAGTCCTGCAAAAACTCTATACCTCAGGCTCCGTCAAATGCTCGGTGTTCGCTACCAAGAATCCGACACCGGCGATGACTTGTGTTCAGCTTCTATTTCGACAACGGTACCACGTCTCTGGGTTTATACATTATTGTGGTAGTTTCCATATCGCGGTGAAAGCATAGCGGATCTAGGGTCTTTGGTCGCCGGCACCGACGTCTGAATGTCAGTTTCAGTACACGTTTGACTTTTCTCCGGTCCAGTACTAGTACGCACGGCAACTGATGAGCCTTTCCGGTCCAAGTACTAGTACGCCGGCAACTGATGAGCCTTTCCGGTCCAGTACTAGTACGCACGGCAACTGATGAGCCTTTCCGGTCCAGTACTAGTACGCACGGCAACTGATGAGCCTTTCCGGTCCAGTACTAGTACGCACGGCAACTGATGAGCCTGTGGTCAGTCGGTCTGCATGGTTTGGATTCATATCATAGTATTACTGATTTGATACCTTCCCATGGCCGGAGTGATGAAAAACTTGAACCGTCAATGGATGTTAGTGGAGGTGAAAGGGGTGGGGTGGGATGGTATCGAGGCCGGCCGATCTGTACCCAGAGACACTGAGATTGCCCCGGATGTTACCAAAGCCGGAGTCTCAAGTTTGGTACAGCCTGGCTGGCAAAAACGGTGCCAGAGTCCAGTAACATTGAGGATCAGTAAGGGATGGAGACTGAGGAAGCGCCGTACTCAGCAATAGTTTAGTAGTCACTGAGTTAGACAAGCCACTGTCATGGCTGGTGAGTGTCGGCGTTACTTCAGCTGCAATCTAATTCAGTGCCAGTCAGCCGGGGGGTCCAAGTCAGTGTTGGGATCAGCGGCGGCCGGATCGGACGCCGGCCGAGAACGTTCGACTCAGCCTGGACACACAAGAGACGTTATTGTTCGAACAAACACGGAAGATAACTCAAAACACGCTGCGGAATATTTAGGACATAGGCATTTTGTATAGCCTCATGACACACTACTGACGAGAAACACGGACTGGAAAAATACCATGTTCGCCGATTGTTCGGACTAAAAATACATGACCCCCGTGTGACATCAGCCTTGGGCGATTGCCCAGTCAGTTTACAGCGACCCGTACACATGTACTCAGTGACTGCTTACCAAAGCCACTGCGGCTAAAAAGTAAGATACATCAGATCATTTTCCGCTGCCCGGGTCCGAGACTGACTGAGCTGTCGCGAAAGTCACTGAACTGAGTTAAACCGCGACTGACATCCCCTACAGTCTTAAAACAGTTTAAAAAGATAATTACAAGATATGGTAATCAGTGGCAAACTTGCATCACACAAACACACACACTGGTTGCAATGTGATGAAAACAACTTCCGTGGCCACAAGATAACCCGTAGAGGAGATGCAATCACGAAGCTCGATTAAACGTAGTACCACTAAGCCATCGAAAACACACAGGTAGTTCGGTGGTTGGTCTATGGGAAGTAACTCGGTTTACGTGTAAGTTTTAAGCGAGCTACAGTTACCGCTGCACGTGTTGGCAGGGTTGCTTTCCCTTTGTGCCAAGAAGCTTTGCTTTCTTCTGGTGATTAAACAATGAGAAAAAAGAAGTTTTTTTTCTGTGTGATTCTCTCGGAAGTCAGATGATATACATATCGTTGGTTGTGTTTATTTTCACGACAAAGCACGATCTTCCGAGACAGTATTTTTGTCCAGTCAGTTAGTTTCAAGTTACTTACTACCGTGACTGATCACTGAGTGAAGGCGTGTCGCACCACTAAGTCAGTCTTTGACGGTAAAGTTGCATTTTGCTTCTCCTGTTGCAGAAACGGAGCCAGGGGAAGTAAAACCAAACCAAACCAAAAAAATTGTATCATGGCTTGATTTACTGCCCTTTAGTGGGCGCATTTTTCCCCCCCTGAGCGAGTTCACGTCGAAGGTACGGCAGGACTCCAGGGGAGAGCAGAGTGGACCTCACCTCGAGCTTGCCCGGGCAAGCTATACGTCAGAATGCTGACGCAACAAACAGGAAATACGTCATTACTTACCCTGCTCTCCTATCCCGGTCAGGCGAAGTGAAAATTAGTAGTGTCAGTACTACCTTCTTTTGCTGAAGAGTGCGACCGCCATTGACTGTGACAGTAGCCGGAGATATGGAATCCTTTGTGACTTTACCACTAGAGAGTCAGTAAACAGCGGTTTTGCGGAAAATCATCGGCAGAAATGAAAACAACAACAACAAAAAAAACCAACTTCCAGAACTGAAAATATCTTGATCTTGTCGGGCTACTGACTGACAAAAGACGTCACAACTGATTACAACTTTGTTTTCATGGAAAAGAATATTGCTTTTACTCGAATGAAACCTGCGACGGCACCACGGTTTTTACCATCCTCAGTCCGTCATGGAGTAAGTGCCAACAAGAGGATGTCGTCTAAACGTCGCAAATTAAATGAACTATGTTGTCCACTCTAGCCGGGCAGACGGTAGCTTCCGCTTCCTTTCTGCCCACTTTGAAACTCTCACCCACAAGTTCCCGCACTGCCCTCGGGGAGCCGGGGTGGCCGAATGGTAGAGCGTTGGACTCTCAATGCTCGGGTCATAAGTTCGTATCCCGGCTGGGGCCAAATCTTTTTGCTGGCTTTTTCATCGTTGCCCCGTTTTTGATATCACCCGTATGTGGTGGAAAAGGACGTTAAACCCCCAAACACCCACCCACCCACCCTCCCGCACTGCCCCGGTGCCCGAAGGGTTGGTTTGCGTGCACATGACTGCCTTTGCCCTTTCCCTACTCGAGTGTTTTGTGAAAGAACTCGCGAGACTAGAAGCATAGACTCCAGAGTGCAGTCCCTTTTCGGCGGGGCGTGAAAATGTGACTGCTTACACCCAGCGCCATTTTTAAAAATGGCGAATTTTTTTTAGAAAAGCAGAGACTTGTGTGTCATATGATTCGATTTGAAACGAAGTCTTGAATATCCCACCACTTTTCGTTTGGGCAAAATCTTTGCCAGCGGACAATTATTGTTGCGCTTTGATTGCACTGTTTACGTGGTACACTGATCCAACAGGATGTGAGTAAACGGCAAGGGGGTTGCACTCTGACAGGCAAGGGTGTTGCACTCTACAGGCAAGTATTATTGCACGGTGCAGACCATCACGTACCTGCCCGCTTGTGGTGGAATAAGAGACGATTACAAAAGCATACACACCCGTGCTCTAGGACTGAATGTAATAATAGATCTGTCCATTCAGACAGAGACATGTTATGTATGTCTCTGATTCAGAAACACGCCTACCTTCACTCTGAAGACAGCCTGCCATCACTTGCGCCACTGAGGATCCCTCTGGGTTCAAAGCTGGTCAAGGATGACATAGTGCGCGACCTTGTGTTTGAGAGCACCGAGACAATTTAGGCCCGTCACGGTAGCGCAGTGAGCGCCATTTCCCCACCGTGCACAGAGGTACTTTCCACTGAAAGACTCTGTGCCCCAGAGAGTGCTAGAAGCAGCCAAAGGCGAATCTACCGAAAAAGGTTTTACCTCCCTTTACTGACACCGTCAAGATGACTACAAATCGTGTGTGTGTGTGTGTGTGTGTGTGTGTGTGTGTGTGTGTGTGTGTGTGTGTGTGTGTGTGTGTGTGTGTGTGTACACGCGTGTCGGAAAAAAAAGACGTCAGTGAGAAATCACCACCAGTACCCCTCGGATCAGTGTGACACAAACAAACAAAGAAAGAAACAAACAAACAAATAAACCTTTGGCGGCTTACGAATGAAAACGTGGTCAGTGTGTTTGACAGTCATTATGATGAAAGGAAACAAACAAAGAAACAACAGCAAACAAACAAACAAACAAACAAAACAAACAAGCAAAACAGTGTCAGTGTTTGATGAAAATGTCCGACATTACTGCCGAGAAATTCCAACGTGTCAGCGCTACGGTCATATTGAATGTCACTTGTCTACAACAAATTATATAAATTAAAAAAAAGGGAAAAAGTGAATAAAATGGTACTCGAAATACGTCTCAAGTGTTAAGGCAGTTTGACTCAAAGTTGTTTGTTTCTTTTTTGTTGTTGTTGTTTGTGATTTTCCACAGTACGCCAAGGTTACGGAACAGTGTACTGTAATGCTCACTACTGACTTTATTCACAACGAAACTTTTGACTACACAAAAACAGACGAAAGTTCTCGTACATGCGACATCCGATACACGAACACACTGACACCTGATCCACGCCCAGACTGAAACTGTAGACCCGTACCTATCTGATGCTTGGAGGGTAAACAGATCTGTTCTATACTTCTACACTGGGATACATAATATATAATTACACCGTGACCGAACACTCAGCGTTCCCGGCCTCCGCCACAGGAGCATGTCTTCTCGCCAGATCAGTGGTTGGTGCCACGTCCGTGTTCGCCCTCAGTGAACAGGCATGCACTATCTTCAGTGGATTAACACAGTTATTTTGGTTGATTGATTGATTGATTGATTGATTGATTGATCTTCATTACTGTTAGTTCAGTAAAAAACATACGGGCATGAGAGCGGGACAGCAGAAGTACTGAACTCACTCACGACGGCGGAGTTATGTACCACCTAGGTATCACCAGAGACACAGAATCTTTGGTAACACTCAGAAACGACATGGGGTGAATCCGGCCACATTTCACAGCTTCAGTCCACGCTGGATAGGCTCGCACACACCACAGAGGACGAGGATGAAAAGAAAACGGACACATTGCAGTGTACAAACAGAGGGCGTGTCAGTCGGCGGCCAAAGTACGGAATCTGATGACGCGGCAGTTTGTTTTTAAGTGGCCATCCTTCCTGTTGTCCCCCATCTCCAATACGTCAACAGCAATATTGACATATCCTTTGGAAGACTTTTTATTCTCAAGTTTTTGCTGCAATATACGCACATAATAATAATAATAATAGAATATTTATATAGCGTCTAACGTTATCTACGCTTTAGGCGCTTTACATAAAATACATATTTATTCATATAAGACATAAGAAAACAGATAAAACAAACGCAAGACAGGTAAAACTGACATAACAGATAAAAACTAATAAAACTCATATCCACACACACACACACACACACACACACACACACACACACACACACACACACACACACACACATGACCACTCAGTGACAGGGGCAAGGTGGCGAAAGTATGATAATTTTAAGTGTCAGCGGTGCGGCTGGAACTGAGGGCTTCTGCTCTGAACTAATACCATGTTGCCCTCGGCCAACAAGTGCATCTGAATGTTAGAAGAGATTTTAGTCCATCGCCGATTCAGCCCACGACAAACTCACTTACACTTAGTCCTTCAGTAGTGCCCACCGACCGGGAGCCGGGGAGGAGGTGGGGGGGGGGGGGGGGTCAAAATGGCTGTGAGTGTATCCGGGCAAAAGTAGCAGCACCAGGTCAGAGTGTTTCCGAACAGTGGCACCGAGTGTTTCCATTTTCAAAATGTGAGTAGCACCTAGTGTTTCTAGCTGACTTTAATTTGCTGGCTGAATTTTCGTAATAGTGAAAGGGGTTGTTTGTCAACGTGACCAGACAACTTGACCACGGCTCAGTTGATGAACGTGTTATTACAACTGATACAAAGACTGACTCGTGCATGCACAAATTTCCAAACATGTGGCTTTTACATGTAGTTAGAGCGATCGTCGTCGCCGGAATCTTCTTCGTCGTCGCCGGGGTGAGGGGTGGTCTAATAGGTAGCGCGTCGGATTTAGCCGCTTGCGCTACTGAACGGCCGTCACCAATGTCATGGCGATGAAGCGTAGGTTCGAGCCCAGGTGGAGCTTGTGATGTGTGATACATGTACCGGTTTTGCCTGGCTACCGGGCTGCCCATCGGGGGTTTCTCTCCGGGTTATCCGGCTTTCCTCCCCCCAGCAAAATTGTCACCAAAAAAAATAGGACAGGTATTGAGTGGCGCTGCACCGCGACGACGCGCTTCCCCCGGGGGAAGCAGCCCGAATTTCCCGAAAGGGATAATAAAGTAGTAAAAAAAAAAATCTTTTGAATCTGTCGTCGGAGTATGTAGCAACAGAAACACTGGCAACCATGTTGACACTGAGTCAGTACCAGGTGTTGTCAGTTCTTGACGTCAGCCGGCGGAGAGTGGATGGCATCACTCGTGCCTGTGTAGCTGGTTGTCTGTGTGACAAGGACGGCAAGGTCACAGTGATACCAAAGACATGAGATACGATCGCTGAGTCGTGACGGCGGTCCCGGCCGGGTGAGAGCGAAACCTGATCTGTACTCGGCTATCACGTTTCTGCTCCAGAACGCCGGCCGCACTTCACTGACACTATCACCTGGGCCAGCCCGAGACTGATACACACTTTTACATCCAAGGTCACTTTGCCACACTTGAAACTCTTTTACAGAATTCAGCAAGGCTCTATTGCTGATTAATTTGTTTGCTGGTTTCATTTTTCACACCAGTGAAACAACTTAGCCTATTTCATGCGAACGAAGAAACTTTAACCGGACAAAAGAGTTCATTAAGCCCAGCGCTCCTTGAATTTCATGAGGCTATGCTAGAAGTTTATGCATGTCGGTCGGCGAGTTGATTACATCGTGCACATAAAACGATGCGTACAAATTAGCTGCTCACTTACTTCTGACTAGAAAACTGATGTACGAGAAACGGTTTTCAATTACACCGCGTTACATAGATACCGATTCACCTCAGTTTGGTCAATATCGTTCTTAACTTTTTCGCACCGCGTCACATGCGGCCATGTGACATGCTGTCTTCCCCTCTGTCCGCGGCACATCCCGAGCTGTGCCACTCGCTAGTCTGCGCTGTACGGGGCACATCGCGCGCTGTGACACGTACTGTAAAAATTCCCCTTCCACACCTCTGCGGTCTAAGAGAGGCAACTCTTGCTATAATTTTTCAGTGGTTATCGACGAGTAAATCTGTTGTTACTGGCCTTTATAGAAAAGGTCTGTTATTTTTTTCTGGAACTTTTCCTTGACCCACTTGCAGAATGGAATGTGACCGAGCTTGCAGAAAACAAAATGGCGGCACCCAGAAAAAAAAAAAAAACCATGTGCGCGCGTTTCACTACAATTTAAGAGGTTCTAGCTGAGGGATCGGACGAAGAGGGGGATTTACCTGTAGAAAGTGAAGATGAAGGAGCGGATGATGCTGATAATAAGGAATGACGTGCTGGATATAAGTCGCAAATCAAGTCGCACTTTGAAACATGGGCCAGCGCTGCTAGATCTAAACAGTGCCGAGTGAACTCGTGAAAAGTGTGGTGTTTTTTTCGAGGATTTTCTTCATCTAACTACAAAATGTTACCTGGTATACAGTTCTGAATTTTTGCAATCCATTTCCAAGGTAAGGACACAATTTACATTGTTGAAAAGACGATCGCTTCTGTTCTGTAATAACACAGCTGCATGAAAACAATGTCTGTTTGTGTTTACTTTTCACGTGTTGTTTAGCATGTTCTGGTGTCTCTCTTGTGAAATCAGCACACAGGCGAATATTTTTCTCTGAAAGTGCCAATGTTGAACTTTCCATCCATACCAAACACTAGGGCATAAAACACTGCCAAAGCGGTGAACAAAAAATCCGAAAACTGCTAAAAATGCTACGTACGCAACGGATGTGCGGGGAGACTGAGCGCGAGTGCGCTGGGAACAGCCGAGGCTCGAGGCGCGCGTAGCGAAAAAGTTAACCCATCTCGCCTAAGCTTGCACCGTGTTTTCCAGGATGAAGAACTCAGAATGATACATAATTTCTGATCAAACATAACAACCTGAAAATGATCGTTTGGCTTTATTTTGATTTTCCCCGGAAATTCGATATCCACCATTTTCTGGCCCTGCCGGTACCGTGTCAGTTTAAAGTTTCTCATTCTCTATGAAAGGGGAACACACTATTGTTACAGTAGTCTAGTATTATCAACGTTCCTATGCTCATCTAGTTTATGAGTGGTTTAAAAATACAGTAAAAAGTAAGCCCGAGAATATATTGTTAGGCTACTGAGAGCGATTCAGTGTTGCCTGATAGGCTGGGGGGGGGGGGACCCTTAAAAACCAAAGACGGAAAAACATGATGACAAAGACCTTTACAAAATGAAGTTTTGTTGACTCAGTTACGTTTGGCGTTGCACACTAGTGGCCTGACTAAAAAAAAAAAAAAAGTTAATTTATGTCTACATGGATTTAAATTTGGCTTAGTGGGAGTTTTGCGCTCCGTGTTTGCTGCAGGAAGAACCGTCAAGGAATTGTTAATCATGCCGGCCTGACTTTCGCATACAGGGCCAAAAGCGAAAAGGAATCAGAAATGTGGGGTACTCATGCGCGGTACGAAATGTGTTACAGCGGTGTCTGTGTGTGAGAGACAGCCATAGAGGACATGCAACATCAAGTTATCCCTAAACCGTGTACGTGTCGCCGCATCCAGTTCAGGTGTCCGGATCATATGTCAGAGGGATTTTTCTGTCCGTCCTACCTACTAGTACTCACCCGCGAAGATGGCCGGTCTTAGCCGATCTTTCCTAGGCTCAAGGACAATGGTTTGTACTGTCTTTCACCCTACTGAGGGGTCATTAAAGATGTTAAAGATATTGCCATTTCCTTCTCAGCCGGCATGCCAAGGGATGTCAGGGTAGGTGAGGCCGGTGGCTGAGGCGGGTTGAAGAGTTGAAGATAAGCAGGTCACGAGATTGAATCAATCAGGACTGGGCCCACAGGTTGTACGGAACATGTCCCAGTCTTCCTGATGACCCTGGAAATCGAGTTCGTAGGTGACACTACCCCCCCCCCCCCCCACCCGTCCCTCAAACACACACACACACACACACACACACACACACACACACACACACACACACACACACACACACACACACACACACACGCACACACACACACACACACATCGACTGACCCAACCCCCACCCTCACGAGTCAGCACAGATATTCCCCTCCCCTTCCCCCCTCCCACTACAACACTACAAGTACATGTAGAATGACACTGACATTCAGGTTAGCTTCACTGAAAGTACTATACAAAAATAATTATATCGAAACCTGCACATTTCTTGCACACACTTCAATTATGCCTGATTAATTTTACACACACACACACACACACACACACACACACACACACACACACACACACACACACACACACACACACACAGAGTGGCCGGCCGAAAGAGAGAGAGAGAGAGAGAGAAAGAGTGTCTGTGCCCGTAAGTGCCACGGTGTGTGTGTGTGTGTGTGTGTGTGTGTGTGTGTGTGTGTGTGCGCGCGTGCGTGCTACCTATAGTGTGCAGGATAATAAATAAGCGCGTGCGAATCTGACGACAACCGAAGTAGCCGCATAAACACCCTCCATCATCCTACGTCAAACACGTCTTCAGTGGACATTCGGTCTACCACCGGCCAATAAACCTGTCCGACAACCCCCTAGTAACGGTAACCAGGACCCACGAGTGGTGTCGCTTCCTTCCCGTGTAGGCGGCAGTCACAGTGTCAGAAACCTGCTGAATAAAAACACAAACTACATGTGATGGCCTGCTGGAGCGACAGTAGCAACCGATTTTTTTATTTCTTTATTTGCTGTGTGAAAGCTCGAAGGGCCTTTGAACCGGCGCACGCAGGCAACGACTTAAGTCCGACCTATTTTCTGATTGGCAAAAAATGCTCACTTCGGAGAGGTCCATTTCTTGACAACACGGGTCAATAATCGTGGATGAGACACCGGTCGTCACATGTGATCTGTGAACTCGATCACCTGACCTACAGCAAGGAGCCGTTTTTGTCGAAGTATTGTCTCCAGGAGCCGCTGGGGGGCGCTGTTTATGTGCTGCTCCCTCCACGCCTAATCCGTCTCACTCCATCTCCAGCAAGACATCAGTTGTCATTGATCTCCACACGTCGGAAGAGAATGGGGCTGTGACAGCCATGAGCACGTTCAGTACGGTGTCGTGCTCGACGAGTACTCCATTAGACCTGAAACACGGTCATCGGGTCAGGAGTCTCAGGACCGTAACTGATTGGGGTTTTGTTGTTGTTATTGTTGTTATTGTTGTTGTTCTTGTTACTGTTGTTGTTGAGTTTTTTGGGTGTGTGTTTCTTGGGTTTGTTTTTGTTATGGTTGGAACACAGATCCGGCCGTTGCCATTTTACAAGAATGTAATCTATCTAGGTCGATAACGCACGGTACAGTACTTAACGTGCTTTGAAGCGTGTTATATACAGTATCTTTGCACGTTGCCCAAAATCAAACCACAAACTAAACAAATGTTTAGATACAAAATCCTCAAAGAATCCCCCCCCCCCCCCACACACACACTACAAAAAAAATCTCTAAATAAATAATCTTCGGCTTACGCGGAATGCCAAAATGTAATGTAGACTGATCACAGTGGTGTCTGGATTATGGAGGACAGGCGGACAACGCTGATCAATGAGATGCATAAGTATAGATCTGCGTTCAGCATAGATGTTATCACGAATACCGTAGCACTGAGACTGATGTAGTGCCCATAACTGTACTAGTTGTTACATGTTAGTAACAAAATAGACCAGTTTGTGGGGAGTGCTAGGTGGGGGTGCTGCCTCTGGTCTCCACTCCCCCGGCCATAATCTTACTGAATCTTCCTGTGTGTTACATATCGTATTATGCTGATCGGTGCTCAGCACTGACACCACAGATGCATCTTCTGATTTACCTTCTCCATTTGTCTTTCGTCAGTGACAACCAAACATGGCTCGATATGTCAACTGAGTCAAATGGTCACGGACACAATATTAAAATACGAACTGAACACTCAGATTTGTGTGTGTGTGTGTGTGTGTGTGTGTGTGTGTGCGTGCGTGCGTGCGTGCGTGCGTGTGTGTGTGTGTGTGTGTGTGTGTGTGTGTGTGTGTGATCGCTCAGTGTTATATGGCTATGTATACTTTCTTTACAAGGGGTTGTCGCGTCAGTGCCGAGACGCCGTAGTAACCAGATTATGACCATATCAAAGCGTTCTCTTTTGCACAGTAATGTGTCTACAATAAGAGAATAAAGTCCTGTTGATGTGTGTGTGTGGGGGGGGGGGGGGGGCAGTGTGTGCCCTCATTCGTCACCGAGTAAGAAAACGTCAGTAGCAATGGTGAACGATCTGTCTGCCGGACAGTTGGTTCACGCGCTAAGCACCAGCTATATACATCAGAGAAAAAAACATCACCAGCGTGATGGATGTCAGTACGTGTGGACAACACATAGTCCATAAAACAAACCACTATGAACACTGCGGACGTTCCAAGGTCTGGCTGTAACACCCGGGCAAGCAGTACATCGTGTGACCAGAATATATCAGCCTAACTGCCAGCCTGTTGTCTCAAGCGTACAAAGAACATTGCTTGGTCATTGCGCGGGCGACAAGTTCAATGGCATTGTGACCCCGTCCAGTCAGTACACAAACACAGACGGACACCCGGCGCTCCGCCGACGTCAAAACACCCGGACACAATCAAACCCTGCGGGACATAATGTCCCAGATTAAAGAGCACCACAAGAGTGACTGTGGGGTGCCAGGCTAGGGAAGGATGGGGAGGGGGATAATCCGTCGCCTCAGTTGTTGTCACAAAGCCCCCCCCCCCCCCCCCAACGTCAGGAGGCACGGTACGGTACGGTACAAATTAACAAAACAGACAGTCAAGTACCCGCTCCAGTTACACAGGTGATGGTCGTTCCTTACACCAGACATATATTTATGTCTCTGTTATGCTACTTTCCACCTTTCATACCGCGTAGCGCATGACAAGACCCTGTGAAAACTGGACTGACTTGTAATTAGACATTTTACTGGCCTAAATATTCAATAGAATTAAAAAAAAAAAACACTTTAATCATCTCTTAGGGTAATTAAAATGGGGAACTGGACAGGCATTTGATTTCGTAAATTCACGCACTGAAACAGTAAGTCAGTACACACTGATATTGGAAGATGAGGAAGGAAGGACAAAAAGTAAAAGAAAAGAAAGAAAAAGAAAGAAAGAAAAAAAAAAACCCACAAGATGAATGAAATGATATCTTCCGTGACGGTTCCTGTCGATGTGCGTCCGTCTGGTAACGTCGGTTTTTTTCTGGTTATGCAGTGTTAATTGGACTAGTGTTACAACGTGGTGTAACTGAACTGACATGTAACATGTCAAAAGTTACTTCGCAAAAAACTAACTTCGAATGTGCCTCGTCGCTAGTTGTGTGACAGCACACAGTTCTTTTCAGCCATGTTTGTCTCATGTCGGTTGGCGTGTAGTGCGGGGGAGCCGGGGAGGCCGAATGGTAGAGCGTTGGACTTCCAATGCTCGAGTCGTGAGTTCGTATACCGGCTGGGGCCAAATATTTGTGTTGGCTTTTTCATCGTTGCCCCGTCTTTGATATCACCCGTATGTGGTGAAAAAGGACGTTAAACCGCCAAACACCCACCCACCCCCCACCCCCGCGTGTAGTGCCGGGGTTACCAGTCAACTCGGCCCATTGCCAACTCGGACCACACCATTGTCAGCTCGGACCAAGGCAATCGTCAGCTCGGACCAAGGCCATAGTCAACTCGGACCAAGTGCAGAGTCAACTCGGCCCACCACCGAAAACCATCGCCAACTCGGCCCACTGTCAATTTTATTTCTAAGTCCGAACCTCCTAGTGATTGACCATGGCCAACTCGGCCCACTACTGAGTTAACTTGATGTGCGACGCCGGCTGGTGGGAAAATGGCGGTATGGCTGGGGATGGGGGGGGGGGGGGGGGGCGCCGCCTGCGCGCTGCGCCGGCAGCTCAGCCATGGAGAGCCGAGAGGTGGTTGTGGTAGGGTGCTGACTATCTATTCGTTGGAGAGTTAAGGCCGGGTCTGGCGCGTCAGTGTTAAGGGCCTGGCGCGTAGCTCGGAACACTCGGGTGGCGCCGAGAGAAAGCGAGCAAAGCGCCCTTGCGAAACTGAGGAAAGAAAATGTCTAAGTTTGAACTGACTTTCTATATGACCATAACCAAGCCAGAAATAAAAAAAAATTCTAAATGTGAACCTCTTAACGGCCATAACCAACTCGGCCCACAGTCGAAGTGAAAACCTCCTAACGATCAGTCGATCATAACCAACTCGGCCCAGTCGGAGCTAAGTGGGACAAAAAACAACAACAAAAAACTGTTAACAAACTCGGCCCAGTCGGAAAGTGAAAAAAGTCTAAGCATGACTGAACATCGTATCTTTAACAAAGCTTGACTGACTGTCTGAACTTGACCTCAGTCGTAACTAGTAGTGGACACAAACAACTCGGCCCAGTGGAAACTGAAAGAAAAAGACATGTCTAACTTCAGTGAACCCGGCTTCCATATGACTATGACCAACTCGGTCCATTCGGAAGAAATAAAAGAATGTACAGTAGAACCTTACTTTAGCGACGTTTTCATTGACTGAGCGGCCGTCTTTCGTTCACGGTCGCTTTTGCGCGACACGGGCGGTTTTTCTTCTTTATTGCATCTTCAAATACCGACCATCTGCAGTACGCGACTTCAGACCGCTCAGTTGCAAAACGTCCCCCCGCCCCTCTTGTTGGTGACCACCCCTGGCTTTGTCTGCGCTTCACACTTCGTCGGCAGCCGATTACCAGTACTAAATTACCACCGACCCCCCACGGCACAGTACTCCGCGTGGAGGGCCACAGGCGACCGCCGACAAAGACAGACCAATTATCTCATCGTTACAGTTAAAAGTCCTAGTGCCACCTAAACACAACTGCAGTTAAGCGGGTGGTGATCACCTCATCCGGTTTAAGTGTCAGTTCCGTTGTCCGTTACACCTGTCAAATCACTGACCATTGTTTTCACATGACACCCTATCACGCGCAGTGTCAGTGCGTGTGAACGTGTGTCTTTGTGTGTGCGTGTGTGAATTAAGGCGGATATTTGATAGGTATATGTGGCTACTAATCCTTGTGTTTGTGTTCAAGTTGACTATAAAGAAAACGGAAACTGAAGAAAATCGGCGCCGGAGAGCCTCAAACCGGCAAAGCCCTATCAGCGACAGAAGGGCTGTGTGTGTGTGTGTGTGTGTGTGTGTGTGTGTGTGTGTGTGTGTGTGTGTGTGTGTGTGTGTGTGTGTGTGTGTGTGTGTGTCAGTGTGTGTGTGAGAGAGAGAGAGAGAGGACGTCAATTCCGTTATCTAAACATTTGACGCCGCGTCAGCCTCAAGCACTGAGATCATCTGAGAATGCTTCAGTGTTCATGTTTTGTGATTTCCCTGCTGGCTTTGTGACTTCCCCGACTGAATTATTTTTCACATGAAATCTGGAAGATCTAGAGGGTTGGTGAAATGTCACGGTCGCGGGACGGGCACTGACGATACTTGCAGATATTGTCTGTGAACCAACCATTTGGCGTCAGCCTCACGCTGCTCGTCTGACATAAGATACTTCTTCGTATCTTGTGATTTCCTTGTTGCTTTTGTGACTTTCGTGACTGAATTAATTTTTACAAATAATCTAAGCGTGAACATCGTATCTTTAGCAAAGTGGGCCCAATCGAGAAAAAAAAATTGTCTAAGTGTAAACATGCTAACGACCATAACCAACTCGGCCCAGTCGCCAAAACAGTCGAAGTGTAAACCTCCTAATGACTACAACCAACTCGGCCCTGTCAGAAAGAAAAAAAAATGTCTAAGTCTGAACCTCCTAACGAAAATAACCAACTCGGCCCAGTCGGACCTAAATGGGACATAAAAAATGTTTGCGTGTGAACCGGGAAAACTACTTACAAATATATTGCATTGTAAACCTCCTAACGACCGTAACCAACTCGGCCCAGTCGGCAAAACAGTCGAAGTGTAAACCTCCTAATGACCACAACCAATTCGGCCCAGCCCGTCAGAGAGAAGAAAAAAAAGAAAAGAAAAAAAAGAGAAGAAAACTCTAAGTCTGAACCTCCTAACGAAAATAACCTCGGCCCAGTCGGACCTAAATGGGACATAAAATACGTGGGAACTTCGTAATGACCACAACCAACTCGGCCCTGATGGAAAGTGAAAAAAAAAGTCTCAGCGTGCACATTTTTTTTTAAAGAAAGTCAGAGAGAGAGACAGCGAGCCGGCAAAACCCCCTTGCGAAACTGAGGAAAGAATGTCTAAGTCTGAACCTTCTATATGACAATAAGTCTAAGCGTGAACATCGTATCTTCCACGAAGTCGGAGAGTTAAGGGTCTGGCGCGTGTTAAGGGTCTGGCGCGTGTTAAGGGCCTGGCGCGTAGCTCGTGACACCGGGAAAGCGAGCAAAGTCGCCTTGCGAAACTGAGGAAAGAAAATATCTAAGTTTTGAATTTTCTATATGACCATAACCATACTATGATATGACAATGACCAGCTCGGCCGAGGGGGGGGGGGGGGGGAATGCCGAAGTTTGGACCTCCTATAATTATGACAATGACCAACTCGGCCCAGCCGGAAACTAAGGGGGGGGGGGGGGGGTGCCGAAGTTTGAACCTCCTATATGACCATAACCAACTCGGCCTAGTCGGAAACTGATAAGCTATACTGAAGTGTGACCCTCCTGGTGACCATAACCAACTCGTCCCAGTTCGACCGAAAGAGCTTTAGCTTATCGATTGAGCCGAGTTGGCGGTCCGAGTTGGTATAGAGGTTGGTCCGAGTTGACCCTATCCGTGGTCCGAGTTGACTCTGTACATGGGCCGAGCTGACTAAGGCCATGGTCCGACCTGTCTCAAGGCCTGGTCCGAGTTGGTGGTCCGAGTTGGAATTGGGCCGACTTGACCGGATACCAGTGCCGGCATATTATGCTGACTCCGGTCGGCGTATATATCACTATTATATATGTTGCTCCACGTACGCAGGAGCGTACCGCGTACTGAGCAGACGACGACAAGTTATTTGGCTGCGGACTGAAGACCAACAAGGCGGCGCTGATTGGTGGCTATTTTTAGTGACTGTGTCGATCGGCGTGCAGTACAGATATGGAAGCGTTAGGCCGATAACGGAAACGGCCACATTTCTCTACTGTCAGAAACCGCAAAGTCGGTCACGCCGGAAAACGTTCGCAGCACGGTGTCCGAAAGGAACGTCTATTCATTTGGTAAACAGCGGCCGCGCCTCGGAGCCTCAGTTTCAGTGTAAGCGGCAGTTCAGTTTTCCCCTCAGAACCAACCGCCACGAACTGAAGTTGTTCCCTGGTCTTGCGATGATTTTTTCAGTTTAAAGTGCTTAATCGCACCATCAGTTGTCCGTTTCATCTAGCCGTGTGAACTGACTGGGCTTGTGTCCATTACAATCATAAGGATTGATACTAGTAAATCAAACGGCTGTGTCCAGGCGAACTGTCAGTGCAGCTGAACTCAGTGAATAGTGTTCATTTCAGTGTACTCAGTGCTTAGTTTCACTCTCCCCCATAACTAACCTACCCGGGCCACTGATCAGACATAAACCTGACAAGCTTACAATAACTTAGGCCGCATTCCACTAATAACTTGAACTGACTCGAATGATAAACAACGCAGGGCACTGAGTTCTAACAGCATCTGTTCGAAAATGGACAGTCAGTGACTCAGTGAATGACACATGTTTCGGCTCAGTCTCAAGGTTTGCTCTTACACAAATAATCATGTTCTAACTATGTATGCATTTCTCTACACATCAGTATCAGTTTTACGACTGAATCAGTTACGATTCACTGCAGCAGAGTCTTTCAGTCCGGCGCCGCGTGACTTCAATGAAGACTCAAAACCGGCATTGCGTAACTGGAGACCGTGACCAAGAAGCATGGGTAACCGACCCGGCGTCTATTTTCGAACAAATGGTTTAGACTGAATTGCCCTTGAGTTAGTTGATGTGTGTACTTCAGTTGTGTGGTGCGTTTTCTCCCTCCGATCTTCCGTTCTGCTCTTGTTGTTTAAACACCCCGATCCTCCTACCCACGGCCGGCGCTGCCTAAGTCAGTTTCACGCATGGATGACTCTGAATAGGCAGGAGCACTTAAGTTTTCTTTCTCTTTCCTGAGCCTAACAGTAAACGGCCTTGGGGGTATTCATAGATCATACTTTTTTTATTGACATGCCCGTGCATTAGTTGCTGTGAAATGCGAACCCGGCGGCTGCAAACTGCACAGATTTTCACCTTTTTGGACGGAGCCAGTCACCACACACACACACACACACACACACACACACACACACACACCGTGCACTGACACCGGCCGTGCGAGCGCTAGCCCCCCCCCCCTCCCCCCCCCCCCCACCCCACACACACATGACTGAGGCACTGACTGTGACGCGCCGAACTTCAGTTGAACTCAGTGATTCCCTGAGCTACGTAACTGTACAGGCGTCACCGGCGGAAAACAACATCAGTCGGTGACAAATCAGTCGCAATTTGAAAGAAAGCTCTATGTAAATCCCTCTGATCAGATTACTGGTCAGTGAACGTGAGTCACTGCACTGAGGGAGATCGGGTAGCCGGCGACCCGGTAAACCCCACCCGGCCATTTGGATCAGGTTCACGGAGTCCGGTTAATGACGTTTCATAATAAAATTAATGAACACACGCAATTAGCTCAGTCAGTCGGCTAAAGCAGGGTTAGTGAACGGCCTGATCAGGTGACAGTGGCGGCATTTGAGGAACGGGTGGAAAGGGAAAGAAGAAAGAAAGAAAGAAATGAAGAAACACCCTCAACAGTGAACACTACAGAACCTGAGCGGACAGTCCGCTGGGGGACTCGGGGGGCCTCGTTATGGGTATCGTATTGCACTCGCCACAGCTACAAGGTGTTCTTCCCCAAGGTCCATAGTGTGTTGAAGCGGCTAGCCAACACAAAGAGAACGGTTCCCAGATCCGCTGCGGTCGAGCCAGCCAACTGAAAGCAGCTGTGCTACCGTTCTCCGTCTGTGAGCTCATGCCCCCTACACTCCCATTTCCAGATTCCTGTGCTCGGCCCTGGCTGGACTGTGGAGTGCTTTTCACAACCACACCTTTCCCGATGCAAGCCGGCTACACGTGGTGAGGTACAGCTGGACGGACAGTGGACCAACGGCACCAGACACGCGGCTTGCGTTGGTCTTCTGACCCGCGTTGTTAGTTAGTTTCGAGGGAGTGAAGCACCGTAAAGCAAACTCCTCGTGCGGAAAAAAGAAGAAGTCATCGGCAGCCTGAACAAGACCAGCGCGACGTGGACTGACCGATGACGGAGCTTGGGTGTACCATCACTGGGATGGCGGTAGGCGGAGTTAGCCTGAAACACAAGAACATCGACAACCGAGAGGGGGCGATCGGATGTCTCGGCTGGCGGATTTCTGACACCGGATAATCACCGACAAGCGACGAGGACAAACGAGTGATCTTCAGATTGACGTGATGATCTGACAGTGGGCGGAGCATCCTCCACAACACGACCATCGTCAACAGAGTTGCTATTACAAACGTGCAGGTACCACTACAGACAACACACGATAGCCGACTGGCTTGCATCTGGTCAACACTCAGCTCCGCTCTTCACGTTCTTCTTCTGCTGGCCAGTATCACGGTTTGACGGCTAAAAACATAACTACCATCAGCTGCTGCCATCGATTGGCGGGAGGTGCACTGGTATGTGACCGACGGCGCTTTTCATTAGGAGGGGGAAAAACACCTGTCATTTTAGTTATCTGCCTTTATTGGTTTGTGTATGCGCTGCAAGTGCATCATACCACATGTCATCAGCAACACAACCTTGCAAGCTGCTGCCAACAGCTGCGTTGGGTTACTGATCTAATAATATCGAGGCACGACTCGGACTGTGCATTGACTGACTGACCTCCCATTTTGGACACTGTTGGATTCCTTCTGTGTGCACACACTCACACGTGAGCGGTCTTTGCATAAGTAGGTGTACCGTGACGAGCGGCACCGCGTTACAGTCTCCCCGCCACGGCACGGCGATTGCGTGACCACAGCAGTCGGCAAGTACGACGCCCTAGGCTCTAGCAGCCCTACATACTCTGCCGGCTTCGCTTGGCTGATCTCACGAACAACAGGATGCCGACCTACAAACCACGGTAAATTGCTTTTGATTACCATATTACCTCTCACTGTCTCTCGCCTCAGTTTTCGTGGATAAAATCTCTTTAACATTGTTTTACCAAAGAAAACAACTCAGCGAACAATGTTGATGGTTTGGTGGCTTCAGTCCAATGCTTAGTGCATTCAGCTGATGGCAGTTTACTCCATGCAAATTGAACAGGAGATACTAAAACCAAACTGCGCATGACTGAAAGATAAATGACATGACACATCACTACACCCTATTTTTATTTCACTAGTCCAAAGCTTTTGCAGAAATCTGAACTAATGCCCTGTGGCTTTGTTGTCGTTGTTTGTGTGTGTGTGTGTTTTGTTGTTGCTTTATTTATCGTTTTGTATTTTTTTGTTTTGTTTGTTTGTATGTTTGTTTATTTGTTGTTAGTTTTTGTTTGTTTTTTTGTTTTTTTTTTTGGGGGGGGGGGGGTGATGGTGTTGGGGTTGCGACATAGTACGCTACGTATTTTTGTCGCGAAAACTTTACAGCAGTGAACAAAGTCATTAGTTATATCCGACTTTCTGTCGTCGTCATCTCCGCTTTTCTTGTCGCTTCAGTCTCGCAGTAACAATGTGTCTACTGAATAGTCAGTCATCTAAACTGCACCTGTTGTTCTGAAAGTCCTCCCGGTAAAGGGGTCTTCGGTGTCGTACGTCCGTACACGAATCAGCAGGAGTTTGCTGGCTTGTCAGAGTCAAGTAAAACAACACCGGAAACAAATCAAAACAAACAAACAAACAACAACAAAAAAACATACAAAACAACCCACCAACAACCCAGAATCAAACACAAACCAAACTGCAACACCACCACCAACAAACAAACAAACAAACAAAGAAAAACTCCAAAGAAACTAAACAACCAGGGCCCACACTGATGTAAAAGTCGGGGTTAGGGAGTTTAGCCCCGGGTTAGAGTCTAACCTCGAACTAAACTAGCTCTGGGGTTAATTTTTCTGTTGTTTTTTGTTTTAACTCAGGAAGCGGGTCCATTCCAGTAAGGTGCCTATGCCGTTATAGAAGGATTTTTGTCTTTCTTCCTTTTTTAAATTTAATTTTGTTTTGGGTTTTTTTTTGTCCTAGTCTGGGTTGTTTTTGTTTTTGTTTTTGCTGCCCCAACTCTTTGCCAGCTCCAGTGGTGTTCCTCCCAGGTCATGGGTAGAATCCACGGAGGGCTCGATAGCTGGGGCAATTTTTATTTTTATTATGCATGATGATGGAGATGAGGAGGATGGTAGGATGGTGCTATGGAGGTCCATGTGGTTTGGGACTGCGGGGCAGGGCCGCATTCCACGCTTCCTTTCATAAATATCCCGGCATTAACCAGGCCCGGGAACTACGGCCGTGTAATCATCCACATCATAAGACGTGTCATACCATGGGAAGCACCCCCAAAGTCGCACCCGTGAAGTGGGTGAATCTCGGCTGTGTGGCAACAGCCTCCCCATCTGGGTAGGAGCCGACCGAGGTAGGAAAAATCCCGCTTGCCTCGGCTGGGACTCGAACTAAGCCGGGTCTCCCGGTCGATGGTCCGGATGCTAACCACTACACAACGGGGGCCGGTCATGTTAAGCGTATTGTTCGGTAACGCATTTTATAGCAGCTTAAATACCTATATTGCCAAATACACGGAGAAGGATCCCGGCAAATAAAGGGCTCGTTTTCGCCAATTTTCCAAACCCAGTGTGGCTGAGACTAGAAGGTGGTGACGTCACAGTGGAAGCGAGCTGTGTGGGTGCGGTGTTTGTAACTCTAAGACACACTATGCATAGCTGTCAACTGCTCTTACTGTTTCAAGGGATATGCGTCTTCATCTTCCTTTCGATTCTCCCGCTTATCCCTGTCTCTATTTCGTTGATGTTTCAGTCGCTAGATTATATCATATAATCCGAACCACCCGGTTTCTTGAGTTAAAAAAAAAAATCGGCTTACGAAACGCCGCTCACCAGTGTAACGATCGGTTTACAAACCCCATTAAACCCCTCAACTAAATACTGGGTCCTGACAGAGTGAAGGCCAGCCAGTCAATTGCTTCTACAAACAGTAACGAATACAGTACCGTAACGCAGGCAGCCTGAGGAACACACGAGTGCTGCTATAGATCGAGCCTGCAAGACATTTCAGGTGGAAATTCTACTGTAGTCCCCACACTGGGCTTTGCGCAGAACTGGGATTTAAACGTTTTGAACCAACATAATTCGGTTCTCTTGTTGAACGGGGATTTAACTGCTTTTGAGCCAACCCCCGGCATTTCATTTTCGCCAGCTGCGTGGTGACAAATCAAGGCTACCCGGGCACGGCGACACGCGGCGGATTCCTCTCCGGGTCACCTGTTAAATAAACTTTATTGTTGATATTCTGCAGAACACGTACCATTGCAAGCACGCGCGATTCGAATCCGGTCACCATGATACTTGTTTGCGACACAAGTCAGTCGTGCACGCATTGCAGCCGATTAGCATCTACATTGGAGTCTCTTTTTGCCACAGTACAATGGAAATGGAATATCACTGACTATTTAATATTATAATTATATGCGTCTGACTGTGAGTTTGATCTATACGCTGTGTCAACGCGTTTGCTGTGTTGTCTTTTTCTTCCGCTATACACTTGGGCTCAGCCGGAGAGAGTGGTTAACTCTGCGGTGTGACTCAATACCTGGAGATGGTCAGGAGGAAGAATTAAAACTATGTACATTTTTTTTTTTGGGGGGGGGGGGGGCACAAATAGGGGGTGACGGGGGTTGACTGCAGGTTGTGGAGGCTGCAGCCAAGTCTCTCCCGGAAGGACTCAAGGGAAGGAGCCGAGGTGGTATGGAAGTGTATTCCAGGCTCTCAGTGGGAAGAGGGAGTTGTACAGGACTGGGTGGCCGGGTGGTATGCTCCAGGTACTGTCTTTGGGCTCCTCGCGTGCACTGGTCGGCTTGGTGGTAAAAGTCTACCATAGTAGAATTGATCCCGGTCTTGTAGGGGGTGGGTACGCGTGTGGGGGGTTCACTAGTTAAAGGCTGAGCAGGACTACAAAAGGCTTTCGGATAGGTCAGAACTGACCAGGTTCTTCCAAATGTTTGACACGGTCACAGTGAAAGGAGGGTTTTTGTGTCTGAAATTGCTGAGCAACAAAGCAAGATATGAGTGGGTGGGTGTTTGGGGGTTTAACGTCCTTTTCCACCACATAGGGTGACATCAAAGACGGGGCAACGATGAAAAAGCCAGCACAAATATTTGGTCCCAGCCGGGATCCAACTCACGACCCGAGCATTAGAAGTCCAACGCTCTACCATTCGACCACCCCGGCTCCCCAGCAAGATATGAGTTTGATAATAATAATAATAATAATGCGCCCGTCTCTGAAAGACAGACTCAGAGCGCACACACCCACGCGCACGCACACACCCACACACAACACACACACACACACACACACACACACACACACATGAACATGGACAGAGGGTCCCAGTTATCTATGGAAAGCCTGACGGAACAAGTATGTTTTGAGTTGTGATTTAAAGGCTGACAGTGGGGGGGACACCACGGATGGCAGAAGGCAGCTAGTTCCAGATTATCGGGGTTTGTGATCTGCATGTATGAGGGCTGCGTCCTAGGCTTCGTATCAGTTCGCAAACTATGGTCGTAAAATCAATTTTATAGCCTCTGTGATCTTTCAAAACTTTGATGGTTTAACGTCCTTTCCCACCACATACGGGTGTTATGAAAGCCGGACCGGACATCGAGGGGAAAAGCCAGCACAACTCCTTGGCTCCCAGCCGAGAGTCGAACTCACGACCCGAGCACTATGAATCCAATTATTTACTGACCAGCTGGGCTATGCCGACCCCCGCTTGTCGCGCAGAAGTAGGTTATAAACAAAGAGAATTGTTAGCGTGGTCCGTAGTGGTAAATGGGCGTGCTGTTTCACACTGAGGTCATCGTAACAACTGAACGTGACATACACATCATTCTGGACTTATCTATCCGCCATGCCCATCATTGATCTTCTGATGAGACTCGGTTTGTGTGTGTGTGTGCGTGCGTGCGTGCGTGCGTGCGTGCGTGTGTGTGTGTGTGTGTGTGTGTGTGTGTGTGTGTGTGTGTGTGTGTGTGTGTGTGTGTGTGTTTCGTTTTTCAGTGCACAAGCCTTGACTCTGCCGATGAGTTCAAAGTTCAGGATAATTGTATGACTGACATTTGCCGGGACAAAATAAAGCATTAAAAAACCCACAGAAAACAAGACACATCTGTGGCAACCAGCAACTGAACCAGGTAGAACTTGTCAGCGGTTATGATCGTCAAGGTTACAAAACCAAGGTCAAACTGAAGGTCATTGCTCTCTGTGCTGTGCTCCCTCTGTGTCCTCAGAGTGTCAAGCAGAAACCTGCACAACGCGGGAGATGAACAGCAAAGAGGCACCTCATTTTTACTTTGCAGGCGATATCGGTTACATGAAAACAGATCGGGTTGGAAGGCGAAACTTGACACTCCATACCCCTTCAGCTCCAGGCATCCTGTACACAAAACACAGGGATGGCGTGTACTGAGATGTGTGAGATAGCGTACAATGCATACATTATATATCTAGCCGACGGCCATTGTGTAGGCTTCAGCAAAAAGGGATCTGTGTATTTTTGTCTGCGTAAAGTTTATAAGAAAAAGCATTAGGTTACTCTGAATAGCCAAGGGTTCTTGCTTTAGCAGTGACTGTTACAAAATTAACGGTCTTGCTAGAATTGTTCTTTTCTTTTTTCTTGAAAAACGTTACGTACACAGACGTACCAGCTCTTGGCGCGTTTTATGAAAAACCTTTTCAGTCGTATCTGTAGGTAATCCTAGATCAGTAATAATGTTGTAAAAAGAAAGAAAGAAAAAAAAACCTTAAAAAAGCGGAAGGTTGGAATCCAAATTGACTTATTTAGGGCTTAACGCCGCGCAAGCAACAATTCGCGACTAAATCCAGACCGAACTTCTACCCAAAGGACAAATTATATTTCCTGCTGCCCATGGGAGGTTGTAAATTAGAAGTCACAACGCCAGTCGGATACCTGAGATGCAAGCCCTGAAATGAATGGCTTATTGCAAATCTGCTTGATTATTGGGTGCGGGCTGGTACAGCTTTCAGGGCATACACTTCTGCATATTCATGCTCGGTGGCACTGCTCAGCCAAGTCAGAATGACATATGGGGCATTCAGACAGAGATATCCATTATCTAGGCTGAAAACATCCTGTTTTAAATCGCCAAACAACAGGACGAACAACAGCAGGAGAGAATGATGATCACCTTTCAACATAAAGCAATTTCCCTTTTAAGGGTGAATGAAGTATTTTCAGTTCTACACAGGGTAGCTACCTGAATGTGACGCACGTTTACCGACTACAAATTTACCACGATGTCCACTGCTTACTTTGGAGCAGTTGGCAATCCGACACCTGTCGGAAAACAGACACCTGTGAAACAAACACGATACGGTTCGTGAGCTGGGCCCGTATGTAATAGTCGAGGTTAGGGCTTTTAGCCCCGGGTTAGAGTCTAACCTCGAACTAAACTAGCTCAGTCTAGGGTTAAATTTTCTGTTGTTTATTGTTTTAAATCAGGAAGCGGGCCCATTCCAGCAAGGTGCCCGAGCCGTTAAAGAAGGATTTTTCCTCCCTTTCTTTGCTCCCTTTTTAAATTTAATTTTGCTTTTGGGTTTCTTTTGTCCTAGTCTTGGTTAGGCCCGCAGCCGTGGGTTAAACATATGTTAACCTTGACTTTTACATACGGGTCCTGATCTCTAAGTGTCCGTCTACAATATGGTAAATGTATGTGTGCTGCAGTGCAGTCAAATCGATGCTATAATGGATGCAGACCGACACGCCAATTGCGTCAACAACTGATAAGCACTTCTGAGCTGGAATCTGCGTCAATCTGATTTCGCTGTTTGAATAGATGCCAGCAGTGTATTATCGTATTCCTGCTGGTGCCAGTCTGTAGCTATGGTTACTGCCACGTGGTATATTTACCTCGATGCCTGACTTTACTAATCGTCTGAAATTCGGGGCCTGTAGAGATCACACCGGAAGCCGCTTGATCGATAGACAAGTGGGTTTAACACAGGTCATTGAGGTCGCACTGCAAAAACGCTCCAGTTAAAGGCCCAATTTTTAACATTTTTATGTTCACATATCGTTCTGAGCTGTTTGGTGGTGTGAATCAATACCCGCCACCACTTGGACACCTGCACAGTCACAGCATCTCAAAGTCCTTTTTTTTGGGGGGGGGGGGGGGCTGCCCCAAGTCTTTCTGCCAGCTCCAGTGGTGTTCCTCCCAAGCCATGGGTGGAATCCAAGGAGGGCTCGAAAGCTGGGGCAATTTTTATTATGCATGATGATGGAGATGAGGATGATGGTAAGATGATGCCATGGCAGTCCGTGTGGTTTGGGATTGCGGGACAGAGCCGCATTCCACGCTTCCTGTCATAAATATTCCGGAGTTCACCAGGCCCGGGAACTACGGCACCTGCGGTGCGGCCGTGTAATCATCCACATCATAAGACGTGTCATACCAAGGGAAGTACCCCCAAATCCACCCCCGTGAAGTTGGTGATTCTCGGCTGTGTGGCAACAGCCTACCCATTGCGCTCATAGCACACTGACCCGCTCTGGGCAGGAGCCGACCTACGTAGGAAAAATCCGGCTGCATCTCAGAGTCCTACTTTTCATTAAGAGTATTCGAGTTTATAGGCGCACTCACAAGCGATACTATCCCAGCACAAAAGTTGGCTCCTGTGAAGTCTGGTAAACATAGAAATAGCACGTTTAAGTATTCAAACATATGTCCCTTGTGTTACAGAGATTCTAGAAAGCTGCTTTGTTGTCCAGATCGATGAAACATACAGTCATGTAGATTGTCCAGTTCTTGTCGTCTGTTAAGTGAGCAGAAGAAGGCTGGTGAACTTCGAAGATTTTGACCCATACAATAGTTTGAAGGCGCTAATGCTTCCATGCTCACAGATCTTTCAGAGCTGTTTTCGTGGTACCTATCATCACACCACTTAGGCGCCCGTAATGCTGGCACTGAGCCAGCAGAAGCGTACTCGATGACAGACGCGACGACCATACTGAGCGTTTCAGCAGTGTAACAACTGTCGTAGAATTTGAATGTTCGACCGCTCGCGCAAAGTGTAAACACCATTGTACCGTATTAAGAGTATCGCACTAATCATCAGTGTAGAGTATCTCGAGTGTACAGGCGCACTCACGAGTAAAAATGTTCCAAAACATAAGCTGGCTTAGGAAAGATGGAATTAGCCCGTTTAAAGAATATAGCAGTAACCCTAAAATAATAATAATAATAATAATAATTATTAGAAATGTTCATATAGAGCGCCGCTCTCCAAATAACCTGGGCCCGTACGTAATAGTCGAGGTTAGGGCTTTTAGCCCTGGGTTAGAGTCTAACCTCGAACTAAACTAGCTCTAGGGTTAAATTTTAAATTTTCTGGGTTTTTTCTTCTTTTTTTGGGGGGGGTGGGGGGGGGGGGGGTTAAACCAAGAAGCGGGCCCATTCCAGCAAGGTGCCTAAGCCGTTATAGAAGGAATTTTTCTTCCTTTCTACGCTTCCTTTTTTTAAAATTTAATTTTGCTTTTGAGTTTCTTTTGTCCTAGTCTGGGTTAGGCCCGTAGCCGTGGATTAAATTAACCTCGACTTTTACATACGGGCCCAGATAACGTTTTTGCTATGGAAGGTCTGGATCTGAGATGCTAAAAAAAAAATAAAAATAAAAAAAAATCATGATTATGCTGACGCGTCTAAACGACCTTGAAGAGGTGCCTACAAACAACAACAACAACAACAACAACACCTCAAGCCTAACTGCAGTTACAGAAAGTGATGACCCAGTCGTATGAACCGATGAGTTTTCTACGGTATGCCGGGAAAGGCAGGCACCAAGCGCGCGTGCACTTCTGTACAAGCGTTTGGTCATGTCAGACGGTGAAATGTCACCAACTGCTCCCGCCCCCCCCCCCCCCCCTAAATTATTACAAGCGGTAAACACATTGTCAGAAATCTGAGCGTCTTGTAAAAACCACACACACACAATTGGAGTGAGGTCGATTGCATGTGAAAGAGGAGAGGTCTGTGCACACGAATGGAGCCATACAAAACACTTGCAAATTCACCGAGTGACTGCGGGTCAAAGTGTTTCCTGGCTCTCTGTTGCACACGGTTTGTCATTGAAATCAGGTTCGCAAGAGGGTGTGGAAACTGGGATTCAGAGATGGCTTTAATGGTGAATTTGCGCCAGAATGTCAATTTACGTAACTGTGATATTAGTCGGGCAATAACCCGTTTTCATGGCTTGGCTCTCGGACTTCAGATCGGATCGGTAGTTAGTGAAACGTCTCCTTCGGCTTTTCTTTACAGCCATTGACAAATTTTCTAGCTTCACACACACACACACACACACACACACACACACACACACACACACACACACACACACACACAGAGTGGCGGCGGAAGATGGAATTTCCAGTTGGGGGTGGGGTGGGTGGGTGGGGGTGGGGGTGGGGGCACCGGGGTTGACTCGATAAACCCAACAACGTGGGGGTGTGGGTGGGTAGGTGGGGTGAGGTTGTGTGTGTGTGTGTGTGTGTGTGTGTGTGTGTGTGTGTGTGTGTGTGTGTGTGTGTGTGTGTGTGTTCTTCTTCTTCTTCTACCCTTTCTTTTCCACAGGATTTTAGAGGGTGGGAGGGTGGAGGGGGGGGGGAGATAGCAAGAGATAGTCTGCCCCCCCCCCCCGAAAAAAACAGGGGCGGCAGCCCCCCCCCCCCCCCTCGCCCTCAGATGTTCTGTTGTCTATGCAAACTCTAAGAACTGTAACTCGGACCCAAATCTCGTCCAGTAAACTTTTCAACAGGCTTGTTACCTCCCTCACTGATGAACTTCTCTGTCCCCCACACAGCTCGGATGACGGCAGCAGCAACGTGGAGCTCCAGCGAGTAAGCTACAACACCAACAACGGCGACAGTCAGCGGAACGGAGGTCAGCATGTCAACCCGGTTTTCACTGACGACGGAGAACCTCCACCCGTCTATAACGGCAACAACGGTAAGACAGCATGGAAAGGCGGAGTCAGGGTGGGAGTGGGGCGTCCGGGGGAGGGGGGGGGGTCGTTGGGCTGGTTACGAGTTAGCCATTGGACGCGAGATCGAAATGTCGCAGGTTCGATGACCGACTTTGTCAAAAGCAGTCCGCCTATACAGATTAATTTTCCCAGCTTCGTGTGTGCCATACTCTCGGTGAAAGGAGACTGTCACCTCAGCCCTCACTGGGTCAGCTCCCGCAACCACATGTAGTCCCACCTTCCTTTCAGCATCACGACTCTCGATGTATAAAAGTTATAACGCCGCCTTATCTATGAGTGATGTCACATACTCGCGTCATTGTTTTTGTCGAATCCATTTTGTCTTTGTGTTCGCTTTCTTTACGAGCGAAAACTCCCCTTTTCACGCGGCTTCTAAGAGCGCCACATAACATGAAGGGCGACTTCTGTTTCTCTGACCAGCTGGTCACAGCTGTACTAGCAACAGCCTGCGGGTAAGCCAACCGGCGAGACTAATACTGAACGAGCACAGTTCACTGACATAACTTGTAGTTTCCGCACACTGTGCTTGTCACGTTGTCAGTCTTCCGGACACGTGTAAAAATGGCACACTCATCCGTAATCATGATGGTTGACATAATTTCTGAAGATGCTGAGGATGACCGTGAGTTGCCGTTGTAAACTGTGTCCATTCATGTTGTGGAAAGGTAGTGCATGTATACTGAAGACAAAGAGTCAGCAGACCGGCGGATCAGCATTGCACCTTGAACCCGGAGGGCACGTGGTCTCATGGATTTTTATCGTTTTCACTTCGTATGATAGGTTACATATCGATCTCAACCGACTAAGTTTCAATCAGCGTGAAACGAAGCGTGGTGAACGGATACCGTTGCTAGCTGAATCTGCCTGTCATTGAAACTTCATGTACTCTGAATGACGACACGATCTACACTGTTGCACTTGCAGGTGTGCGGGACACAGACGTGCAGGTAACCATGGAAGCGGGCGGTAAAGGTACGGCTTTTCGGGCCTCTGTCAGCAGTGTGGGCAGTGCACTTGGTTTTGACGACACTTATGTTGGTGAGCTCGACACTATACTAACCTACAGCACTCGAGTAGAAGATAGTTTGGCCAGTAGTGTCAGCAGTGCATTTAGTGGATTTGGCGACATTTTCAAATTGAGCTCACACTTGCAGGATCAGCACTCGAGATGAATGTACTCGTATTTTGGTCAGTAGTGTCAGACGTGCAGTTGGGTTGGGCGATACATAGAGCACTCACTTGTAATTGTTATGCAACATCAGCACTCAAGTAGAGCGTAGGCTAACTCTGTCAGTTGTACACTTGGCTTTGACGACACTTATGTTGCTGGGCACTCACTTGTAGCACAAGCACTGTAGTGAAATGTAACAGTTTCAGCAATACACTTGGCCTTGACAACGCATACTTCGATCAACACTCACTTACAGTTAAACGCAAAGTCATAGTAGAGTAAAATGTAATTGGTTTTATTTCAGCTCAGTTCAGAAAGGTGTCATCTTTACGCACCTGCTGCGCTTCTTAGACACTCTCAAATTAACCGACCTCACCTTTTGTGATGAACTGTCTAGGTATCCGTTCTTCAGGAGCGCCACTTTTCTCATTTCTTTTCTGACCCTATGCTATTGCGGCTGGTGTGCTGTATATGTGCGAGAAATTTGAAGTTGTGAATAAAACTTAAGTCCAGTTTTTATAAGAACAAGTGTCCGTTTCTATGCAGTGAGGGGATATTTACAGAAAAAATATGCTCAATCTTATACTCATTATACATGTCTTGTTCAGATTCCACGGGGATGTCACTCATCTACTCTCATCATGAGGTAAGTTGTACATGTCAGTTCTGTCTCTGTTTTATTTGGTTGTTTATGTCTGTAGCGATGTCATACAACGTCCAGCCGCGACCACACCCAACACATTACGTGCAGTTATCCTTTTAATTACTTTGTATCTCGTCATTTACGTCGGAAGCATGACCGAACTCTTTGCTATCCCGTGTTCGTTTCTTAGTTCCTGGATTGTCTTTGAGAAGACGTGTTGAAAAGTAGAAACAGATTTGTTTTGGTCAACAATCGGTCCTTCTCATCCTACACACTGGTTTTGCCTTTTGCAGAAAGTGCCGTTGAAGAACTTCTCCAACGAGGTGCGTGCGCCTCTAGACGTGCAGAAGTTCCTGGAAAAGACTTTCCTGCTGCTGCACCTTCACGCCTCTAACCCGGACAAGATCATCGACAGCATTCTGAAGAAAATGTTAGCTGACATGGACACGCCCACCGTCTTCGACCAGGCCAAGGCTGCTGTCTTCACACACGACTGCAGTGAGTACGCTTTTTTACAGACAAATTCCGTAAGTCAGGTTCGTATTAACTTTTTCACGACCATGCACACAGCGTTTGTGCAGAGCCCTCGCATACCGTTACATAACCACACACCCAGACCCCGGGCGCTGACGCGTGAGGACGCTGTTACCAAGCACCTACAACCCACGTTATCACCGCTCTCACTGTGGCCGCTATGCCCAATTTTTTTCCATTCAAAAATATTTTTCCATAAAAGTGCTTATAATTATCTTTCAAACCATACCCAAAACGATTTGGAAACATCTGGGAAAGTCCTCTTTCAAAAAAAAACAAACAAACCGAAAACGTGCTAAAAATCGCGCTGTTGGCAAGGGTTGTGCACGCACACAGTGGCTGGATACGGGGGAATTCCACGGCGCATGGTCGAGGTCTGCAATGAGTTAAAGCCTACAGTTAGTTAAACAAGTTCCAAATGATACTCTTCAGGTGACGTAGCCTAGGACCCGCTGCAGCAGAAGGGTAATGTGCTTGTCCGGGTGTTAACTTGTTTCCTAACCTTAACTGTATCCACCCGCTTTATCTGTTCAGTGCACCAGTTGAGTCGGACGATCCAGGGGACGGGTGTGTTTGGAGGAGGCGCCATCGACTACGACCAGAACTGGGTGTGTGCCATGTGAGTATTGACCAGTAACGTGCACATCGCGTGAACAGACTGACAGGTGCCAGGGACCATTTGATAAGTCTGTGGCCACCTGTACGAGTTTCGTCAGGAATTAATGTTTTCACCGTTTTCATCTGAGGTTTTCTCAAGTTTGTTGCAGTGAGCTGGCCAATTTTGTTGTTGTTGTTGTCAAACTGGTCACCTTCTTTGTCTTGATTCGCAATCCTTTACCCCCCCCCCCCACTCCCTCCTCCTCCTTCCGACCGCCTCCCCGTCAGATCCACCATCACCGTTCCATAGACCAGCAGACAAACGGGATGTTATAATCTATAAAACAATAACGCGAGTGATGTTTTGCAGGTGCACCGTGCCGTCTATCAGTGAGGCGAGGGTGGGCATCGCCCAGCTGTCTCAGCCCGCCAACCTGGGCAGGAACTGTCAGGAGGTGCAGTTCGTCATCGTCATCCTCACACCCACTAAAATGGTGAGTCGTCCGCCTCGGACACTGACATCTCGTGGTCTGGCCCTCACTTCAATAATTAGGGCATCTCATGGTGTGGCCCTCAGTGGAATGATTAGGGCATCTCATGGTGTGGCCCTCAGTGGAATGATTAGGGCATCTCATGGTCTGGCCCGCCGTTCAATGATTAGGGCATCTCATGGTCTGGCCCTCAGTTCAATGACTAGGGCATCTTAGGTCTTGGCCCTCACTTCAATAATTAGGGCATCTCATGGTCTGGCCCTCAGTGGAATGATTAGGGCATCTCATGGTCTGGCCCTCAGTGGAATGATTAGGGCATCTCATGGTCTGGCCATCAGTGGAATGATTAGGGCATCTCATGGTCTGGCCCTCAGTGGAATGATTAGGGCTTCTCATGGTGTGGCCCTCAGTTCAGTGACTAGGGCATCTCATGGTCTGGCCCTCAGTTCAATGACTAGGGCATCTTATGGTCTGGCCCACAGTGGAATGGTTAGGGCATCTCATGGTCTGGCCCACAGTTCAATGATTAGGGTATCACATGGTCTGACCCACAGTTCAATGACTAGGGCATCTCATGGTCTGGCCCACAGTTCAATGACTAGGGCATCTCATGGTCTGGCCCGCAGTTCAATGATTAGGGCATCTCATGGTCTGGCCCACAGTTCAATGACTAGGGCATCTCATCGTCTGGCCCACAGTTCAATGATTAGGGTATCTCATGGTCTGGCCCACAGTTCAATGATTAGGGTATCACATGGTCTGGCCCTCGGATCAATGATTAGATCTATGCCATTTTCTGGGCAAAAGGCGTTAATGGCGCCTATCAGATCCTAGAACTTCGTTCCAGGTGACGATGAGGTCCCTTTCCGTATGTCTTGTATTAGGGTACAACCATCTGCCCGCATCTTTGTATGCCTGGTGTAGTCTGTCAGGTGAAACATGTTTTCCGGACTTTGCTGGTTTCGAGATTTCTGCGCAGCCGGCTGGCTTCATTTTATCCCGGTTTTTGTTCTCTCTGGAGAACTGGTGATTTTGTTTGTGTTTGTTTGTGTTTTATTGCGGTAAGAACTTTGCATCTGTACATGCAAACATATTCCGTTTGTTTGTCCACGAAAATCGTAATTACTGCAGTAAATGCAGTGAAATCACCAGCCATCCTATGAGTCCTTTTCTACCTTATCCTCTGGCAGCATTTCTCTGATATAGTATGTCTAAAGAAAGTTAATTGTTTACATTGTTTATGCAGAAAGGAACCAAGAACGAGTTTGAGAAAGCCCGCACGTTCGGCACGCTGTTTTCTGACATCGAGTTCCGAGCGGCCTTGAGCGAGGAAAGGACAGAGGAAGGCTTCAAGGAATTATTACGTAGCCGTACTGCAGAACTGGCGCAGCAGAAACACCCTGATGCCAGTCCCAAGGGAGAGCTTGAGGACGGGGAGAAGGTAACCCGTGTGTGTGTGTGTGTGTGTGTGTGTGTGTGTGTGTGTGTGTGTGTGTGTGTGTGTGTGTGTGTGTGTGTGTGGTCCTTATAACGCACAGATGTGCGTCATTTAAGCAGAGATTTCAGAATCTGACACAGAGGTTTTGAAGCTTTATGTCATTTATTGTTCAAAATAACCCACTGAATTTGACAGAGAGGGTCAAAGTGACCCTTAGTTTTGAAAGCTGTAAAAAAGACTGTGTGTGTGTGTGTGTGTGTGTGTGTGTGTGTGTGTGTGTGTGTGTGTGTGTGTGTGTGTGTGTGAGAGAGAGAGAGAGAGAGAGAGAGAGAGAATTTGCTTCACCGTAAGTAAAATACTTTTTAAAATAATTTATTGCCATTAATTTTGATAAAATATAATGATCCCACAAAGCATATCTACGAGCATCATGGATGTCTAATATGTGTGTATACATCTGTCTACATTGTAGGCAAAGATCCAGTGTGGTTTTATGAAAGGACTCATTGGGGACCTCAAGCGGCGTCTGCCACACTACGTTTCCGATTATGTCGATGGTAAGAGTACCAAACCTATTACTTACCTGTGATGAAAGTTCACCTTGACACCAGATCTCTAAACGATGACGGTTTCTTGTAGGTGTTGGAAACAAACCCTTATTTTTATTCATTTTTTTTCTGTCTCAAGCAAGAGGTTATCTGGAAGTTGTGGTCTGTTCCGTTGACCTGTATTATCCATCCCATGTCCCAAAGAATACTACGTACAATGGAGATAGCGGCTTATTCCGCACCGTGAAACACTTTGTTTGCCAGTGCGGGAGCAGAACAGGTACAGATGCATAAATTGTATTCTCTGAGATTTACATGCCTGCCCCCCCCCCCCCGCCCTCCCCCTCTAAAAAGGTGCAAAAGTAGGCACATTTGATATACTTTGGGCTCTCAAACCTCCCCCTCCCCCAACTCGTCCCACTTTCCTTTAGCTCCCCCCCCCCCCCCCCCCCCGGGTCCTCCGAGATAAACGCAACTTCGCTAATAGTTTGAGTGACTCTCCTCCCCCCCCCCTCCCCTTCCCCCACTGAGCGAAAAATTGATTGTCTTCCCTCCACTGAGCGAAAAACCGCCCCCACCCCTCCCCCGTCCCCGTTTCCGAGCGAAACCTCGAGTCTCGGCGATACCCTCTCCTCCCCCCCTCCATCCCCCTCAACTAAAAAGTAACTCATCCGGCCCTGTCTAGGTGCCGGTGAGTGTGGTCCACGCGGTGTCTGTCTCATACAGCACGTGCTGCTCGCGTTTCAGGTGTACGGGACAAGAAGTCCATCTCGAAGTCGTTGTCCTGCACGGCGTTTCTCTACTTCGCGTGCATTCTGCCTTGCATCGCATTCGGTGTTCTCAATGAGAGCAACACGAAGGGCGTCCTAAGTGAGTCAACCTTTTTTTTTCTTTAAAAAAACAATTTTTCACAAAAGAACAACAAACGAGTTATTATTCAACATCGTAAGCTCTTTGACTTTCTGATGTGTTACAAGCTTGGAATGTGAAACAGATGATCAATAATTTAGTGTTGCTGAGACAAGTAGAGTGTTCAAGTTTATACGGACGATGCTGCTGTTGGACTGAAAGTGATACTGTTTTGCTTCAGATGTGGAGAAAGTGTTGTACTCTCAGACGTTTGGAGGTCTCGTCTTCGCTTTGTTTGGCGGCACACCACAGATTGTGTTACTCACTACAGCACCTCTCGCCATCTACTCCAAGAGTGAGACTCTCTCTCTCTCTCTCTCTCTCACACACACACACACACACACACACACACACACACACACACACACACACACACACACACACACACACACACACACACACACACACACACACACACACACACACACACACACACACATTAGAAAAACTTTCACTGTTTGCATATAAATGAAAGATTTTGTCAAGGTTTTACTCTCATTATCACCATAACTAACTCTAGTCTAGACGCCACGGTAAATTGTCCATCAGAATTCTCCTGAAGGTTATCAAGTATTGTATTGGTCTGGATATCCCCCCCCCCCCCCCCCCCCCCCCGAACTTCCCGCGTGTGTATGGGCGAAACAGCCTAAACGCAATATGATTGACTTGACATGATCTGACTTTGACTTGACTTGACTTGACTTGACTCTCTCTCTCTCTCACACACACACACACACACACACACACACACACACACACACACACACACACACACACCGTGACACACACACACACACCGTGACACACACACACACACACACACGCATTCATTTCTATGCCTCACTCCTGTCCCGGAACTGTGTGGATCTACTGTCCGCGCTCAAGTCGTGAGCTCTGTCTATTTGTTTTACCTGTTAATCAGTCTACATTCGTTCTGTGAGCAGTTATATACAACATCTCGTCGGACTTTGACCTCAACTTTCCGGCCATGTACGCGTGTGTGGGACTGTGGAACGCCTTCTTCCTGGTTCTCTACTCCATCTTCGACCTCAGTATTCTCATGCAGTTCTCTACCAGGTGCGTTCCATGCAAACCATGGTTACTAAGTCATTAGCTCACTAGCATATGCACCCTGCTTTGCCCGGGCTGATGGTGACGCCGGACGAAATGAGAAGTCGCGCGACGGGAGGTAATAAGAATTTGCGATGGGAGGTAATAATCCGGCGAAATCGCAGAACTGAACAATGAAGTTACTTCCCGTAGACCATAAGGGGATTGCAGTATGAGCTTTGAAAATACTGAAATGGACAAGGTGGATAATAACCTTACTTTGAAGATTTTCCGAGATTTTATCCCGCCAGATTCTTTCCCGTGTTCCCCTGAGTAAAGCCACCAATTTAGACTGCGATGTGAGAACTCAAAATTAGGTTTCATGGTGAATACACACTGTTCAGTTATATATTTAGATACCTAGAACCCACCAATGGGCTCTTGCTCATATTCATAATTGTGTGTGGGTGTACTTGGCAAATGAGACCGCTTGTAACTTTTATATCATTGGAAGAAGTGGAAGCCTTCGATTACTGAATGAATTAAAGTGTATACACTGATACATTTTTCAGGTCCTCGGAAGAGATCTTTGCACTGTTCATTTCCATCGCCTTCGCCGTGGATGCCTTCAAGAATGCTGACGGAAGTAAGACTCCCAATATGCAAATCATGATCAAATCATTAATCAAATTGATGCGCTACAAACTGGTTTCAGTTGTTTGTTTGTTTTTTTAATTTAACTCTGGGATAAAGATGATTGCTTCCGTTATCCCGTTACATTGTGTAACCAAAACGTATTTTGCACTCGTTAACCTGTTTGTACGGAATTAAATTTATTATCCGCAGCTGTGTCAGTGTGTACTCGTGTACTCAGACGGACACGTACGTCAGTCAGTACCGGACACACATGATTTGAAGAGGTCTGTGTGCTTTAGGGATTTGTGAGAAAGAACGGGCTCTAACTATGTGACATTTGCTACACTTGCTACAGTTGCTCACCATGTGGAATTGATGGCTTGTGTTCAGATTTCCAGTCCTACTACAACGCCCCCGCGTGTGATGGCGGAGCGGCGTCCACTGCTAACAGCAGCCTGGCCACCATGGCGGCCAACCTGACAGCCAACGTGGCAGACAACGTGACGTCCAACGTGACGCTGCCGGAGCCCGAGGTGTGTCAGCGTGAGATCAGCATCCTCTACCTGCTGCTGATGCTGGGCACAGCGTGGCTCGGCGTCATGCTATTCAACTTCACCACGACGTGAGTGGACACGCAGCCACTAACGCTTAGTTAGCGTAGCCTAGTTGCCACACTTCGGTCGTATCGGTTCGGTCTAGAGTAAGGGTTAGGGTTAGGGTTTGTACAAAATTTTAGGACCATGTGTTTTTTCACGTAACATGTCACGTGAACGTATCAGTATGTCACATAAAGTATATGTATTTACGTACATGTCCAAAAAAAAAAAAAAAAAAAAGGGTTAGGTTTGCGTGTAGCGCTGGGGTAGTTCGTATGCTACAAACTAGTCAGATGAATCGGACTAGGGTTGGGGTAACCTTGAGGTAAAGGCGCAATCGCTATGCTGTTTAGACGGTCCGCCGACGGTAGTACAGTACATTAACACGAGGTGTACATGGCACAAGGGAGCGAACTGTACCAACACACCGACACTAAAGGGACAGTAGAGAGATAGGTAGAGGTGGGCTGGGTTTTGTTTGTTTGTTTGGATAGAGGGTGGGGAAGGGGATTAAAAAAGCGGGGGGGGGGGGGGGGGGGGGGGCATGTGTGAATATGCATAAACACTGTTGAGCACACAGGTCTCTTGGAGTGGACTAGCAATTAACTGTTGACTATCTGTTGCAGACCCTACCTGAACGCGTCCAAACGTGAACTGCTGGCCGACTACTCGTTGCCCATCGCCGTCATCATCATGGCGTTTGTTGGAGCCTACCTCTTCAGAGAAGTTGACAGTGAGTCCCTTCGCTTCAGCCAGTAAAAGATCATAGTCGCCATCTTGCACAGTATTTTTTAACTTCGTTACTGTCAGCTTTGTCACAGTTTGTTTTGTTGTTTGCGGATAGCGGCTTGGCGGGGTCTTATGTTAAACAGAGCAATGTTTGTTTTGTCTGTCACAGTGGGAAAGAGTTTCGACCCAGACGCTAGAGACGGCGCACTGTTCCAAGTGGTGGATTTCTCCTCCCTGTCTGTTGGCGCCGTTTTCGGAGCCATGGGTCTCGGCTTCTGCCTGTCTTTACTCTTCTTCATGGACCAGAACATCTCGGCAGCCCTCGTCAACGCTCCGCAGAACAAGTGAGTGAGACATGTCTAGAGCATAAACGAGAGACAGATCATAGGCATTGAAGTTTGGAGAAGTTCAGTGTGTGTCAGTCGAGCAAGATGTGATCTCGAGTCATTTGCCCGCGACTCTAGTCTAGTCTCTATTCCCGTTTCACTCAATTCTTACCAGGTAAGCTTGGGCTGTGCGCCAGTGGCCTCACTGAAAGAAACAAAAATCATGTCTGCATGGATTTAAATTTGGCTTAGTGGGAGTGTTACACTTAGATGATACTCGTGTTTGCTTCAGTAAGAGCTGTTATGGAACCGTGCATCTTGCCTGTTTTTTTGCATACAGGTCCAAAACCGAAAAAGAGTCATAAACGTGGGATACCCGTGTGCGGTACAAAATGTGTTAACAATAAAACTCATCCACCAGCTCATTCCTTCTTTCACTTGCAGCCCATTCTAGTTTACAGAGAAACCTTGCTTTTTATCCTGTCAGAAAGGGGTTTTCATCTTCATTGAAACCTCTGTGTGTGTGTGTGTGTGTGTGTGTGTGTGTGTGTGTGTGTGTGTGTGTGTGTGTGTGTGTGTGTGTGTGTGTGTGTGATAACATTTTTTTTTTAACCAGATCCCTTTCCTTTCTTTTTAGAGCCTTTTTAGAACAGTCTGCTCTCATGGACCCCCCCCCCCCCCCCCCTGTTTGTTTCCTGTGTATATACCCACAGTACGTCTGTCTCTCTATGCTGCTCAGCCTATGTGACATAACTCTGTGTGTGCAGGATGAAGAAGGGCACCGCCTATCACCTGGACCTGCTGGTTATCGCCATTGTTAACGCCGTGATCGCCGTGTTTGCCTTCCCCTACGTACACGCCGCTCTGCCCCACTCCCCGCTGCACGTGCGGGCACTGGCTGACGTAGAGGAACGCGTGGATCAAGGTCACATCACTCAGATGTAGGTCAAGTTTCCTTTCATGTCCGACGTTTGTTCAGGATTATGTTGTTTTTATACGTTCTGTGGAAATTGATACGTTCTCCGTTTTGAATTGATACGTTCTTCACATGTCTAGTAAATGACTGACAGTCTGTTCTCAAAGTTTCTAAGACAGGATCAGGATTGTGTTCTGGAACATTGTCATAAAACTGGAATGCATTACATCAACAGAATTAATATAATTTGTGTGTGTGTGTGTGTGTGTGTGTGTGTGTGTGTGTGTGTGTGTGTGTGTGTGTGTGACAGCGTGGTGAGGGTGCGAGAGACCCGCGTGACGTCAGTTCTGTCGCACGTGCTCATCGGACTGAGCATCTTCCTGATGTGGGTGCTGGCCTACATTCCCACCCCCGTGCTGTACGGACTCTTCCTGTATGTGTCCATCACGGCGCTCTACGGCAACCAGATGTTCGAGCGCATCACACTCTTCTTCACCGAACAGGTCAGATATCTTGGATAGAGAAGTTCGCTTAAATTCCTTTTCCAATGTAAAGCCTGTGACTTCAACACGGATGAATCAAGACTGGTCTTTAGTGGAGGCCACAGCAGGGATCTGTTCGAAACCTTTGTCTGCTTAACTAACACATTCAGTACCGCGCACGAGTATCGCACTTTTTGGACTCTTTTTCGGTTTTGGCCCTGTAGACGAAAATCAGGCAAGATTAACGGTCCCTTGTGGGCTCGTGTGTGTGTGTGTGTGTGTGTGTGTGTGTGTGTGTGTGTGTGTGTGTGTGTGTGTGTGTGTGTAAATTTAAATCCATGCTGACATAAATTAATTATGATTTTTTTTAGTGAGGCCACTGGTGCACAACCCCAAACTTCTTTGGTAGGAATTGAGTAAAAAAAAAAAAAAAAGGAAAAAAGCACTGCTTCTGTTTCTTAGTTGTTTTGCGAATATGTAACTGCATTTCATCGTCCGTCCATCATCTAGAAGACAAAATGATCAGAATGCTTGCCTGTCAAAAGGAAACAACTGGAAACCACAAAAAAACCGTTGTGAAGACTTGCTATTTAAGAATTTAACTCCGGGAAATCAAATGCCCTTTGATACTCCTTGGTAATGCAGATCGCAGACTCATTGTAGACGATGTAACAACATACGTCACATTCATCCGTTGATTTGTCTTCTTTTTCGTGCAGTCTGCATATCCACCCAATCACTACATTCGACACGTACCGCAGCGGAAGGTGCACATTTTCACCCTGCTTCAGATGGTACAGCTGGCAGTATTGTGTGTGTTTGGCTTCGTCAACTTCTCCTACCTGAAGATGTTCTTCCCTGTTCTCATCTTTCTTCTCATTCCCATCAGGTGAGACTTCGCCTTGTATATAATTATCTTACCCGTGTAGCGAAGCAGGTCTAGTCACCATAAAGCTTACTTGAAAATGTAGTTACTGTTTTCGAGTCTGTAATGTTTTCATCAATCGCTTTTCCCCTCTGTGAGACTGACGTTGGCTTCTCTGGACGCCATTTTGTCCAGCAGCTGAGGGACACGTTCAGTTAGTGTTCACACCAAGCGTCGCTTTTGCTGTTGCTGTATTTGTTTGCTTTTCTTTTTTCTTTTTTTTTTGGGGAGGGGGGGGGGGGGAGGGGGGTTATAAACGATTACGAGGTCAGTGTAAAATAGTATTAAAAAACAATCCGTGTCATGTTCTTTGTTTTTCGAGTTTTCTCCCCTTCATTGTAAATAGTTGGCTTGTTTTGTGGAGCGAATGTTTACACGTTCTGCTTTGTTTTCTCCTCACAGACACAAGCTCATTCCCCGCCTTGTGGAGAAACGTTATCTCAGTGCCATTGACCATGCGCACTAACTGCCCTTGGGTGCACGCATCCACCAGACCACGACGCAGTGGACACGCAGGATGAGGAACTGTTTCAGGTGGTTGACGGTTCAGCCACAAATTGTGACATGTACACAGAATGTCTTGTCACAGAAGTTGGAATACATCTGCCGTGCAATGGCACAACACCGTGCGTCCATAATGTCATTTGATGGCGAAACGCGTGACTTCAAGGTGAAAAACCATTGACGTAATGGCCTTTTTCCAGAAAATGACGTCATGGGTTGACTGTGTTTTGCCATGACTCGGCAGAGTCACGCCCACAACGTCATGGAGGCGGATCCTTTCGCCTTCTGACCTTTGGCGCCCTAGAGAATGACACCAGTGTCCATTGCCTTGACAGAAATAGACCTTATGCGACTCCTGTAGATGGTCCTCAAGATTTGAACTCCCAGTACGGAATGGACAATTTTTTTTAAATTGTCCTGCACGGCACGTTTGCAGTCGTCAGACAATGTGTCTGGACTTTATCGACAGTAGCTGACAGGGTGCAGCTGTAGATTGCTAACACGCTTCTTGCTTACTGTATCGCAGCGCTTTCGTGCACAGTGACACGGACGTCATCGTTATCCACGAACACTGATGGTCAAACTGATTTGATTCCATAACCAGCGCAACGTAAGCAGCGTAATATCAAACTCGTTACAAGCAGACATTGATCACTACAGTACACTGACTCGGCTCACATATCATCACACCTCTTTGCATTGAATGCATGCCTCGTACCGAGGACGAGTATGCCACTTTTTTGTCTTGTTTTCTCTCGGTTTTGGCCCTGCATACGAAAATCAGGTAAGATTAACGGTTCCTTGGCGGCTCTCATCGCAGCAAACACGAGTATAATCAACGTGCAACACTCCCACGAAGCCAAATTTAAATCCACGCAAACATACATTAATTATGATTTTTTTTTTTTGGTTTTAAATTGAGGCCATTGGTACACAACCCCAAACGTACTTGGTAGGAACTGGATGAAAACGCCAGAATGTGTTTTATTCTGTACTTAATGGATTTACGCCTAACATTTGCCGTTTCATACGTCATTTCGGTCATTCAGTTTCACTTGATATGTATTTGTGTATTTAGTCAGAACTCAGCCCGCATAATCCAACTAAAAACTGATTTGGCTGGCGCGCTGCGCACCAAGGAGTACGTGATTTTTTTTCTGCCCCATCTCTTCGCCAGCTTCAGTGGTGTTCCTCCCACGTCATGGTTGGAATCCACGGAGGACTCGGAAGCTGGGGCAGTTTTCATTATGTGTGATGATGGAGATGAGGATGATGGTAAGATGATGCAATGGAGGTCCGTGTGGTTTGCGACTGCGGGATAGGGTCGCATTCTACGGTTCCTGTCAAAAATATCCCACAGTTAACCACACCCGGGAACTACTGCTGCACCTGCGGTGCCGGCCGTGTAATCATCCACATCATAAGGTATGTCATACCAAGGGAAGCCCCCCCCCCCCCCCCCGCCCGCCCGCCCGCCCCTGCCCCTCCCCCTGAAAGTCGCACCCGTGAAGTGGGTGAATCTCGGCTGTGTGTCAACAGCACACCCGCTTTGGGTAGGAGCCGACCTAGGTCGGAAATATCCCGGTTGCCTCGGCTGGGACTCGGCTGGTCCGAAGTGCTAACCACTGCACTACGGGGGCACTCGCAGAGAGCACGTGATTTTTAAAATTTTACTTGTCTTTTCTTCAGCTGAGATTGAGGTGAACTGTGTTTGTGTGTGTGTGATGTGGGCAGTCGCTACACCTGTATTTTGTAATTCGGATTTTCTCCAGTACTTTAAATGGTTTTAATTCATCCCTCAAATTTTATTTTCTTTGTTATATTTTGCATCAGCAGTTTCTATTTAATTAGTATTTTACATGTATTTTGATTGATCAAAAGAAGAAAACACACGCGCGCACGCACACACACACACACACACACACACACACACGCACACGCGCACACACACACACACACACACACACACACACACACACACACACACACACACACACACACACACACACAGGTTTTTACTGAGTAGATGTGTTTCCGTTTCATTTGCTTCGTTTCTTCCTGTTCGTGCTGCTTGCTTCCGTCAGAGTCATAGTATTTCGCCAGTCTGTGCCTGCTTCCCTTTAAACTGACTGCATCATCGTTTCAGGGTGATTTCTGAGCATTGTTGTTTTTTGTTTTGTTGTTCGGTTTGTTTTGTTTTAGGGGATGGGCGGGTGTAGGGGGAGGGGGTTTGGGGGGGGGGGTGTTGTTGCTTGTTTTGTTTTACCTTTCGGCAAGTTCTGGCAGTGCTTCAGATAGTTCTGTTGCATGGTCGGTCAAGGCCAGTCAAACCGAAATGGCATGAAACGATATGTCTGTGTAATTCTTACGTGTGAGGGAATGTGTGTTGCCTATGATGTGTGTTCCTGGTCGACTTTGGTGTATTTGAGGAAGGTGTGTGTGTGTGTGTGTGTGTGTGTGTGTGTGTGTGAGAGAGAGAGAGAGAGAGAGTATAACCAGACGCGTGTATATTTGCCGTGCAAGGAGTGAATGTATGGTTAGTGAATATAGAATGTTGCTCATATACTTTTCAAGCCCACCTGCTCTGACCGCTGTTGTTTTCTTTGTATGTGAAAGTTGTACTACAGTTGTATCGGATACAGACGTGCCAGTTAGCCCTGTACATGCTGAGATACAGGACACACAGTTGTATCGGATACAGACGTGCCAGTTAGCCCTGTACATGCTGAGATACAAGACACACAGAGGCCAAAACATTACTTCGCCCGAGACAAAGATGGACACTTCGTTGTCACTTAATCTAGTTTTCTCTGCTTTTAGGAAAATACCGATGTCCTTTTTTTCTTTTCAAGATTGCATTGTCCATTTAATCTTCACTGTGTTTGATTTAGCGCGTTTAAACTAGCAGCCTTTCATTTACACAAATCAACATGCATTACTTTGTGCCATCAAAGTGTGGATGCTATTCAGTGATTCAGCGAATCTCATATATATATTATATGGTATTGTATTGTATTTATCTGTGCCTTTTTTGCTAGCGAAGCGTTGCTTGTCAGTGCTTAGCGAATATATACATATACATATGACTTCATAAACAAGATGTGTTTTTATCGCTCTCAGGCTTTGCATTGCGTTTTCTGTAAGTTGCACCACCGTAAGTTTGTGTGTGTGTGTGTGTGTGTGTGTGTGTGTGCGTGCGTGCGTGTGCGTACGTGCGTGCGTTTAAAATAAACAGTCGCACTAGCCCGACACAGAGAGTGTCATTTCAAAAAGTGTCTTCCGTCTTTACTACTCGCACCTTGATGAAAGCAAGAAAACAAACGAACTCGCAGCGTTTTTAAAACAAACCAGCTAAAACAAACAAACAAACAAGTCAAACACAGACACAGATCTAGAGCCGAAAATGTAATTTTGACAAAAGGTTTCTACTTCCAATTAACTTTGGCGTCTGCGAACAGTGCTATATACAGTATATAAATATATAAAATATGAAAGAGATCTTTAATTAAAAGTAATGCTGAAGATATGTACAAAGGTATGGTAATAAATGTCGTTATGTACAACATGCTTCATGATAGTACTAAGGTCAAGTTCTCTGTATCAATCGTCCCATGAAACCACATGCTCGGAAGCGTGTTACGTTTTCGACCGAATGACGTCTGCGCCACGGAAAGGAACAGGTTTACAAAGACGCTTTCATAAGATCACCAGTTAGATTCTTCCCCAAAACAAATGATGGTTTGTACAGATATCAAAACGAGAACAACGCGCTTAACGAGACCAGAAACCCAGAACTCTAAAAGCACTAAAACGCGTTTAAAGCTACACAGACAAACTTATTCCAATGTTTCCAGCTTATTAACGTCCATGGAGGTACAGATGGGAGTGGGCCTAATACACGCTGCTACACGACCAGGCGCGTAGGAAGATGCTGAGAGGAAGGGGGGCCCACTAAGTCGGGTGAGCCATACGGCCGGAGTGAAGAAGGGTGGGTGGGGGGGGGGGAGGTTTGTGTGTGTGTGTGTGTGTGTGTGTGTGTGTGTGTGTGTGTGTTTTGACTGACTGCCAAGGATTGTGTCCTGCGACAGCAGAGCACGGGGCCCCACCACTGGTGGGCCCCCTCTCCTCTACTCAGTAATCAAAAGCAAGGGGTGGGGGGGGGGCCCAAAGATATTCGGGCCCCCCTTCCAAAAATCGAACGGGGGCCTGGGCCCCCAGGGCCCCCGTGGTTCCTACGCCCCTGATGTCGACAAGTATACAATCACCGCTACGCTGCAGCTACGTCAACGATGAAATTGAGCGTGTTGTGTAACTCATGTATCAAGCCAGTGACATTCAGAAGAGACTCCTTACGTGAGGTGAAGTTTCCATAATTTCCACATGTCAAAAGTAACTCATTTAAAAATCATCACACAATACGCAAAAAGTATGTCCAAAATTACTGTGCAATACCAAGGCGGCGTTCCTAGTAGGCATGATGGATCAGAAGTCTTTATTGAGGACACCAGGCTGAGTTTCATCACCAACCGTTACAAGCAAACCGCATGCATGTTTCTGACATGCATAAAATGTCTTCCTAACATGCACCTACTCACATACACACAAAAACATCTTCACATTGTGCGATAATAATAATAATAATAATTGATTAATAAATTGATTTCTAAATACAATTCATCTTTTTTCGTATTAATAAAGACTGACAATCAATACTATGATCTTTCTTGACCAGTGCTATCAGTAAAAGAAAGAGTCTGGCGAGTCTGTTATTCTTCCCCATCCAAGGTGTGTAAACGTTCTTCAGACTTGTAAAAATTGCAAAAGACTGATGTGCAAATGGTTCAGGTGCAAATCTTGTGGTCAGTATTTCTTAATTATCAAAATATTCACACACGTAATGAGAAAGGACTAGACGCAAAACTGATAGTGCCAGTCTGGTGTGTGTGTGTCAGTGTGTGTGTGTGTGTGTGTGTGTGTGTGTGTGTGTGTGTGTGTGTGTGTGTGTGTGTGCGCGCGCGCGCGGCGGGAGAGGGAGAATAAGGATAACAACATGCATTCAGCTCAGTACTGTTAAAAAGAGTGGCGAATGCACTGTCAGCTTGATACAGAACAGTTCTCTGGAAAAGTCAGTGCCGCGGCGGAGTTTCTACACAGAAACGTGATACGTAATACGTGACCTGTCCTCAAACACGGTCAGCAAGGACTGCTCAACCACTTTAAGCCGCCATCTTTCATAATCACGAAAGCAGTCAATAGTTGCTTGTGCACCGACTCGGATTAGTTGTAACTGAAACTATGTGCACCGAAACCTAAATCAGTTTCTTCCATTATCAGTAAAACATAATCGCAGACGACAACAAATGAGACTATGACGTCAGCACGGTCACGTGGGCTTGTCTGGCCAAGCTTGCCCCAGCCGGCGCCAGAGATTGGACACTCTGCCCCAGACATCCTCTGTAGGCCGCACAGGGTTGAGCCAAAGCTTACGTGGGTTGTCGTCCATACTGCCCTCTGTACCCATCGTGAAGGCAGGCTGCAACAGACACTGAGGACGCTCAGCTCACACGAAACACTTTACCGAGAAATGGCTTATGCTACTCTTGAGTTTTTTTCCGTGTAGGTATCCAGTCTAAATATTTTGATATTAAAAAAAAAAAGATAGAAAAGAAAAGAAGGCTTATTTAAACAAATGCCAGTGTTTCTACAGGCACCTGGAGCATGCTAACAAGAACCCGTCTAACAGGAACTAAATCTGAGGAGAGGCATTATCCCGTTTCATGCACTGTTGTTCTTATTTCGAGAGCTCCTACCTCTTCTGAAATGACGAATGTGTCTGACACTGAGTTTGCACTGATCACCAGCCCCTCCTACCCCCATCCCCCCCCCCCCTAGTAACAACACTGAACAACGACAGATTTTGTCGCATCAGCCAGATACACCACAAGCACTTTGAATTACAAAATCTCAGATTTACTGATGAATTTCCATTTAATATTTCCAAAATGTGCCATTGAAGCTCGAGAGGTACCCACGTTGTAACGTCCTGGTGAGTCCAGCAGTTCGTGGTCACGCGGGGAGGTGCGGGGGGTCTCGCCAAGGGGAAGTAAATCCGGGATGTTGACGCCGGTCATCTTGACCTGGGAGTTGGGCCGCATCTCCTCCTCGTCAACTAGCGACTGAGCATTGAAAATTGAAACGTTACGTGCAATCAGTTGAGAGGGAACGTAACTTGGGATCAATTTACTGCCTTTTTTTTTTTTTTTTTTTTTGGCAAGTGAAGCAAAAATGGTTTCCTTTCATCTAATACACGTACCCTGCATCAGTCTATGAAAACCTGCGTTTTCCGTGACTGACGCCAATAAACACGGTCGGTCTTTACAATCCCTGTCAGTCATTTTAACAAGAAAGACTGAGCTGACACAGCTCACGCGAACAGCACTCACCGGCAAACAGTCCGTAAATCCATCTAAACGATGTCAGTTGAAAAAGACATTGAAACAACGCCATTCTGAAACAACGTCAGCTGACATTCAGCAGCTGAATAGGCCCAGGAATTACTCACCACTTCTACTTTTGGCTTTGTGCTCTTCGGTCTGTTGGGACGGACCACGGCCATTCTCTTCTTCAGGTCGGCAGACCTGGCGCCCGTTAAGCTACCGCGGCGCCCAACGCGTGGGGAGGCCCTAAGCTTGGCTCCTTTCTTGACGCTGGCCTCCACCTTCTTCTCCTTGTCACCTTCGTCCACGGCGCCAATCTCACAATCCTGCCACACACAACAGCAGATTAAAATCCATCGTCTAGCGGACTGTACAAATTATATGTGCCCGTCCGTTTTCAGTCCTGCATTACTCAAGGGACATTCGGCAGCTGTACCAATACTCCTCTGGGTATCATGTATTCTCTGGGGAAAACAGTTATGTTTCCGGTTTCCAAAAGGGCCGTATTAAAAAAAAAAAAACTATTCCATGAGTTATTGCCGCTGCTCTTATGAGGGTGGGTGGGTGTTTGGGAATTTAACGTCCTTTTCCACCACATACGGGTGATATCAAACATGGGCCAACGATGAAAAAGCCAGCACAAATATTTGGCTCCAGCCGGGATTCGCGCTGCTCTCATGAACAGATCGAGGCAAGTAACCCTGTCTTCTTTTTTTGGTACTATGAAAAGACTGTGCATAACAACTGTGCATTGTAATGCATTGTGCATTTATCTTTCTGGGGACAGGAAGAAAAAACCTACCAGGAATGCACGACCCTGACAGCAAACTCAAAGTCAAAAATACTTTATTGTCCATTAAATAACAGGTACAAAATGGAAATTCGTCACTCTTTTTCACAGCTAGAAACAAAATAAGAATGAAAAATTAATGAAACAAGTGCACTGCAGCTCATTTTTTTTCTTCCCATATTTTTCCATTTCACACGAATATAATTGTGACAGACGCAAATGAACATGGACTCACTACCGTCTCGGTTATGTCCGGAATAGCGATCATGATGTTGCCCTCCATCTTGTACAGGAGCCCGAGGGAGCTCCGCCGGCCCGTGTCCGGGGTCTCACAGCGAGAAGAGGGTCGGGGGATGTCCCTGGGGTGTTCCTCGCGGGGTGTGTCCTCAGCTTCCCTCGGCGATTCCTCCACGATGGTAGCACTCTGGCCGAAGGATGTGGTGCGTTTACCTGGATTCCCTGCACCAGTGTACGACCTGAAAACATCGGATTAAAACAAGAAGTACATACTATTGCTACTGCTGCTACTTCTTACAACAAGAAGTACATACTATTGCTACTGCTGCTACTTCTTACAACAAGAAGTACATACTATTGCTACTGCTGCTACTTCTTACAACAAGAAGTACATACTATTGCTACTGCTGCTACTTCTTACAACAAGAAGTACATACTATTGCTACTGCTGCTACTACTTACAACAAGAAGTACATACTATTGCTACTGCTACTTCTTACAACAAGAAGTACATACTATTGCTACTGCTACTTCTTACAACAAGAAGTACATACTATTGCTACTGCTACTACTTACAACAAGAAGTACATACTATTGCTACTGCTACTTCTTACAACAAGAAGTACATACTATTGCTACTGCTACTACTTACAACAAGAAGTACATACTATTGCTACTGCTACTTCTTACAACAAGAAGTACATACTATTGCTACTGCTGCTACTACTTACAACAAGAAGTACATACTATTGCTACTGCTGCTACTACTTACAACAAGAAGTACATACTATTGCTACTGCTACTTCTTACAACAAGAAGTACATACTATTGCTACTGCTGCTACTACTTACAACAAGAAGTACATACTATTGCTACTGCTGCTACTACTTACAACAAGAAGTACATACTATTGCTACTGCTGCTACTTCTTACAACAAGAAGTACATACTATTGCTACTGCTGCTACTACTTACAACAAGAAGTACATACTATTGCTACTGCTGCTACTTCTTACAACAAGAAGTACATACTATTGCTACTGCTGCTACTACTTACAACAAGAAGTACATACTATTGCTACTGCTACTTCTTACAACAAGAAGTACATACTATTGCTACTGCTACTACTTACAACAAGAAGTACATACTATTGCTACTGCTACTTCTTACAACAAGAAGTACATACTATTGCTACTGCTGCTACTTCTTACAACAAGAAGTACATACTATTGCTACTGCTGCTACTACTTACAACAAGAAGTACATACTATTGCTACTGCTACTTCTTACAACAAGAAGTACATACTATTGCTACTGCTGCTACTTCTTACAACAAGAAGTACATACTATTGCTACTGCTGCTACTTCTTACAACAAGAAGTACATACTATTGCTACTGCTGCTACTTACAACAAGAAGTACATACTATTGCTACTGCTGCTACTTCTTACAACAAGAAGTACATACTATTGCTACTGCTACTTCTTACAACAAGAAGTACATACTATTGCTACTGCTACTTCTTACAACAAGAAGTACATACTATTGCTACTGCTGCTACTTACAACAAGAAGTACATACTATTGCTACTGCTGCTACTTCTTACAACAAGAAGTACATACTATTGCTACTGCTGCTACTTCTTACAACAAGAAGTACATACTATTGCTACTGCTACTTCTTACAACAAGAAGTACATACTATTGCTACTGCTGCTACTTCTTACAACAAGAAGTACATACTATTGCTACTGCTGCTACTACTTACAACAAGAAGTACATACTATTGCTACTGCTGCTACTACTTACAACAAGAAGTACATACTATTGCTACTGCTGCTACTACTTACAACAAGAAGTACATACTATTGCTACTGCTGCTACTACTTACAACAAGAAGTACATACTATTGCTACTGCTGCTACTACTTACAACAAGAAGTACATACTATTGCTACTGCTACTTCTTACAACAAGAAGTACATACTATTGCTACTGCTGCTACTTCTTACAACAAGAAGTACATACTATTGCTACTGCTGCTACTTCTTACAACAAGAAGTACATACTATTGCTACTGCTGCTACTACTTACAACAAGAAGTACATACTATTGCTACTGCTACTTCTTACAACAAGAAGTACATACTATTGCTACTGCTGCTACTTCTTACAACAAGAAGTACATACTATTGCTACTGCTGCTACTTCTTACAACAAGAAGTACATACTATTGCTACTGCTGCTACTTCTTACAACAAGAAGTACATACTATTGCTACTGCTGCTACTACTTACAACAAGAAGTACATACTATTGCTACTGCTGCTACTACTTACAACAAGAAGTACATACTATTGCTACTGCTACTTCTTACAACAAGAAGTACATACTATTGCTACTGCTGCTACTTCTTACAACAAGAAGTACATACTATTGCTACTGCTGCTACTACTTACAACAAGAAGTACATACTATTGCTACTGCTGCTACTACTTACAACAAGAAGTACATACTATTGCTACTGCTGCTACTACTTACAACAAGAAGTACATACTATTGCTACTGCTACTTCTTACAACAAGAAGTACATACTATTGCTACTGCTGCTACTTCTTACAACAAGAAGTACATACTATTGCTACTGCTGCTACTTCTTACAACAAGAAGTACATACTATTGCTACTGCTGCTACTTCTTACAACAAGAAGTACATACTATTGCTACTGCTGCTACTACTTACAACAAGAAGTACATACTATTGCTACTGCTGCTACTACTTACAACAAGAAGTACATACTATTGCTACTGCTACTTCTTACAACAAGAAGTACATACTATTGCTACTGCTGCTACTTCTTACAACAAGAAGTACATACTATTGCTACTGCTGCTACTTCTTACAACAAGAAGTACATACTATTGCTACTGCTGCTACTACTTACAACAAGAAGTACATACTATTGCTACTGCTACTTCTTACAACAAGAAGTACATACTATTGCTACTGCTGCTACTACTTACAACAAGAAGTACATACTATTGCTACTGCTGCTACTTCTTACAACAAGAAGTACATACTATTGCTACTGCTGCTACTTCTTACAACAAGAAGTACATACTATTGCTACTGCTGCTACTTCTTACAACAAGAAGTACATACTATTGCTACTGCTGCTACTACTTACAACAAGAAGTACATACTATTGCTACTGCTACTTCTTACAACAAGAAGTACATACTATTGCTACTGCTGCTACTACTTACAACAAGAAGTACATACTATTGCTACTGCTGCTACTTCTTACAACAAGAAGTACATACTATTGCTACTGCTACTACTTACAACAAGAAGTACATACTATTGCTACTGCTACTTCTTACAACAAGAAGTACATACTATTGCTACTGCTGCTACTACTTACAACAAGAAGTACATACTATTGCTACTGCTGCTACTTCTTACAACAAGAAGTACATACTATTGCTACTGCTGCTACTACTTACAACAAGAAGTACATACTATTGCTACTGCTACTTCTTACAACAAGAAGTACATACTATTGCTACTGCTGCTACTACTTACAACAAGAAGTACATACTATTGCTACTGCTGCTACTTCTTACAACAAGAAGTACATACTATTGCTACTGCTGCTACTACTTACAACAAGAAGTACATACTATTGCTACTGCTGCTACTTCTTACAACAAGAAGTACATACTATTGCTACTGCTGCTACTTCTTACAACAAGAAGTACATACTATTGCTACTGCTGCTACTACTTACAACAAGAAGTACATACTATTGCTACTGCTACTTCTTACAACAAGAAGTACATACTATTGCTACTGCTACTTCTTACAACAAGAAGTACATACTATTGCTACTGCTACTACTTCTTACAACAAGAAGTACATACTATTGCTACTGCTGCTACTTCTTACAACAAGAAGTACATACTATTGCTACTGCTACTACTTCTTACAACAAGAAGTACATACTATTGCTACTGCTGCTACTTCTTACAACAAGAAGTACATACTATTGCTACTGCTACTACTTCTTACAACAAGAAGTACATACTATTGCTACTGCTGCTACTTCTTACAACAAGAAGTACATACTATTGCTACTGCTACTACTTACAACAAGAAGTACATACTATTGCTACTGCTACTTCTTACAACAAGAAGTACATACTATTGCTACTGCTACTACTTCTTACAACAAGAAGTACATACTATTGCTACTGCTGCTACTTCTTACAACAAGAAGTACATACTATTGCTACTGCTGCTACTTACAACAAGAAGTACATACTATTGCTACTGCTGCTACTTCTTACAACAAGAAGTACATACTATTGCTACTGCTGCTACTTCTTACAACAAGAAGTACATACTATTGCTACTGCTACTTCTTACAACAAGAAGTACATACTATTGCTACTGCTACTACTTACAACAAGAAGTACATACTATTGCTACTGCTACTACTTCTTACAACAAGAAGTACATACTATTGCTACTGCTACTTCTTACAACAAGAAGTACATACTATTGCTACTACTGCTACTTCTTACAACAAGAAGTACATACTATTGCTACTGCTGCTACTACTTACAACAAGAAGTACATACTATTGCTACTGCTGCTACTACTTACAACAAGAAGTACATACTATTGCTACTGCTGCTACTTCTTACAACAAGAAGTACATACTATTGCTACTGCTACTACTTCTTACAACAAGAAGTACATACTATTGCTACTGCTACTACTTACAACAAGAAGTACATACTATTGCTACTGCTACTACTTCTTACAACAAGAAGTACATACTATTGCTACTGCTGCTACTTCTTACAACAAGAAGTACATACTATTGCTACTACTGCTACTTCTTACAACAAGAAGTACATACTATTGCTACTGCTACTACTTACAACAAGAAGTACATACTATTGCTACTGCTACTACTTCTTACAACAAGAAGTACATACTATTGCTACTGCTGCTACTTCTTACAACAAGAAGTACATACTATTGCTACTGCTACTTCTTACAACAAGAAGTACATACTATTGCTACTGCTACTACTTACAACAAGAAGTACATACTATTGCTACTGCTACTACTTCTTACAACAAGAAGTACATACTATTGCTACTGCTACTTCTTACAACAAGAAGTACATACTATTGCTACTACTGCTACTTCTTACAACAAGAAGTACATACTATTGCTACTGCTGCTACTTCTTACAACAAGAAGTACATACTATTGCTACTGCTACTACTTCTTACAACAAGAAGTACATACTATTGCTACTGCTACTACTTACAACAAGAAGTACATACTATTGCTACTGCTACTACTTCTTACAACAAGAAGTACATACTATTGCTACTGCTGCTACTTCTTACAACAAGAAGTACATACTATTGCTACTACTGCTACTTCTTACAACAAGAAGTACATACTATTGCTACTGCTACTACTTACAACAAGAAGTACATACTATTGCTACTGCTACTACTTCTTACAACAAGAAGTACATACTATTGCTACTGCTGCTACTTCTTACAACAAGAAGTACATACTATTGCTACTGCTACTTCTTACAACAAGAAGTACATACTATTGCTACTGCTGCTACTTCTTACAACAAGAAGTACATACTATTGCTACTGCTGCTACTTCTTACAACAAGAAGTACATACTATTGCTACTGCTGCTACTTCTTACAACAAGAAGTACATACTATTGCTACTGCTGCTACTTCTTACAACAAGAAGAGAAACAACAGGATTGTTGGTATATGACTGATTTAAAACAACAACACGGAACTCTATAACAGGCAATCATGGACACCTTGATTTCTTCTGTTTCAGTATTTTGTATGTTTTCTGCTGCTATATCATGTGGAGAACGCGCCTGAAAGTCTGAAATGCTGCCCATGTTTTACTGAATAGAACGTTTTTAAACCAGTTTGCTGCAGTCCAAACACCCATCAAGTATTGTGAGATGCAAAAATCAGAGAAAAAGTACGTACAGCCAGAAAGAGAACGCGATTCCAGTTATGTCATCTGAACAGAGACATGTGACTCCAAGTGTTAGTGAAAAAACGCGACTACAACCTTCCATCTTTCGGTCACTAACCTGTGTGAGGCGGGCCCCTCATCAATGGGAGGCAGGCGGGTGGGTGGACACATTGCTTCATTCAGCCCCACCGCTTTTCTTGCAGCCACCAGATCCGGGTCGTGTATGTCGTTGTAGTTGTCGTCGTCATTGTCGTAGTCGTCGTCATCATCATCGTCTGGATTGAGGCTGTTGGCGGACGGTCTGACCGGCATGACCATGACGGGTGTTTTCCCCTGACGACCTGACCCCCGGGGGGTGTTGAACTCCTCGTCACCACCCATGGACGGCTCGCCCCCGATCACGTGGTAGTGCTTCTTCAGTGCTGGATTCTCTGTACACGCAAAGAAAATCAACCTGTTCAGATCGCTCTTCAGCTCTACAATCAAAAAGCTCAGAGAGGCTCGTTCAGAGAAGGAAGCATCTTAATTCCTTCAAAGTTTGTTGGAAGTACCAACAAACACAACCAACCTCTTCAAATCGTTCCTTCATTCAGCTCAACGACCAAATAGCCCACAAAGGATCGTTCTGAAAAGGAGGCATCTTAATTCCTTCTAAGTGTCTTGCGAGTACCAACAAACACAATCAGCCTCTATAGATCATTCCTTCAGACATCCAGCGCAACAATCAAAAAGTCCAGGGAGGCTCGTTTAGAAACATATTCCTACACGTTTTCTTGTAAATGGACCAGTGAGATCACGAATAACAGACTTTGCATCCAAACTGAAACGGTCCCAAAACTAACGTCCACAAAATAAAGAAACAGCCGTCCAAAGTCTACATCTTGTCACTGACCAACTGGAATGGAGTTTCCTCCAATAGAGTCAGCGTCATGGAGAGAGTAGGGGTTGGGCGTGGTCACTGACAGCAGCACGTGCGAAGCAGGGGAGTCACGCCCACCAGGAGTGATGATGTCTTTCCGCAGCAGTTGCATGACGTTGATGGGGGTGTCGTCATCGTTGTCAGGTGTGACGTTGCCTGACTCTGATTGCTGTTGCTGCTGTCACCAAATAGCAACAAAGAATTAATTCGTGCAACAGGTGTTTCTGGAATTTCTGGAATCTGGAGTCATGTGAAAATACTTTCTTCCGCTACCATATTTTCTCAGTTCAAGCCGGGGTTTCAAATTCAAGACTTCTACTTTGGGATTGTGCACAAGCACCCAATGGCCACACAAGTGTTTGTTTGTTTTTTTTAAGACATGCGGTTCAAAACACACTCTGGAAAGCAGCTAAGACTATTCGACAGTTTGTGTTTTGATATTTTTAATCAAAATGATGTACACTCACAGGTCCTCGGTGGCGCTTGAAACCGTTTTCAAATGACTGCAGGCGTGGCTGCGTGGGATCGTGTTTTTCTGGCTCCAGGCGACCTCGGAACGGTTTCTGTTTGGCCTTCCACGTACACCAGCAGAAGCAGAGTGTACCGATCAGCGTGATGAGAACGAGGCCCCCGATCACTCCCAGAACAATGTACAGCACCAGAGAGGTGGTCTCCGTCGTTATGTCTGAACATGCAGCCACAGGTTTTTATGGTATTCGTGTCTTTACTTCTCTACACGTGATTTGAGTAGTTGCTGAATTATTGTGGAGACTGACTGTGTGATTTCCCCCTAAAGTTTAGAGGATGATACAGACAGGTTCTGTTTTCCTTTTAGAACTGAGGAGACCATTTCACTGATACACTGACAATAATTTCCAATAAACGTTCTTTAAAGTTACAGTGCATTTCATCAAAGCATTGTACTGATTTTCCTTCCATTGACATATCTACGCGATAAATACGTCGCCTTTAGAGCTGATTTCAAATGTAATATATAACATTCTAACCGAATCAGTAAGTTAAAATGTACACTTTGAAATACGTTTATTAATCTTTACCGTCACTGGCAAACAGAAAGATATGCTTGAAGACACTAGGTTTTACTATAGTTCTTTAATGGTTCTAAACTTCGGTACACTGGCCATGATTTCGCACGAAACATCATAGCCAGCCTACTCTCCAGACTGGGCTCTATCAATCTAGGAGAGGCGGCACAAAATACCGACAATAGCCTTGCCAAGTCTACATCAAAACAACTGCCCCATATGGTAGGTAACATCTCTCATTATACACATCATGCATTAGTGACTGGGATCATAGCTAACACAATGTTCCCACACACATCGTCCACGAATGCATGCCAGTCAGTGCGACCCCGTCAGTCAGATGACAACTTCCAAAACATGAACCGCACGCTGCAACCCCACTTGCTTACCCTCAGACTACGACTGTGGAATAAATGTCCTCAATTTACTGGCGATATTTTGTACTTCGTGACTGTTGAAGAGGACCGTCATACGCGTACACATGCACACCCGACAATGATATGCTAAGGCGGTGTTCTAGTTGTCATTTGTGCCCGAAGCAACACGATGAGTGGTTTAGGTCAGTTAGTTATCACTTGCGAGTTATCGCCGGCGCCATAAAAAATAAGCCGTTAACAATAAAAAGGACGATTTAGTTGATGTGCATGATGCAAATCAATCGTCGAAACCCAGCAGCCAAACCAGTTTGATGACCGGTCGACTTCTGTAGTGAAAGAGAAACGTGCTCAGAAAAGGGAGTGTGATAGTAGTGAATTAGTCTCTCTCTCTCTCTCTCTCTCTCACACACACACACACACACACACACACACACACACACACACACACACACACACACACACACACACACACACACACACACACACGGAGATAAATATGCAAACTTACTGCAGGCAGCTGAAAAAAATCGTGAAAACATATGTTTAATAAATGTTCACAACGACAGCCTCATTCCTTCTTGAAATTTTTCTGTAAAATTGACCAAATAAAAGAAAAGAACTACAATCTATTCAATTTTAAAAGCGGTATGACAGATTTGCGAGCATGTTTCATCCATGACAACGACAGGCAAACGATCTCGGTCACCCCCACCATAACTCAACTGAAAACAAAACAAAACAAAACAAAACAAAACAGGAACACAATTTTCTTTCGTGCAGCCTACAATTGTGGTATATACAATATGTGTATAGCAATATGTGTCTAGCAAAATGAAACTAACTTGAGTTTAGCAGATGGAGGGTGGAACCTGAAGTTAGGACGTAGTTTGACGCCTGACCGGTGTGACACTGCAGGGGATATTGCGTCATGTACACGTCATTCCCAGACTTCTCGAACGCCTGTCAACACAAAATCGTTAGTGGCAGCGTTATTTTGTAAGATGAAAATGTACGTCTGGATTGCCATTTTAGTAATATTCCCTGTAGTGGGAGTGATTTAGCCGCTGCGCTACTGAACGGCCGTCACCAATGTCACGGCGATGAAGCGTGGGTTCGAGCCCAGGTCGAGCTCTTGACATGTGATACCGGTTTTTCCTGGCTGCCGGGCTGCTCATCGGGGGTTTCTCTCCGGGTTATCCGGCTTCCCCCCCCCCTCCCCCCAGCAAAATTGTAAAAATTGTAATAAATATAGGATAGGTATTGGGTGGTGCTGCACCGAGGCGACGCGCTTCCCCCAAGGGAAACAGTCCGAATTTCCCGACAGGGATAATAAAGTAGTAAAAAAAATCAACAAAAAAAATCGGTCATTTCTGTAGGCACAAAGGAACAGCTTCATGCAGCATGTAAACAGGATGGAAGAAACTCACCAGGCATGCAAAGCGGTAGGTCGTTGAGCCATCCACGGTGGTGTCGTTGTTGTATACAGTCAGGTACGTCACCGATCCGTTCACAGTGGTCACTGACGTCAGGCAGAATACCTCCCCTGCCGCTGCACATACACCATAGCCGTAATGAAGACACATCGAAACAAACACGAACCAATTAGCATCGGTGTATCATGTGTGTACTGAGCCATGCTAGAGCATGATGGGGACGTCTTGTGCCGCATCAAGGCACCGAGGATATCTCCCCCATAAGGCGTGCAAACTACAAAACGACTGATTGCTTCCTCTGACCAAATACTGATACAAGTTCCATAAAGCAGGTATATGGCGCCAACAAAAGAGGAACGGGAAAGGAAAAACGGAACACTTCGAGCTGTGAGAGCATATATCTACAAGTTCTGTTCGGAGGACGTTCTTGGTGTAGAACCTGACTTGATCATAGTATGCTGAGGGCCGATGGTTCCTCAGTAATGAGTACGCTGCATTCCTCAATACCCGTGCCCTAAAATGTTTCAGGATGCTGCCCTTTCACGATGGGATATCGCGCTCGGTGAGATTACGTACCTGAGTAAAAGACGGGCGTATTACAGGCTGTGTAGTTGAGGGATATCTGGCCCTCAGTACAGAAGTTCATCTCGGTGTTGGTCCCGCACGTGTTGCCAGACCCGCTGTCGATCTCATAACTCCACGAGTCTGTCGACAGGTCTGTGGGACATTTATCCATGGCAGCGGCTCCGTCACCTGTAGCATGGAGACGTGAATCAGAAATCAGTGGCGTGTGTGTAAATTAGGAGAAATTTCACTTGATTCTAGGGGGAACCGGGGTGGCCGAATGGTAGAGCGTTGACTTCTAATGCTCGGGTTGTGAGTTCGTATCCCAGCTGGAGCCAAATATTTGTGATGGCTTTTTCATCGTTGCCCCGTCTTTGATATCACCCGTATGTGGTGAAAAAGGACGTTACCCCCCCCCCCCCCCCCTCGACCCCCCACTTGATTCTAGAGTGCGATCTAGAAACGCGATCGGTACATACCGACTCGCTGTCAAAGAAATCATTATTTCAGCTGCTTATAGCTTATGTCAGAACTTGCTTGTTAAGCCTTGATGTTTACTGATATATGCAACGTACACACGTGTTTGTGTATCTGTATGCCTTCCGCTATGTTTGTTGCTAATCTTAACGTAGAGTTCCGCTCAAGCAAGCCAGTAGAGGCTTCATGTCCGTCAGTGTACATTACAACCAATGACAAATTTTGTTTGTGTGTTCTCAGTAATACTCCCCGTTAATGAACTGTCTTCCCAAACCACACGACCCCACCTCACCCCAGCAGAAATAAGAGATAATGATGGAGATAGTTATACTGACCGTCTTTGACCATGACTTGTAGTTCTGTAGGATCGTAGTCAGTGGTGCTGACACTGCACACTTCTGCCTCAGTCGGTGCGTTCAAGACACCTCTGAACATTGCCCGCTCTCCACTCGTCATTGCTGTCGTGGAAATTTAATTAAGCAATAGGTGGTATTGTTAACAAACAAACGAACAAAAACTCCAACAAACAAACAAATAAATACACAGAATGGAGTCCACGATTTTTAGCTGTCGGAATTACATTGGACAGCTGTAAACCATACAGCTGACAGAAAAAGCGTCTAGCCTACGTTTATCCTAAATGTATCAGTCCACCTTAGCACTTCAAAAGGCAAAAATTCTCGAAGTTAGGCATCTAGTAAGGCAGATGACTTTCAAAACTTCAAGCCTCATCGAGCATACAACCGACGGAAGGAGTCAAGCAGCACACTGGCAGTGACAGAAAGGTACAAGTGTGACAGTTACAGAAGACGATCTGCCACCTGTTTTTTTGTTTGTTTTTTTTAGAAAACGCCGTGCGTCGGATTTGTTTTTCATGTACCTTTTCACATTAAAAAATTCAAACCAACCAGAAATGAGATTGATCTCTCTAAAAGTTGTGCCTTTCTGCATAACGAAAAGCGAACGTCATTAGAATAATTACTCACGTGATGCAAGCTGATAGTAATAAAGGTTGGTGGACACTGATGTAAAATCAAAACACATGTAGACATACAGCGTCAGACCACCAACACTGATGGATGTTGTACTCCTGCCACACACACAAACATTAACAGATTGACGTAGATTCACACACATCAGTACACACACACACACACACACACACACACACACACACACACACACACACACACACACACACACACACGCACATGCACGTGCATACATACATCTTGCTTTATCACAGCTGGGTTTAAAGTAAGAGAGGTGTGACCGAAGTGCGGAATGATCCTTGGCATTCGTCTGCACTATTTCCAAAGACCTCGACAGTACTTAACGTCACCTATTCAGTGCCGGTCCTCAGTGTCACGTCCAGCCAAATAGCGTGCTACTCACCAAGGGCCACCAACATACAATCCTCTTGCCCAAAGAAATCAACAACAACGCTCCTCCTCCTCCTCCCTCCCGGCTACGGGCCTAACCCAGACTAGGACAAAAGAAGCCCCCCAACAAAATTAAATAAAAAAAGGAAGCAAAGAAAGAAAGACAAAAATCCTTCTGTAACGGCATAGACACCTTGCTGGAACTGAATGGACCCGCTTCCTGTTTTACAACAAAAAACGAGAGAAATTTTTACCCTAGAGCTAGTTTAGCTCGAGGTTACACGCTAACCCGGGGCTAAACTCCCTCAGTTACCCCGACTTTTACACGCAGGCCCAGGGGTTTCAAACGGCGTAGGTTTCAGCAACCGTGACATAGGAGCTTTGTTCAATGAGTCCAGACGCTTCTTACCTGGTGATGTAGCGACCATTGTACTCCGCCAGGCACTCCAGGCTGTACGTGCCGCCTAAACTGGCGATGGGAAAGTTGCTCAGCTCTGTGGACGATACGGTTATCGTCCCTTTCGTGTTGGTCAGCCATGTGCCTTGAACGCCGGCCGGGAAGGTGCACTGACCAGCTGGAACACACACACACACACACACGCACACACACACACACACACACACACACACACGCACGCACACACACACACACACACACACACACACACACACACACACACACACACACACACACACACACACACACACACACACACACACACACACACACATGCACACACACCGTCACATGTAGTTTTAACTATTAGGAAAAGCGGAAACTGACACTGGCACAGCTGCCGCAAGTGGTCATGACAGACAAACAGACTAACAAGCAGAGAAACACACAGCCTGTAGTGGATCAAAGTTCCTCACTGAATTGCCGGACATTGCGTAGAGGTTACTAATCCTCTGTTTTGAAGTTCAGTCTCATTAAACGGTGTACACTCTCAGTTAATGTAGACTGGGTAGGAGTTCTTTTTCATACACATTCAAGTTTGCATAACATGCGTGGAAAAATGTCTGAGACGGGTATCGGAGTGGGTGGGGTCTCATTTCAAATAGTCCAGCGTGCAGATCCTTGGCATAAAGTACACGACATCTACGCCAAGACTACAATGAGTTTTCAAAAAAAAAAAAAAAAAATATATATATATATATATAACTGCGAATAATCAGTAACACAGCAGAACTTAGCGTTAGTCTAAGTTCAGCCTCTGCGACTTTACCCCATTCTCACTCTTTTCTTTCCCCCTTCAAGCTTATTGTGACACAAGAATCCGTTCATATTACAATAGGCGAGCACGCACGAGAGGCCGGCGTTCACACTAAGTCCTTGTAACAGGCATTTGCCGTACTTTATACAGCGCTTGTCCCTCACAGCGCGTAATGGCTAATCCAAATCCGCTTTGTTGAGTAGCAGTGGGTACACCTAAAATCTCTCTCTCTCTCTCTTTCTCTCTCTCTCTCAAATACAGATTACAGAAAGTACCTCTGCAAAATTGTCAAAGATAAATCACGATGAAAACAATTAGGATGAAAACGCACTGACAATGAGAATGAAAGGTTCTTTTTAGTTGTTGTTTTTTTTATTTCGGAAATCATTGTATTTGTCCGAAAACAAACGTACTTTTTCTTTTCAAGTAGCTACCAGTAACTGTGTTGATAGCACTTCACCTTGTTGGTGGTGTTATTTTGCTGTACAGAAATGATAACACAAAATTCAGTACTACGGCAATGGTGACGATGACAAGGACAACGACCAACGATGGTGATTAAGTATATTGAACGATGACTCTGTACGTTAAAATCATTTCGAATTTGCCAGATGCATACAATCTGACCTAGAACCCGATTTTGTAATAATTACTGGAATTGTACATATGATGTTAACAGCTAAATACCATCTCAGTACATTCAAGTTGACAGCAGCGACAAACCTTAGAATAGGAGACAATTAATCTTTATCTTGTCATAATGAATGAAGGCCTAACCGCTCCTACGCGAGGTCAATTGTATCTCCAACTGAATACATTTTCACAGCATAAACCCTTTATACATCAAAATTAAAGTTGAATACTTCTGCTTTGGCCTAGCCCCTCCCGACCCAGCCCCGGTGGAGCTGGGATGGGTAACATTACTAGAGAGACCGTATGGGGAATGATATGGTGACTATCCCTTCCAATTTCTAACGTAGCCATACAATACGGTATGCATGCATGCAGCCACGCCCAGATCAACCACCAAATCATGGCAAGCCTTCAGCAGCATGCTGGCACTCTCCACGTTTCAGGAGTGGCATTGCAAACGTTAAAGGGCAGAGTATGCACCACAAACGATTAAAGAAAACCTAAAGGAACTGCCATTGTTTGTGTCACTCGTACTGGAATAATACTGATCCCTGGAGTTGGTGCTGAGGTAGGGTCATCGTACTTGAACTACGGTGGCAGGTCTAACACGGGTAGTGGGGTGGGAGAACAGGAATTTCTTTCTGCCTGAGTTAGTGAAGGAGACAGACCTTAACTGGCTTAAGACTCATCTCTTCAGCGGATCACTCAAGTTACGATCTGCACTTATCTGTTTTCAACCAACTGTATTTTTGTAAAAGCCATCTTTCTTTTAAAAACATCTTCGTAAGCGCCGTGAGCCCTCAGTTTGAATGGAACCATGCGCTATACCAAGTCTCCATCATCATCATCATCATCATCAAACATCTACGAAGACATTTTGCGAGGATATAATAATAATAATAATAATAATAATAATAATAATAAAATGGGTACTTAAAAAGACGCCCTCCCTCTCGCGGGAGCTCAGGGCGCCTTACAGAGAACACACACTCACTCACCCAGAAACACACACGACATGCCTCCACACATACATTTAACTAAAAACACGTGATGTGCAGCATCATACACGAGCTGCCCCTGGCTCACACACACACACACACACACACACACACACACACACACACACACACACACACACACACACACACACATGACCAGCAAGATGAAGATGTGGCAACAGTTATTGGTTGAAGGCTGTGAAGAGGTGGGTTTTCAAATTTGTTTTGAAAGATAGTTTTGTGTCTGCATATCTGATCAAGACTGGGAGATCATTCCAACAGGTCGGACCCTGGTATGAATAACTACGCTGACCAAAGGTCTTTGTCTTGACATGAGGGACGAATATGACGAATTTCTTTTCAAACCTGATTGGGTACAGCACCATGTTTTGAGTGTGATTGAGGTTGAAATGAGACACGGACGTACATCAAGTGTGCACATTGAACACTGACCTGAAGTCCGCTGTAAAGAACCAGACGGTAAACATGCTTGACGCACAGGGCAAGTGACACGGAAAGTAATAATTTAATAAGCAGGCTAAACTTGAGTGTCAAACAAATCATTTCTGAGTGAACAATTTTGTGGAAACATTTAAACTCTATCCTTACAGGTGGGGGAAGAGAGAGAGAGGGAGAGGGAGAGAGAGAGAGAGAGAGAGAGAGAGAGAGAGAGAGAGAGAGAGAGAGAGAGAGAGAATATCTGACTGTGACAGCTGTTTAACTACATCTCTTTGAAGGTGGAAGAGACAGTGCTCATGTACACGGTGGCTCTTTTCCTGGTCCAGCTCAAAACAGATTCCAGCAAGCCTGCCTGGTTTCATGATCAGTCACGTTAATTGATGAAACCAAAATGAAGAAAATGAATCCAATGGAAATGAGTCAGCCATAAGGGGATGTGGGCTTCGTACAGTGGGATAAGCACCTCATACCAACAAGAAAGGAAATAATCATTTGTTTAATTCAAGTAAAGAAACAATATTTCAGACAACATGCAAACATTCTGAGATGAAGACTCAAGTTCCGCATGCCAACTGAACCTGGTAAAAGAAATCCCAGACGAGCGTTTGTCAACGTTTGTAAATCTGTTCAGCTAAACTGAGCGCGGTGTATCAACGTACGTGCGTGCCACAGATCCTTCGATGAAGTCCTGCAGGGACCAGAGAATGACCGTCTTGAGCCCGTCATGAAGACGATGTCATCATGGCGCCGTGAATTACCACGAGCAAACTCGCAAGCCACTTCATTTAGGACCAGATTCATGATAACTATGACGCCCTCAGAGACGCCACTGAATTTTGGTCAGCGAACGAAATCGGTGAAAGTGGAAAGTAACACACTTCCATTTCTTATTTCGGCCCCCAGTCAGGTAAAAATTTTAAATGGAGACTGTGCTTTGCAGCTTCAGATGTGTTCCTGGTTCAGCACTGGTACGTCTGACGTTTTCCGCAACATTCTCCTCTACACAAAGGACTCCAGAGAAAAGAAACGATTTTCACGTCAAACCTGAGAAGCATAGGGACTTACCTGTCGTAGCTATAGCAGTTGCCAAGACAAGGAACACAGCCTGGAAGCACTGCATATTGTTGTTTGAGCACCAACAGTCTCAGAGAGTGACCAACAACAAGACTGACCACTCTCACTGTGAGTGTCACACGGTGACTAGCTTGCCCTCCTCCTCACTGATTCACACTCAAAACATGGTGCTGTGCCCAATCAGGAATTCCGTGGTTACGTCATCATGAGACTAGATAGTCACGACCAGAAGGCAGTAGGTGGAGTACTGGTGGGTTAGGAACGTGATGGCAGGTGTGGTCACCGGGTACCGGATCTACTCCACCGGCCTGTGCCCGGGTGTTGAAGGCACGCCAGGTAGTAGGAGAGTCTGGAACGCGCTCACAGTCTGCCAGCCTGAGCTCATGGGTCAGTTCCTCAGCGCAGTCAGTCAAACAAGCACAGATGCCTTCCTTACAATCCAGCAAAAAAAATAGAGCTTAGGGTCTACAGTAAGCCATGGGCAACGGGGCAACGTAGCTTGTAACAGAGGCGGTTTTCTGCCCACTAACTGGACAGACACTCCCCGACTTGCCCGGACCGGCGCCAAACTCTTAGAGAGAGAGAGAGAGAGAGAGAGAGAGAGAGTGAGTTCCAGTACCACTGGTCGTTATCCATGTAGGCTACAACCAAATCTGCGAAAGTCACAAAGGATTGAGCCGTGATTATCGCCATGCCGGTTTGGACGGTATTTTCACAAACTGTTCAAGTACAACTGTCATGCTGTGGCCGCCGGCAATGATGTAGGATGGTGAATGAAACAAACAAATCAACAAACGAAGTCAGAAACGAACATACGTTTTCAGCAAATCTTAACTTGAAACTGACTCGATAAGCTCAGTGTACCTGGTGAGAAGAAAAATAATAAGCAGTCTGCTTGATCCAGATGGAGAATGAATTTGGCCACACACAAGTGCTTTTTCAATCAACAAGATTAAAAAGACAACTTCCACGAAATTATTCACAAAACTTTACCAAGGGATAATCACACCACACAGTACAAAATAGCATTAAAATGGTCACACTTTCTCTTACGGAGCCCTCATTATCACGGAAGCGATACAATAGTTTTTTGTTTTTTTTTTACTTTGCAACTTCTTAACTCGCCGGCCTCCTTTTCAGTGTCCGCACTCCGCCTCGCAAAACAAATATTAAACTTTCAGGCTGTGCGAAAGGATCACGTGGAGGCGAACATTTCTTTCGAAACATGCTAACATGTACAGTAGCCCAGTGGTACAAAGTAACGATCAGAAGCGGCGGGGATTAGCCCCGTCCCTAAGTAATTAATCCCATAATCCGAGAACAACATGCGTGCAGAGAAAATGCAGGCCAGAGCGGGAGGACTTCAGTGCTGCACTATGTATGGACTTACTGAATCACTGCCGGCTGCCGTCTAGCGGCCGTGTCCTGTGCCCCCAGCGATGGTAGTCACAGACGGCACCAGTATACGATCAGCATAGGGTTCCTATCCACACTGAATATTGGCTACATTAATCAGTTTAACTGAATCTTTGTTTCAGTCCCCGTTCCCGCCTGCCCCTCGCCGGCAGTCCGGCCTTCCTCCCCCGACGCCCCCTTCCCCCCCCCCTCAGTCCCCCCGAAGTAAGTTCAGTTGAAAAACTGATCATCCGTGTTCAGCGGACGGTATTAGTTCAAGTTTACTGCTTGCGAACTTAGTGTCAGTCCCGTGGAACATGATCCAAGAACTTGAGTGAGTTTATCACTAGAGAAAGTTTTTAATACTGATGTATAAAACTATGCACCAACTGACTAAGGCCGAAATTAATTTCAACCGCCTCAGTGAAACTCGAAAACAACAACCAACCAACTGCGGGCCCGGCCGGCAACCACTGACTTGACCACTTGAAACCCGGCCGGGCCGCCAAACCCGTGGGCAAACCAAAGCAAAACTTTGAATCAGTCGTGACAGCAGTTGAGCAGCCACAACTACTGACAACAACTCAAACAAGCAAAGCGTGTGGCTGCATTCCACACTGAGACAATGAGGCTTTAATTATCATGGGAGAAACGTGATAGAGCTCGATGAGTATCAGCCGGTAAGCGCCATACTGATGAATATCTATGATCATTATATTACCTAAGTCGGTGACTGATGGCTGATCTCCATGTAAACTGTAGTAGTATCATGATTGTGTTTTTGAATTACAGTTCTGTTCTTAATTATGAAATTCAGTTCTTAACTGAGAAATGTTGTTCTTAATCATTCAGTTATAGTGATTACCGACTGCCATGAATGCCGGTATGTGACCGGCTGATCCGGCAGTGGGTATACTGAGTAAAGAGTGCGTCTGGGTGCATGGTTGGTGTTTTTTACATGGAGATTCTGTTCTTATGTCAAGAGCTGTACACCATAAATTTCCCGGCCTGAGGGGATTAATGAAGTTATTCTTATTCTTATCAGTTAATTATTCCACATGCGGACCGTCGCTGACTCAGTGACTGACTGTGACGCGGGCCGCAGTGACTCAACTGAAATGGCAGTCAGACATGGAACGGGAATGCAGGATATAAATTTACAATATTCGTGAAACTTGAAGTGCGCAGGGACGGCTGGTACGCTGGGTGGGCATCCTGTAGCTTCGAAACTGGCCGCAGGCAGTCAAAGTGAGTGTGTCTGGTCTTCGCACATCATGGAAGAACACACCGCTGTGTCATCGGGGACTACAAGAGTTACTTCCCGTAATCGGGGCGAGTAACAGTCCCTGGTCCCCTCAGAAGGGCAAATCTGACAAAATGCCGACACCAGTTTCCCTTTTTGAGACTGTGGGCGTAGTATCTGGTATTGTATTTGGCTGTTTGATGAACTTCTCAAGACGAAAGCCACTTATGACGGGTAACACAATTTCATTTCTTTCGGGTAGCCCGATTATTCTTGCAAAATTGGATGACCTCCTTGGCATTGCAGACATTTGTTTTCCACGCCTGTTCAGTAGAGAAATGACATGGTCACACTTGCACATCACCTCAGCATGACAGTAGCAACTATGATCAAATGTATATATAACAGATTCTGAGATTTTGCTTTTATGACTTGTGGCCCCGCATAATTCAGAGAGAGTATATCCTTTTGCTTGCATGCTCACTGGACCTTGTCAGCATTATTTATGGCAGATGAATATATACTGCTTTCTCTTTCTTAAATAACTGTCTGTGTTCGGCGCAGATCTTGGGTACACTTGGCACAGATCATGGGCGCACTTGCCACTAGGCTGCAAAAACCCCCAACCATTTATTTGAATGAATTATTATAGACTATAGAGCAAGCTGGCTGGCTGACACAAATTCCAAGCTGCAAAAAGGCGCGCACAAAAAACAGCACGGCCGTTTTGTTAATGTAACACGTCTCTGACGACTGTGCTCTCATGTTCCACATCAAGTCAGTTCTGAAGATATATATAATATATATATATATATATATATTTGTCTTTATTGACTTTAACAGAAAGATTGCTGTAACTGTAGTGGTTTCTGCCATCACGTGATATTTCGAAGTGCTGGTCGTGTGGAAGTGGTGCACATAATCCGTGTTATGGACATAACGCTCTGTGTGTCATTTGTTATGCAGCAGATGATTCGTCCTCCTATGAAACAAAAGACAATGAGTGACTGCAATTACTGTAAACTCACATGACCCACTTGTGCTCTGTACAAATAGAGCGTTTAAGTATCTACCAGTACTTTCTGATTTGAGGGCACTTTTCCAATTTCTCATATACCCTAATTTCCTGTCCCATGCGTTATGTCTGTAATGACAAACTCTGTAAACAACATGCAACAACATTTGATCACAAAATTAGGCAAGGCATCGGTACTGTTAACTGTGACTTCAAGTTTTTGTGCTGAAGGATGATCATTCGGAAGAGGAGCAAGATGGTAGTGGTGTCCGGCATTTTGTGCTACGTCAGTCAGATCTACAGTCCTTTGCGCCATGATGACTGAGATTGTGGTTAAATTAAGATATGTATTGTTTTTTTTGTAAACAGTATTGTATTGAATCATAAACTTCAGGTCTTTGAGTGTTTCCCTTATGTGCACGGAAATAATTTCCACCCAGCTAGATCTATGCCAAATGCATGCAACATCAGTTATTCAGTGTTTACAATGAAAATTATATTTCATTCCCAGTCTTGCCAGTGTGTGCATGTGTGCGTGTGTGACACAAATGAAGACCTCATTGTTTTTACACACTTGACATCGAAGTTACCTAGCAACTTGATGATCTGGGGACTCGAATGGATGAGTGTAGAATTCATACACCCTGGTTCAGATGCATGTCATTGTCAAGTCTGCTTACTAGTGTTCTTGTGCAGAAAAATCAGTTTCCAGATACTACACATGTTGGTCAACACAACCATTCCAACTTTAACACAGCTGTTCAGATTCAAATGTAGCACTTTGTATACCCATGATCTGAGCCACAGACTTGTAAGACTGCCTAACTATTAACCAAATATACATGTATTATGCTGGTGTGTACATGTCCTAGCTGATTTTCAGTTTTTAATTAATCAATGTGTCATACTTGGAGCTGGTGATTTGATGGATTACATTTGTATAATTAATCTTTTACAATCTTTCAGGCGCCTACAGACATGCTGCATATGCCGCCATCGGCTTTTATGCGGGCAGAAAATTGGATCAGATACAAGAGCAGAAAGAACGAGAATACATACAGATTTTAGAAGATTATGTTCGATTACATCCTGAAGACTTCCCAGAGCAGGGTAATTATATGCTGTTCTGACCCACAGTACAGTTTACACACACACACACACACAGAGTTAACCATTGATGACAGGTAAAAAACACACCAGCCCCCCCCCCCCCCCCCCCACACACACACACACACCTATCTACCTAACAAACAACCCTACCTACTCTCTCTTATCTCCTAAACCTTGGTTTTCGGATTTTTTAGTTTTTATAGTATTGTATGTATTTGCTTAGTTGAATGGTTTGGTTGTCTTAAGGTGCACAGGGGAAATGTTCTGAATTAGAATTTAGAAGAAGTTGCAGTGGTAAGACACAAACATTCGACATGCTGGTTACAGTTGTTTCAGTGTGGTGTCATTAGTTTGCTCCATTCTAATACGGGAACACCCCTCGGACATGTATAAGGATGATATATATGTTACATTTAAGCGACTCTGTTTTTACTGAACATTTTCTCTCTTCCAAACAGAACCCAAGAAGTTTGGTGATGTTCTCATGAAGTGGTACCCTGTGAGATAGATGTAGCTACAACTGGTTCAGCTGAAATGGTTTCTTTTGTCAACCCAAGTACAGGCCTGCACCTAGGACATGGCTGCTTTGTTGGGACACTCATTTTCTTCTTTTGTGGAGCAGTGGTTGCTTTGATTAACTGTGAAAGTGTGCATAGAGTATGAATAAACAGTTTTATATGATTTTGTTTTTGTCTTGTTTTTCCAAGAGAGGCCTTGCACTGTTGCAGAGTTGGAAATGAGATGAGTGATTTTTGTGGTTTACAACTTGAAATCTATCTTAGGTATACTTACATGTTAACATCTTGCTGACAGCCATCAAGCGTAGAAATGATCATGAAATGTTAAATGTTCCAATGTTATTAAGGGTAGTCATTGAAAACTCAAACTTGTTTGGGTTTTTTCTTACACCCATGATGATCTGCAAAGGTTTTTGCAAACTAAACCCAGTTTTGTTCTGAGTGAATCTCAAGTACTCGGTAGAGCTAGTGCTGAGCAAGATACTGTAATTTTTTTTCATGGATGATGTTGCATGGCAACCTTGGTACATCAGAAAAAGAAAAGTGGAGAGAGGTTTGGTTGCATGGGCTGTGAACGTTTGGTTGGGGTGATTAATGTGGGTGTATTGTCATGTTATCGAGTGATCTATTCCTGTTCTAAAGCTGAAATCCTGAGCTGCTCTCTCCAGAGGTCTTCTGCTCTTCTTCTGAACTTCAGAACTATGCTTAATAATAATAATAATAATAATGGGTATTTAAGGGACGCCCTCCCTCCCACAGGAGCTCAGGGCGCCTTACAGTTAACAAGCACTCACACAGAAACAGAAACACACGCAACATTCCTTCACACATACATTTAACTACAAACATAATGTGCAGCAGTATACACGGCCTCCACTTCCCCTGGCACACACACACACTCACACATGACCAGCAAGATGATGATGTGGCAACAGCTATATTGGTTAGGTGCAGTGAAGAGGTGGGTTTTCAGATTTTGCTTGAAGGATGGTTTTGTGTCTGCATATCTGATTGATACTGGGAGATCACTCCAGCAAGTCGGACCCTGGTATGAAAAACTACGCTGACCAAAGGTCTTTGTTCTGACTTGAGGGATACAGAGTTTCTGAGTATTGGCAGCAGAACGAAGTGGTCTCGAAGGAGTGTAAAGCTGAAGCAGAGAAGATAGATATGGAGGACATAATTATGCTTCACAAAACTTCACCCACTCTGTATACAAGTACACACGTATGTTGTCATCAGGAGTATGAAAAAAAAAAATTATTTTCATAACCACACAATCATACCATCTAGATGCAGCACATAGAAACTCCCAGGTTTGTACAATTTATAACACTCCCTGAATAACACACAATACAAATAGATGAAATAGCAGTTTGGAAAGCCCTGTGAAAAATTGTAAAAACTGGTCCGTGAGAAACCGTAAAACTGAGGTGCTGGGGGTGGGGTGCTGTGTGCCAGTGGCAGCAGACTAGTGGAAATGAGTGGGGGGGGGGGGGGGTCCAAAACTGTGTGCCAGTGGCAACAGACTAACGAAGATGGGGACAACTGGTTAAGATTGCAGAAAAAACTTGGATCGTAACTCAGATGGAATGGATTTTGTTTTTCTTCTCAGATTAAAAAAAACAACATGTAATATTCCTTTTCGGGGTGCCACCCCTGCAAATCAATAAAATACATGCATCATGACGCTGTATCACTGTACATCCTGTTACACTGAAATTGTCACTGTCATTTAGTGTTGGTGATATGCTACACCAGGCACTGTCACAATTGACATGAATGACAACAGCAAATGGTATGCACAGTACTTTCAAACAAAACCAGCTGTGCCAAAAAGGCAGGTAACTGAAATGATAACGCAATTTTCACATCATTCATTCAATAATTACATTCACCTTCTATCAACGCAATTTTACAGTACATGTACATTTATTGTTACAAGTTAAAAGTTTGCCAATGGGCAGCAATGATTTGCCTGTCAAACTGTAATTTACTACGTGTATAATGTGGCAGATGCTTGTCATTTACAAGTGCCTACTGCATAATCAAATCATGGCCTAACTGGAAAACCATTCCTGCTCACAAGCAGGCTGTAAACATTGATCTATATACAACTGTGTACAGTACATAAGGTTTAGATCACACAGATTACCCAATTTCATGAATCGGCTCAAAGCACCACGAACTGAACCCAACACGCATGCTCATGTGAATCACACACATTCTCTCACACACTGGACATAAACCCATTACAATCGCGTGGTGCAAAGAGTCAGCTCAGCTATTTAAATTTCGGAATTTAGAATTACATTTATTTTTTCAAATTTGATGGGCTGAACATTTCCAAAGAAATGACTTCACAGAGGAGACCACTTTTTGTTGTTGTTGCTTCTAAGCTGTTTGCTCAGGAAAGTCTGTCTTTATTAGCAGAGCTCTAAGTGCAATGCACTGATGGACACTAGCCATGGGAACAAAAACTTTAACCGTCAGAAGCTCTTCGAGTCAACCGTGGGACTATATAGTGCATTTGGTAATTAAGTTGCCGACGAATTTTGGCGATAACTTTAGATGGCATCACTTCCATACACCTATCAAAGAGGAAAAAGTTGATCCTGGCCTAGTGACCAAATATATTTCATGACAGTTGGGGCTCTCACTTTCTCCTTTTCTTCTTGAAACAATCCGAAATGGACATTTTTTTTACTCCTTCTCTTGTAATCCTTACAAGTCCTCTTCAAAGAATGTATTCATTTCATAATAATTCTTTGACGCCGTTCCCTGATGTTGCTGTTTCTTGCTGTGTCATGAAAAGTACATGTATCATAGTCAACATCATTTACTGAAAATGATTACCGTTTGCGTCACTGTCACTTAATAATAATAAATGGTATTTCTAGGGCGCATCTCTTTAAATAAAACTCAATGCGCCTATCACTCACTCACACTCACGCACATCATACAATGATGAACAGACATACACCGGTGAAACTGACTAGTTAAAATAACTGGTGTTAGTAGTTTGTGGCCTCATGCCGCTCAAGCAACAAGGGCACTTTTACTGAAAATTTTACTAATGCTGAGACAAAAATGGAAAAACTATCATGAAATAAATTAAGGTCACTAGGCTAGGATCAACTCTTTCTCTTTGATAGGTATTTAAGGAAGTGGTGCAATCTAAAGTTATCACCAAAAATCGTTGGCAACTGAATTACCAAATGCACTATACAGTCACACGGTTGATTCAAAGAGCTTCCAACGTTTTTGTTCCCACGGCTAATGTCCATAAATTAGGTCACCAGACCAGGATCAACCTTTTCTCTTTGACAGGTACATGGAAGTGGCTCCATAAGAAGGTATTGACAAGAAAATGCTGGTGACTGAATTATCAACCACACTACATGTACACAAGACGCTGCATGTGTATTTCAAATTCTGTCTCCTCAATGCCAGTGTGTGTGAGGCTGCTACTGAGCATGCATGTTTCCCAATCATACGATGCTAAACATCACTAAAACAGCTCACAACCCTTTGTGAGCCCAGAAATCCCAGAAGCCCTAAAAAATAAAAAAAGGAACAGGGCTTAAAATCTTCCGTCATTGGCTACAACTTTTTCTCCCCCCCAAAAAGTGTGTTTCCTGCTCTGAAGCATTTAAAATCATGCCAAAATGCACCAAATTGCACAAGTTTTAGTGTAATTCTATTAATTTTCTGTCCACAAAAAGTATTTCCTCCTCTGAAGCACTCAAATCATGCTAAAATACAACAAATTTCACAGCATTTAGTCTCATCCCTGTTTAATAAAACACAAACAAACAAACCCAAAACAAAACAAAAAATGTGGGGGAGCATGCCCCTAAACATCCCTAGCATAATGTGTCTGCTTTACAGATGCACGCCCTCTTGACTTTGCCACTTCTTCGGTAAATGCTACACACTAAATGTTTTTGGATCGTGGGCCATTTTATTTTTAAGCCCTGAAGGCAGCAAGCTTGAGTTTTAATGCTGTCTCACACTACCACACACGCAAATACATTGAAAAGAAAGATGCAATGGGAAAACAACCAGAAGAACCAGGAATCCCCATGTCCAGTACAAAATATGTAGAGGTTGCTGAGTACGAATGAATTGATTTTCTTTTTTTGAGTCACACAAAAAGGGAAGCAAGTTTAGCTGATAATTCGATTTCTTCTTATAAAAACACATCTGCAACCATTAAAATACATGGTGATCAAGTATTCCAAATATTTGAATCTATGGGCATGGCATTACTTCTCCATTGTTGATAAAACGTGCTCCGTATATGTCATATTACTTTCTGGTTTGATATGAATGGTACATGTAGCTTCTCACCTTTCTATTACAGTACAAGGAAGAAGAGGACTATTTATAATGAAGCATCAACTGTCAAAATGTCTATGTGCTGCACATGGCAAAGACCTTGGATTATTTTTATCTTTCATAATATGCATCATTCTTGATTCAAAAGTGGAAATACTCATTTCACTCTATTCTCAAGGACTTGACATATGCCAACTAGAAGATACCACATCATTTGTTTGATGGGTAACACTAACAAACTAGGTAACGTCACGAAGGCAACAGTTTTTCAAAACAAAGCATGAAACTGTTCATGAAAAAAACATGTTTGCGAAACTGTTGTCACTTCATGCATGTCGCACACAGAAACTGTTTCTCCAGTGTTGCCACCAGTGCCAAACGTGCATCCAACAAAGCATGGTGGGACTGATATATATTTGTTAGAACCTCTGTGCTGTGTGCACTCCGTGTTGAGATCCGTCCACATGCCCCGATACTCAGAGCTGATTGGCTCAAGCAAGCGTGTTTTCAGAAACTGTTGCGAGAATTCAGAGCTGGCCCTGAAATCTTGCAATACACAAGAACAGTTTTAGAAAATAGTTTCAGGAACAAGGTTGAACAACCAGTATGGAAAACATCGGTGTTTTTGTTTTTGAAAACTGCAGTGTAGCTGTTGTGTGACGTGACCTTAACGAACACTAAAATCACAATTCATTATCACAGCTGTACACAACAAAATAAATAACAATCTTGCTGTGAAAAGTAAATGTATCTCTGTGTCATGCTTTTGAAGTGGTGTTGAGTTTGGCAAGTTTGGTGGGATTTTATCGAAACAAGAATTGTGTTTTGTCAAAAAGGGAAACGTTTGGACACAGAAAAAAAAAAAAAATAATAATAAAGGCGCACTCTGGGCAGACTTGAAAAAAGTAAAGTGCCTAGACTAAGAAAAGCAATCAATTGCATTCAGACGTATGAGTATTTCGAACCTGGACAGTCCGCATATCATTAGGTGAATTTGTATGGTCAAGTGGCATGTACAGACGGCAAATTTTGTGTATGCGACATGGGTGGCTGGTAGGCAAACAAACAAAAGGCAATCTAAAACAAAACTGAAGACAAAGGAATTACAAAATTAGGAAAAATGATACTACATATAATGCCATGCTGAAAATGATCATTTTTCTTAAATCAGCGATACTACTTGCTGTACCACTCTGCCCTAACAGTTTTTCTGCATGTCTTCTGGCAATGGCATCATTTGGGTTGGGATCATCAGCAGAGAACCACAGCCTGAAGCAATCCTCTTCATCAGAGACAACTTTGAAACTGTTATTCCACAAACCTTCACAGAATCGCTGCGCACTGCCAAAGATATTTTCAAATTTCTTACAGGGTTTTCCAGCCGGACAGGTGTTGATACCTGGAAACACACACACACAGACATAAGAATGCCATAATAACAAAAAGATCAATTTACCAGAACTGATACTGTTACTGAAACAAGTATAGATATGGTTTCAAGGAGGCTAACTGGACGTTAGCAACAACAAAACAATCGTGGGTGTGTTTTGCCTTTTTGCCTGCCCAAAACTACTCCTGAAGTGTGAACCGCATGACGGAAAGGCTGCAAAATTACACGTTTAACTTGTGTTCAGATACATCAGGTCATACCTGAAGACAACAGCACATAACGAATATAAAATGTAAGTTGTCCTTAGAATTGTGGTTTTACCATTCGTGTCACTGAAAGAAATCTGTCATACACAGTGACACACACACAGTACAAATCATTAATACCTGTGCTCCAGTCAAAATCTTCTGCCCAGTTGTCCAAGCAGGTGAGGTCATGTTTACAGTCCTGCCACCAAGAACTGCACGCTGACTGACAAAGCGGCACTCCTACCATGCGTTCATTTCGGATCTTGCGCTTGTCCTAAATGTGACAGAGTAACTTTTTTAAAATGATGAATTAATTGTGGATATATGAATGCAAATCTATTCATGAGACACGTAAGTACATGTATACTGGCTGCCTCACTGGGGTATGTGCCTGAAGCAGTTCATTTCCAATGAATCATGACCAGCTAAGGAAATGAGGCCCCGATACACATTACTTCAATTTAATTCACCTTAGCCTTCTTGGGCCATCAAACTTATCCTTTGAAAGCATGCACCACCACTAAACACTTCAGGGGACAGACACACAGGCAAAGATAAAGGAAAAACATTTGAACCTGAGAAATAGCAGTATGTACTTCGCAAAGGAAACCAGAATCTGTTGTCATACAAAAGAAGAAATTTCACATGAAAATTAACCCACTGGCACAATCCATGGACCCAGGTTGGGAGAACATTCGTAGAAACAGAGATCCTTCACGAAATGTTGTGCACAGCTGGGAGACAGCTCCCCACAGTGATGCCAGTCGAAATTTAACCAGGATCTGTCAAGTGCAAGACCCTTTGCAACATCCTCTGTACAGCATGAGCGGTGCTTCCAAGGTAAACACTATCAGAATAAAAGTATAAAGCTGGTGTAAAGTCAGATGCTTCTGGAATTGTCCAATCATACATTCTTTAAACCAATGAGCCACTGTCTAGAACAAAGACTGTATTTCTTGAATCAGGAATGACGAACTTACTAACTATCCAGGTACATGTTGACAAGGTTTTTTTTTTTTTTTTTTGGCTGCCACAACTCTTTGCCGGCTCCAGTGGTGTTCCTCCCTGGTAATGGGTGGAATCCACGGAGGGCTCGGAAGTTGGGGCAATTTTTATTATGCATGATGATGGAGATGAGGATGATGGTAAGATGATGCTATGGAGGTCCGTGTGGTTTGGGACTGCGGGACAGGGCCGCATTCCAGGCTTCCTGTCATAAATATCCCGGCATTAACCAGGCCCGGGAACTACGGCACCTGCCGTGTAATCATCCACATCATAAGACGTGTCATACCATGGGAAGCACCCCCAAAGTCGCACCCGTGAAGTGGGTGAAGCTCGGCTGTGTGGCAACAGCCTCCCCATTGGGCCCATAGCACACCCGCTCTGGGTAGGAGCCGACCTAGGTAGGAAAAATCCCGCTTGCCTCGGCTGGGACTCGAACCCGGGTCTCTCGGTCCATAGTCCGAAGTGCTAACCACTACACTTCGGGGGCCGGTATGTTGACAAGGTTTAGTTTGTTGTTTTCATCTAAGGCAATTCAGCAATGGCTATACTGCACAATTCAACAGAATGTATGTAAACTGTGCCAACAACAGACCCCCTACAAAAAAGAAAAAGAAAAAGAAGAAACAAACTGATAAAGAAACATGACAAAAAAACATGACTAGTTAAACAGTAAAAGCAACAACAGAAGCTGGCATGTACACTGCACTAGTGGACACAAAATACTTTTGTATAAATATATAATTATTATGTAATCAATTTATTATTTTCTTAACTATGTCAGATAAAGCCTTACATGACCGAACAGACTGGCTTCGGGGCCTGGTTTGGACTTGTGGTTGCGTCCATCGATGCATGTATTGAGGAGCTCATTAACTGAGGAGGCCTTCCTTATCCGGTAGCTGACTTCTGCACCGTTTACAATTACAGTCACCCATATCACCGTAGACACCAACAGCTCCAGTAAAAGCAGATCTGCAACCCCACGCATATTGCAAATGAAACAATGTTGCGTTGTCACTTCGTTTTTACAACCTGACTCCTAATGTGATGACAGCTGATGATGGCTGATGGCCTGACACGCAGTATAATCAGGTGCCTAAACTTGTCACATACAGTATCATACATTTGGCTTGTTGTACACCTCCCCTGTTCCAGCTGCCATACCACATTGAATTGACCTTGTCACTAATGTCAGCTATCTGCATACACACTATCAGAGTTTCAGACCCAACCCAACTGACTAGTAGTCCTCACTGACTTGACAAGCAGAGCAATTTATTGTCAAATAAAACTGTATCATCTACGCAGCAGAAATTTCTTGTGACCACCATGCACAAAACACTGAAGAATAGAAAGACAAATATGGCAACTTAAGCTTTTGTGGGCACATATTTCAGACATATATGGGTATTTGCCTTTATGTGGCCTTCTCCACCTTGACATGGATTATTTTATAGCTGTTGGAAATTTTATACTCGACCCTCCTTACTGAGAACCTGCATCGACAGGCATGAATATCATAGCACAGGGCTTCATAGACTGATTCTTTTTTCTTTTTTCAATCCAAATGACATTCTTCAATTGTCCATGATCCAAAAGGACGAAAAGTGCAGTGTAGCATAAGCATTTAGTGTAAAAGTGACAAAGCCACAAAGGCACGTCATCTGCGAAATGGACGTGTTATGTTTAGGGGTGTCCTTGGGAGTGCACCCCCGGATGTCCTACGATAGTTTCCACGATATGAAGCTGTGATAGAAGGCATGGCACAAATACTAAAAGTACATAAAACACTAGCTACTCTTTCCTGTCTAACCACCTGTGTCTTTCTCACACACACTCATAGTTCACTTGAACCTGTTTAGAATGTGCAGATGCAGACATTTCATGGCAGGAGTAACATACACTCCATCAGAGACATACATGTCATGTATGTCTCTGACTCCATACAGCAGCCCTCTCCACCCCCACCCCCCCCCCAAAAAAAAACCCAAACAAAACAAAACAAAAACAAACACCCCCTCCCCCCCCAAAAAAACCCAAAAAACAAACAAACAAAAAAAAACCCTCCCTCAAATGGCCAAAAATAACTTGTCTGAGGTGCCATAAAAATCAACTAAAACAACCCACAAACCGCAAGAGAAACACTATAATACTCTGTATTCCTTTGTCATTGCACATTTTTCTCTCTATCCAACAGCACTGACCCACAGTCAAATTTATACACACACGTCCAGGTAAGAGAGTGACGCAGATGATGCAACTACTGATGATGCATGGGCAGCACGAGAAATTTCCCGCCATATCAATATTATCGTAATGCAACAGTCACATCGGAAAGATCTCTCACCCATTGTTTTACTGTGCCACCTTTGTCTGGTGTGTACAGATATCGTTGCGAAACACGCTGCAATGCCCGAAGGTACAATGCCACCGCAGATACGAGGACAACGCGCGAAACACGTGTATGTGTGGTGGAGGTGAAAATGGGGCAGTAATCGCGAGACTACAGAGTGCAGTCCCTTCTTGACAGCTTTATGTACAGTTACAGGGAGATGGCATTTTATTTTGTCGTTGAGCTAAAATTTGATACTGACTTCCTTTCAAAGGTCTTACCCCAAGAAGATTCGATTTAGGTGTTCAGCAGAGTGCTAGACACCCCCAATCAAGCGTGGCCTTCTCAAAAAGACTGGTTCCTGGGCTCCGGCCCGGCGGCCACGCCCCCCGTCCCCGCCCCTGCAAAAGACAGTGTCAAGTCAAGTCAAAATACTTTATTTATCCCCGTAGGGCAGTGTGCAGTCAGTCACAGTCACAGTTTTCTCTGCTGCGTGTGTCAAGTTTATCCACGCTATGCTAAAAGGGGTCTGATCAGTGACTGGTACAGCCCACGACTGACAGGCTCAGTGAGACATACTCAGTGCACAACTGACTGAGATTTTTTTATTTATTTTTTTTTTACACTTACTAAGTTGACCCGTTTGTACTGACCCAGTAGTACGACTATCAGTCCTGGGGCCGACGGAGGGTCGTGTATGGCCGCCGGGTCGCCGGACGGACCAGGCGGCTGATCAGTTTGCACTAAATCAGTCAGTGAAGGACTGTGACATATAAATCCTAATCAAAATGCGCGTGAGACCCACCGAACCCGATCAGTCGGTTACCAAGCGTCTACAACGATGGCCTATCACTGATGCCGGCGGCAGCTGCGATGCATGTGTGATTTTATCGCGTCACGTTTCCGAGAAAGGGAAACTGGTCTCTGAGTTGTCACTTCTGTGCGGCCCTGCTTACCTTATGATCTGTTTTTGTCGCGGCTCAGTGATGATTTTAGTCTCCACCCAGCCTTGTCCATCATCATGATCATGCCGGCGTAGTCATGGTATATCTATTCATCCACATCACAGGATGTCATACACCCCCAAAGTGGCACCCGTGAAGTTGATGAATCACGGCTGTGTGGCAACAGCCTCCGCATTAGGCCCATAGCACACCCGCTCTGGGTAGGACTAGGAGCCGGCCTAGGTAGGAAAAATCCCGCTTGCCTCGGCTGGGACTCGAACCCGGGTCTCCCGGTCCATGGTCCGAAGTGCTAACCACTACACTGCAGGGGCCGGTACGAGTGAAATTTCAGGGTCTAGGCACCGGTTGTCTGATCTTACACAAATTCAATAAACTCAGCCAGTAAGATAGTGTAAAAACCATGACAAAAACTTAGGGATTTCATGAAATCCCTGGAAATTTTAGGGATTTCATGAAATCCCCGAGTGAAACAGTAATTACATGAACTTACTGAAAATTTCAGAGATTTCATGAAATCCCTGATTACACAAATTCACTGTAACATATCCAGGCTGTTCCCGTACATCTGCGGCTCTCGGTGATTGCCGGACAAAGGAGACTGGTGACCAGGCGTGTCATGATCATGACTGGCACTGCACTCGCTGGCTTACAAAAGCAACAGGCTGGACTAAAGTCCACACACGTACTGACTGAGTAGGCATGTCAGTTGAGGTCACAGTTTCGGTAGCTTGTGTACTTGTATGTGACCCGACAGTCCTGTCAGGGTCCGTCCGCCGTCACTGTGACTGACCGTGCTACAGCCTGTAGACTGTAGACTCGGACTGACGTCGGACTGAAAAGAATGATAATTATATGAATTAAAGTTGACTAGAACACTGGCATGCCGGCGCCTGACCGACTCAAGTTATGACTGGACTGACTTGCAACCCGGCGTTGAGCGACGACGGTATCATAGCAGCCGAGAGATAACAACCGCTCCAACCAAACAAGCCACATTGATATGCGCTGACACAACGTCCGCTGATTGACAGCACCTCAACCGCTGAGTCGACCACACCATTTCTCAGAAACACAGAGCTATTAATAGAAAGCTGTATCAGTGGCGGTGCAGGGGCGCCGGAAGATGTTGGGGGGGGGGGGGCAGAATCTCAGAGGGGGGAACGCCAGAGCCAGTGAAAGGAAGGACGTTGCCGGAGAAAGTGAAAAGCGGGGGGGGGGGGGGGGGGGGCGGCGGCGTTGTTCAGATGCTGCACAGACAAAACAGAACCAGTGAGCCAGTGAAAGGAAGGACGTTGCCCGAAGAAAGTGAAAAGCGGGGGGGGGGGGGGGGGGTGATTGTCAGACGACTTTCTGCCAAGTCGCTTTGATATTTCATGCAACGGCTAAACTAAGTTCTCTGTTGGGTGGGATGAGGGAGAGAGCAGGAAGAGGGGTAGGAGGGGGGGGGTAGGGGATGGGAGGGGGGGGCAAGACCATGGCTTTGCCCCCCCTTGCCATAGTCACCTGATTTTCCAGGGGGGGGGGAGATACTCTTGCCCCCCCCTGCTTGGGTACAGGGGGGCAGCTGACCCCCCTGCCCCCCCCCCCCCCCCCGGGGAGCCGGGGTGGTCGAATGGTAGAGCGTTGGACTTCTAATGCTCGGGTCGTGAGTTCGATCCCCGCTGGGGCCAAATATTTGTGCTGGCTTTTTCATCGTTGCCCCGTCTTTGATATTACCCTCTGTGGTGGAAAAGGACGTTAAACTCTCAAACACCCACCCACCCACCCACCCACCCACCCATGAAACCTGAAACGGCCCATCGAGTTTGTTATCTCGACTTGAAAACTGAAAACCGTGACAGCAACAACAACAAAACAAACAAACAAAACACACGCCGGGGAAGTCAGTCACATCTTGGATTACAGGAGAGGGGCACCATATGGACGATTTTATTTTTTAATTAAGAAAATAGAACAGGCTACACGCGTGTGACCGGCCAGAGCACCTCAAGTCGGCAGTCAGTAGACTACTGCCAGCGCACAGCTGGGCCGGAGAGACTTGAGTCACCACCGCTGATCTGCTATACTATACTATACTATACTATACTATACTATACTATACTATACTATACTATACTATACTATACTGAAAACTACAAGACTGACTAAAACGACAAGAAGACTATCTCGATGAATATTCACTCGGGCATACGATCTTTTGTAGGAGTGTCTGGCCCCTATGAAGGTGTGAGGAAAAAAAATCGTCTGCTTCGCAAAAAGTGCGCAAGTACCCGCGTATAGGACTGCAATGCGCATGACGATACGGAAGTTGATTTATGCGATTGGTTCCGGTCTGCCGATTTCGTTATTCTGCTTGCGAATCGCATAAATTTAGTAATCAAAGCATGAAGATCATTACATAGAGCTCGTTTAGAACAATTCCTTGCCGATTAGCAATGATGTGTAGTGCGATTTTGTCGCCCTAGGGTAAAAGACATCACACAGCAATGGAAAACAGAGATGCCGGAGGCAGGGGTTCCAGAAGAGGCAAGTGCTCGATTGTCAGTAAATTGGTACCGTCTTTGCCTGTTTCACTGATTGAAGGGGTTATTTGATCTATGTCATCTTAGTGTTTAATTTTTCCTTCATTATAAAGGATTTTGGTTTAGATGAAGCGATATCTGATGGCAACCTAGAAGACAACCTTAGCGCTTAGTTATTGGTTGTTTGGAAGTCGACATCCTCATATACCATCAACAAAGATGCATCAGATTCAGAGGATGGAATAAGGGTAAGCGAGGAAAAAGCCAGTTCAAATCATGGCTCACAGCCAGGATTCACTTGCCACCAAGCAAATGAAGTTACCGCCTTCTTCATGCTATCAAACTTCCATATTTTCATTGCATAGCATAATTTGTTGTTGTTATTTCATGTTCACCATCTTGTTGTTTTTAGAGCATATATATGCCTCAGTCTAACTGACTTGAAAAAATTGTTGACTGTGCTTGATTGTCATTTGTGCAGATGACCAACAGACCATGGATGTAGTAGTAAGGTTTCCGTGGCGCAAGGATCCAAATCATGACTCAGGAGTGACAGGGCCTGATTCACAGGGTAAACCTGGAGAGTATATCCTACAGTCACTCTTTCTGGAATACTGCCGGATATGTGAAAGAAAGATCGAACAAGTCTTGGCAGAACCTTTGGTATGTCAGTTGTTTTTACTGTCATCAGTTTCGATCGGCATTAGTTACACACACACACACACACACACACACTGTGACACACACACACACACACACACACCAGTGTTTTGCATTATGCACTACAGTGCGAAAATGATGCAGAAATTCAAATCACTGCGTCCCAGGGATGCATATGTTTTTCTGGCCCTGCCCTGCCCTTTTGAAGATCTTTGCTCAGACCAGGCGACAGAATAGTTGTACTTGTAGCCAGAGTTGCGCCCCCTTCCTTAAAGGAACCCGTGTGGCAGCTGATGCCAATGACTTGTACTTATCATTGTGAATGGGTCACCACCACAGACTGTTGATGGTTCGACTCAAAGTTCAACGGCTGGCCGGAAGAAGAGACCGGCAATTCGGACCGTAACGGGAGACGTGAATGATGAATCTGCTGCCAGACAGCAGCAGATCTATACACATAGTCTATAGTTGCAGTTGCACAAATTACTAGACCAGTTGCATCATCATGATCACCATCCAGAACTGACATGTGACGAGGGTAACACCAATTCTGGACTTAAGATAGGATTCTGTGTGTGTGTGTGTGTGTGTGTGTGTGTGTGTGTGTGTGTGTGTTCACAGTGATACATGGACAGTATACCTTGTGTTCTTGAACACAAAAACTTTTTGAAATTTACAGGATAACCACTTTGAACTTGTGACCTTGTCTTATAGTGTGGGTGAATAATGTAATCATTGCGAGACTATGTAGTGACAGGGCTTCGGTAGCTGATGATTGGTTACTGGTTGTTTGGAAGGCATTCCAAGTAAAAAAAATAGAATAGGTTAATTATGACCAAAAAGAGAAATTTTAAAGTGCAGTTAGTAAAAAAAACGTAAGATTATTGCGGTAGTTATGTCTTTTGTTTCAATTTCAGGAAAGGCCGTTGACCAAGTCACTGCAAAGGGGTGAAGATGCACAATTTGATCAGGTAAAATCATAATAAAAAATTAAATAATGTATACATACATGTGTATAGGGAACAGGGACAAATAAATGAAGATGGTGTGGGGAAGATGCATGCATACTTGTGTACCTCGAAGGATAGATGTGAGAACTCCTGGAACAAGACGAGAGGGATTTTGATCACACTGTGAGTGTGAACTACCACACTGAGGAAACCATGGTAAGATTATGTGATTTAGTGATTAGTGTGAATCTTGTCTGAGCGCAGTTTTTGGTAAATCTTGTGTTTTGTGACTGTGAATGATAAAAGCTGTTCTGTCTGTAGATCTTGAACTCCCTAGGCTGTGTGGCAGAGCACTGCTTGCCATCCATCCTTCGCACGCTGTTTGTCTGGCATGACCGACAGACACGTTTTGCATATGAAGACAGTCCAGTGCTCGACACAAGGCAGCGTCACCGCAGCAAAGGGTGAGAAGACTTTCTGCATACTATGACTGGTGGTAGCTTGCTAGCATTTAAATTAGTGTACACAACACTTTTAAATTTTTTCCCCCTCACTGCTTGACATTTGATTAATGTTTATTTCAACTTGTTTGCAGGAGCAAAGATGTTTTGAGTGAGAGGAGAGATGTAAGTATAAATTTAATGAATAATTTATGTGACGAAACTTGTAGTCCAGACGAACTGAGGGAGATCATGGTTGCTGTTTGTATAGTGAAGCAGTGAGAGGCCTCCGAGAGGCTTCCCGCAATCCCCAAACACAACTTGAAATCTTTTGGCAAGTGCTCTTTCAGTTTTGTCGCTCCAACCTTTGAAACTCTCTGCCTGCAAATCTGAGAAATGTGCCCAGACTGTCTGTTTTCAAGAGCAATCTTAAAATGTTCCTTTTTTCGCAAAGCCTTCCAGTAATTTCCGCAGCCGCGTGTTGGTCTTTGATACTTGAGTGGCGTGAGGCCACAGATAACTACCTCCAGTAATTTCCTGTTTAACTAGTCAGTTTCACCAGTGTATGTCTGTTCATCGTTGTATAATGTGCGTGAGTGTGAGTGAGTGATAGGCGCATTGAGTTTTATTAAGGAAGTGCACACTACAAATGCCATTTATTATTGTTATTGTTATTATTATTATTATTAAGGAATGTTTTAGAGACTTTGTCTAAATCTGTCTTTCTTGTTGTATCATTTTAAACGTGTCCATGCGGCATGTACATGATACGATAATCTGCACAGATTCAGTCAATTGAAACTGTGTCATTGATAATGATATGGTAATAGTGATACAAGTTTGCTTATCTCTTTGTTTTCTGTAGCTTGCTGTGGAATTTGTGTACTGCTTAGTGCTTGTGGAGGTACTGAACAAGGTATGTAAGTTAGTGAGAGTGTCTTAATTCTGTGTGATATATGATGAAATGAGGATGAAATTCAAGGATGAAATGAATTCGAAGTGGGGTTTTGTTGGATTTAGAATTATGACTGTCCCAATTCTGCTTGTGCTGTCCCAAAACCTTCAGCACTCTGTAAACACTGGCAGTAGTAGTGCACTCTTCACTTGATGTCATCGTCTTGCATTCATGCATTGAAAGTTGTTTTTATTTCCTTATTCATGTATTTTGTCAGAGTTCAACTTAAATTGAGTTTTGATTGCATAAGAACTAAAGAAGGTACGTGTACATAAGTATATATATGTGTTTCCATGTTCTGCAGCTGTCTTACCACCCAGGGCATGATGACCTAGTGCAGCATATCATTGACCAGGCCTTCAGGCATTTTAAATACCGTGATGGGTTTGTTTTGCTTTGTTGTCTGTCCTTCACGTAAATTTACAAGAATGGAAGTGCTTAGTACTCATGACATCTTTCAGAATTGGTTGAGCAAAGAACTTCATGTAATGAAATGTGCATCTTTCACCATAAATTTTAATCCTGTTTGAATTTATACTTTCTGTGTGAGGACCATTTTTCTCCAGTGGTGGCAAATCTGATGTCAAAAAGGGTTAAAGACACACAGCAGTTCTGTCTCACTTTTGGGTTTTGTTTTTTTTCCAGTCTGCAATCCAACCCAAATGCAGCCAACATCAACGTGATAGCTGATCTGTATGCTGAGGTCATAGGTGTTCTCGCCACCTCCAGGTACTTTTCATCTGTTCGACAAGTCTGATGTCTAATTATGGTTCCTGTCTGAAGTCAACTGGTAGTGTTACTTACGGGAATGCAGTTTAGTTGTTTGGTGGTATGTTGACACTTTGGCCAAGGGGAAAATATTTAGTTAAGATATATGTGTCAAATGAAAAATGGAACATGAAATGCCATGCTGTAAACACATCTTGGCAGTCAGTGGTCTAGTGGTTAAGATACTTGTCACCAGCGCGAGAGGTCAGGGGTTCAAGTCCCACTCGGGGCGAAGAATTTTTCCTTCTCATATGTGGCACCTTTCATTCAGGCCAATCGTCAGGGGTTCTCTCCGGGTACTCCGGATTCCTCCCCCTCTGCTTTGGAAATGTTCAGCCCAGCAAATTTGAAAAATAAGTGCAATTCTAAATTCTGAAATGTAAATAGCTGAGCTGACCCTTCGCACCACATGATTGTAATGTGTTTATGTCCAGTGTGTGAGAGAATGCGTGTGATTCACGTGAGCATGCGTGTTGGGTTCAGTTCGCGGCGCTTTGAGTCGATTCATGAAATTGGGTAAAGCGCCTATACAATACTCATTATTATTATGATTATAAATGTTGATTCTGAATCTGGTTTTGCTAAAGGTTTGCGGCTGTGAGGAAGAAGTTCAATGGAGAACTGCGCGAGCTGAAGCTGAGAGATCAGACACCATACACGGCACAGAGCATCATCAGTCTCCTCATGGGCCTTAAGTTCTTCAGGGTCAAGGTGAGGGCTACTTTCTCACATAACTGGCTGGATTACAGTAACTCATTTTTACGTTGTTTGCAGCATTTTGGGTGATTGTAAGACTGTAGTGGTATTGTTTGGAATGATCTCCATTACTGTCGTTTCTGAAGTTTTGGACTGTTTAACACCCAGACTGTAGCCAAGGAAGGGGAATCTTCCTTACATATTGGTAATTGACCTGTTTGCTGACATGGTGTAGGGAACTTGACAGGTGCAAGATTACTGTAGAGAAATCTGATGTTGTAACTTGAGAAAAATATAGAATTGCGTGCCATTATAGTAAGCACAGATACGAGAATGAACATTGAAATGCATTTTGTTTTATAATTGGCTGTGATGTTTTTTTGTAGATGCACCCCATTGAAGACTTTGAGGCGTGTGTGCACTTTTTGCTGGAACTTGGCCACTACTTTCTGGAGGTGAAGGATCGTGACATCAAGCATGCTCTTGCTGGGCTCTTTGTGGAGATCCTGCTGCCAGTGGCTGCGGTCAGTACCAAAGGGACGGTAAAACAGTAATACTCCTTTGGGAAACAGAGTGATGTTCCCTGTCCAGCTTCCACCGCATTCAGTATACTACGCCCTTCCCTGATCTCCTATTGTACAGAATATTAGTGTAGCTGTGTAGAGGACAGTTGTAATAGTCTTTGTTCCTTGGACTGAATATGTTGCCATTTTCTCTTTTGACAACACCCATCCCCCGAGCCTTCATCCATATGAAGTGGTCACTTCATGTCTTTTATAGAAAACCAAATTCCATAAATCCCTACAGAACATAATTATCTTTTAATTGTTAATCAGAGATGCAGTTTAAGAAGAACTTTGGTTAACCAGAGGAAAAAATGTGTGAAGTTAAACGCAAGGGTTGTCTTGTACTTGGTGTTTCAGGCAGTGAAGAACGAGGTCAACATCCCTGTGCTGAAGAAGCTGGTGGAAGACCTGTACTCTGTCACTGTGGACATGACAACTAAGCGCAAACACACCTTGGTCCGTATTCATTCTTTTATTTTATTTTATTTTGATTGCATATATTATTGTCTTTCGACCACCGCTGTAACTTTTTCTGGGTGACGTTAGTGTTAGTTCAGTGAATGTAAATCAGTCCCCGTGTGTTAGACCCAAGCTGGTTTCATAAATCAGCAACTAGTTTTGTGATTTTTTTTGCTACAGTGTAACTGCCATGTTCTGTACTTGTAGACTTCTTTTTAATTTTTTCCACAGCACCTGTTCCCACTCGTGACGTGCTTGCTGTGTGTGAGCCAGAAACAGTTTTTCCTCAGCAACTGGCCGTACTTCCTCACCACGTGTTTGTCACACCTCAAGAACAAGGACAACAAGATGTCCCGCGTGGCACTGGAGTCTCTCTACAGGCTTGTCTGGTGAGCGTGAACTGTCACTGGTGCACACACAACTACGCGTGTTACACTTCGTCTTTCATCTATGGCAGAGACTGGTTTTGCTTCTTGTTCAGTTTTTACAGGAAAAGAATTCTACTCATGTGCCTTAAAATGTACTTACTTACTTATTTAGACCTCCGTCACCTCTCCTGGGGTATATGCCGCCTACAACAGTCCGCCAGAATCCTCTGTCCTGGGCCATTGTTTCTAGTTGTCTCCAGTAGTATCCCATCTTCCTGGTGTCTGCCTCGAGATCGCGTCGCCAGGTGTTCCTCGGCCGTAGAGAGTGTCGCTGAAATGTTGTACCTTAGAGCCCCATGTTGGTAATTCTTTTCCACTGCCAAAGAGTCCTTTCCATGCTCTTCACAGATGTATTGCAGTGTTTGATTGTGTTGACAGGGTGTACATGGTGCGGATCAAGTGTGAGAGCAACACTGCCACGCAGAGTCGACTCCAGTCCATCGTGAACAGTCTCTTCCCCAAGGGATCCAAGATGGTCACGCCAAAGGACACTCCTCTCAACATCTTTGTCAAGATCATACAGTTCATCGCCAAGGTAGGTTTACTTCTGCTGTCAAGCCAGCTTTTAAAACAATTCCTGCAATAATTTGTATGTCCAGTGACATCCCAGTAGGCTTTAGTTTAGGGAAAACATTTTGGTCTCTTAGTCACTAGGTAAGGGTGCAGCATGTACATTTACAGTCTTACACATTTTCTAACTCCTCCTCATCTGATTGATAAAGAGGTAGTCTGTTTTGAAAGGCAAATTATTCTGACACATATACTTACGTTTTTGATTGTTTGCTTCAGGAACGTCTGGACTTCGCTGTGCGAGACATCATTTTTGACCTCCTTTGTGTTGGCCGCAGCAACAAGCTGTTCATCACACCAGAGGTACTTTATTATTTGATTTTTCACAAAATTGCAACACTTAGGCCGAAGTGTTTGGTGGTTTGTGTGTTTCTGTATCTTCAGTAGACAGCAGCAGACTGTATGTAAATGAATGTGTGTGCTGGACAGTCCTAGTATTTGATCAAATGCCACACCTTGCGGAAGTTTAAGAGACATTTTGTCAGATAGTAAAAGTAAGACTCATAGAGTGACTTTTCTGAAATGCCTGTAGTGCTGCAGTGTTGTTCTGAAAGAGCTGGTCAGGCTTCAAAACCTGTCAGTCATTCGGCAGGTTTGTGACAGGTTTCACTAAAACATAATTCTGTTTTGCACAGCGCATGAGCATTGGTCTGCGTGCGTTCCTGGTTATTGCTGACAGCCTGGAACAGAAAGATGGAGACCCTCCCATGCCACAGTCCAACTCTACACTCCCATCAGGCAGTACTGTGCGACACAAGCGGACGTTTCTCAACAAAATGCTCTCAGACTCAACTGCTAGAAACATTGGCCTTGCTCAGTATTATTCACATATTCTCAAGACCTTTGACTCGATCCTTCGAGCCCTGGATCTTCAGGTGGGGCGTCCTTTGCTCATGACAAAGTCAGAAAATGCCAACAAGGAGCCAGATGAAATGATTACGTGAGTTGAAAAAGGAAAAGGGTATTGGTTTTGTTTCTGATTTTTTGGCCTCACATTCTTTTCTTTCTATAAGTCTTTCCTTTCTTGTATTAAAGCCAATGGAGAAGTACATGCACCATTCATTTTCATGAAACTGATGCCATATTTTATGTACACCACTTTGAACTCATTGTCTTGGAAAACCAACATTAAGATATGGTATAATAATTATGTGTTGAATTTTTTCCTTTTGTTTTTCCCCTGTAGTGGCGATCGGAAACCAAAGATTGACTTGTTCCGAACATGCATTGCTGCTATACCACGCTTGAAGCCAGACGGAATGAGCAGCCCAGAACTGGTGGAACTGCTGACTCGACTCACGGTCCATGTGGATGAGGAACTCAAAGGGTGAGGTCACTATTAATATCAGTGATCGATTAGTCATCTTTTGTTTTTATCCCTCGATTTAATTACAGGTCAAATGTTTGCTGGAGAAAATAATAATAATATAGCGCGAAATCCCCACCATTGTGGGCTCTAAGCACTTTACACAGTAACATTAAGATTTACATATAAATTATGAGGTCCAAACATATAACTATAATATATAAATTATACATAAATATCATACATGTATGAGGAACACATAGAGCGGCAACCAGCACACATGGACAATATGGTACATGTATGGGGAACACATAAGTGACAACCAGCACACATGGACAATATGGTACATGTATGGGGAACACATAAGTGACAACCAGCACACATGCACAATATTATACATGTATGGGGAACACATAAGTGACAACCAGCACACATGGACAATATGGTACATGTATGGGGAACACATAAGTGACAACCAGCACACATGGACAATATGGTACATGTATGGGGAACACATAAGTGACAACCAGCACACATGGACAATATGGTACATGTATGGGGAACACATAAGTGACAACCAGCACACATGCACAATATTATACATGTATGAGGAACACATAAGTGACAACCAGCACACACACACACACACACATGCACACTCTAATGTTTGCATTTAGATACAGACATTTAGATGTAAGAAACATTTTTTCAAGTATAGAAAGTATTTAAGTTTACTTGTAAAGTACATGTACTGCTGCATTGTGTAAGTTTTCATTTTGACGGATGACTTTTGTTTGACAGGCTGGCATTTCAAGCTCTGCAGAATCTCATGTCTGAATCGCCGGCATGGAAAGAACATGTCATTCATGGTAAGTTTCTGGGCACAAGTTACGAGTTACATAATCAAATGCTGATATATTGTTGACGGCTTTGTACTGAGACTGATGTTTTAGTTTTGGCACTGTAGCTGACTCTGGTGTAATGGAGCTGATTTAACATATGCACACACGCATATGCGCACGCACACACACACACACGCACACAAGTTCCCACGCACACACTCAAACACATATAAACAGTCACGTAAAGCATGTATTGTTTTTGAACATCAGTAGTATAAATATAATCAAAATGTCCATGGAAGAAACACAGACTTATTGAACATGTAAGAAACACAGAAATGGAAAAAGAACCAATGAAGAAAGGATGCTCGACATATATGTCACAAAAAAAAGAAAGGGGAAAAAAAAAAAAAAAAAAATTTAAAAGATAAAAGTCAGTAGCATCCTGCATGCAGCCGAGGTTAAAAGAACAACAACAACAACAAAAAACGTATGTGTTTGGTGGTCAGGTTTTGTGCAGTTTATTCAGAAGGACATCTCGGACAGCCGCACCCAACTGCTGGACATGACCCTGCGGCTCCTCATGCAGCTGCTGGTCCAGTGGAAATCCAGCATCGGCAACACCACTAACGTCACCACCAGCAGTGCTGCACCACCCAGAGAGATGGCCAGGGTAAGCTGGTTCAAATCAGAAACAAAACTAAAATTAAAAACAAAGGACAACAAAATGTCCCAAGTTTAGGAAAAAACTAGACAGACAGACACAGACACACACACAGACACACACACAGACACAGACACACACACACACACACACACACACACACACACACACACTCGTTCACACTCACTCACTCACTCTCTCTCTCTCTCTCTCCCCCTCTCTCTCACACACACACCCACACATACATGCACACACACTCTTCCAGACCTGCTTCAGTCACTTAACTCATTACGCCCGACGCTGGTATATCTACCAATGCGGCGATCCAACCCCCGAACTCGGCGTGTCAGTGGAAATTTCCACTCGCTCCCAAAATAGCTCTGACTTGTCGTGGCTATGACTTTACCTATAGTTCCGTATCTAAACACCCTAGACCTTTATGTTTTACGCTAAAAATTCCAAAATATGTCGCCTGAGTGGAACTTTCGTGAGTTTCTCATGACGTCTGACAAAATGGCGAACGAAATATTTTGGCTTTTACGCTATGTTATGTACGAAGCTACTACGCAATGAATACGTATACTGCGCTTGGTACTATCTGCTAGCTTTACTTCCATAAGCCACCGCGTGTTTGCTGTACCGATTTTCAAAGTTTTTGAGGCAAATTCATGGATTTCTTGGGGCATGGCGGCCAGAAGATGGTTTCTAACCGCAAGAGAGGTGCACAACGAGATTTTTCTTGATCCACAAAGTGACTACGAGCTTGAATCAGATGAAGAATCAGACATATTTTTCAATGTGGTTTAAAGTAGTGTGCAAAATAGTTTTGAAATCAAATGATTAGTTTAGGAGATATAGGCTTTCAAAATGCGTCACCCAATTTTAGGCACACCAGCATAAAAAGTGCTGAGGCAGGAGAGGCTGCTCAGTCTTAGACTAATGAGGGCTGAATGAGTCAAGTGTGGCTGATTCATGTGTAAATGAGATGCTTGTGACATTGACGTAACAGTTACTTTCCATAATGGACAGATCTCTTGGTATGACTCAGACACTCCTGATAGTTTCTTCACGATATTTCTGACATTTTACCCCTATAAAACCAGGAGCGTGGAGACCACCTGTTTCTCGGTCCGGGCCCAGAGCAAGTCATCAGCCTGGACGTTCTGCACGAGGTGGAGGGGCTGTGTCTGGTCATGATGTGTAGCTGCCGCGTCATGACACGCAAACTCGCCATCCATCTGCTCAAAGAAGTCCGCAACATATTCACTGCATACAGCACAGAAAAGGTATGCTGCTGCTGTTTTTCTGTATGTCCACATTTCTTGATACATGTTTAATCATCTGCAGGTTTTTTTTGGGTTTTTTTTTCACTATCTTTCCTTTCAAAACCTCTCCCTAAGCGCCGTGAGCACTCAGGGTGGAACCGTGCGCTATATCACGTCTCCATCATCATCATCATCATCATATGTTAATTGCTCTTTTTTGTTCCAAGAAGATGAAAGTGATGCTTGAGGCTTGGGTGTTTCAGGAAAGTGCAGTGTGCCTGCTGGATGTGATTGACAAGGCTTGCCTGCAGATTGTGGAGAAACTCATACCTCATCTCCCTGCTGCAGAGAAGGTACATGCTTGTGTACCAATCCTCCATCATCAGCCATTTCTAACCCCCCCCCCCCCCCCCCCCCCCCCCACACACACACACACACACACACACATACGCACACACACACACACACACACACACACACACACACACACACACACACGTGGACACACACACACATACACATGTGGACACACACACAGGCTTTCAGTTCAGCTTTTTAGTATTGGAAAAACCACTTGGGAGATTGTGCAAGTGGAAGGAATCAGTCATCTTGCTGACTACAGTCTTGTTTTTGTGTGAGCTTGCCTTCACCCCTTTTTCTATGGCATGTTTTCAGCCCGTCATCCTGACACAGCCCAACATTGACTTGATGTGGGTAGCGGATCGTGCTGTCACCCTCTGGCTGCCAGCAGGTGGCGGTAGCATGCAGGACGGCAATCAGATCAACTATAGCTTTCACCGTGTCGACATGTGGATACGCTTCATTGCTGCTGTGGTTTCTAAGGACTACGCTCTGACATCATGTCCACGTGCTATCGCTCATGCATGGCCCATCGTCTACACAAGACTCAATGCTCTTTTTCCTTCCATTGATCCAAAGTGAGTACCGTGGTATATGAAACACTACTAGGAAAGAGGTAAGCTAAGATTTGTCTCCTGTAGTCAGAGAGAGAGAGAGAGAGAGAGGGAGTATAGGACTTCTGGCAGTTCTTCTTCTCTCAGTAACCAAGAAATGTAAAAATGATGAACTTTATAAACTGCGGTGACAGCATGCAGAAGTATATTCTTCAGCCAGGAGACAGCAGCAGTCTGCAGTTGCAGTCATGATAGTAACTGGCATTGTTACAGCATCTTTGTACTATAATCACAGAACTGCAGGATTCAGTCATGATAGTAACTGGCATTATTACAGCATCTTTGTACTATAATCACAGAACTGCAGGATTCAGTCATGATAGTAACTGGCATTATTACAGCATCTTTGTACTATAATCACAGAACTGCAGGATTCAGTCATGATAGTAACTGGCATTATTACAGCATCTTTGTACTATAATCACAGAACTGCAGGATTCAGTGGCATTATTACAGCATCTTTGTACTATAATCATAGAACTGCAGGATTAAATGTCACTTTGTCCCAACAGCACCCAGATGAACGAGAACCGCGCATCGTCCATCCTGCGGTCAGGCAGTAAGAAAGTGACGACGGAGAAGGACGTGCACATGCAGCTGTGGCAGAACTACATCATCCTAGCCTGCAGCATTGCACAACAGAACGCTGTCATTCCCCATCGATGCTCCTCACCTGAGCTAGGGTGTGTTACGTTCCTTTTTTCTATTTTTATTATTTTTATGTTGTAAATCAGTTATTCTGGCAGCTGTCAGAAGTAGAACCATTAATGATTTTTTTTTTTCAGTGCCAGATGTAAGGGTTAGTGCTATGGTTAGGTTTGTGAGCTGTTATTCTTTTATAAAAATTTTAAACAAATGATGTTTCAACACTGGCTGATGCATCCAGTCTAACAATTTTTTTTTCAAGGCTGTGTCTTCTTGATTGGTTAAAAAAAAATTGATTTGTTGATAGAAGTCTGTCTGTGTGCATCATGAGTTCGTTGCACTGCCAAATTGTATGTATGCCGAGGGGATGTAAATAGTGTGTGTGTGTGTGTGTGTGTGTGTGCTTTAATGCGCAGCGAGTCCTTGAAGTGGGAGAACGGCGCTCTGTAAAAGCTATGTATTATTATTATTATTATTATTTTTTAGAAGCTGTTGCATTTTTCTCATTTGCGGTGTGCCTGATTTGCAGGTCTTCTCCAGAGAGTGCCACGTCAGACAAGTCTGAATCCAGACAGAGCAGCACAGCATCAAATTTGTTCCGTCTCCTGGTCCCGCTCATGAAGTGTGAGAACTCGGACATGAGGGACACAGTGGTCAATGGCATGGGCTACTGCAATCCTGCTGTCTTTAAGTGAGGAATTTATCTGCAACTGTGGACATCATCTTATCAGTTATAAAGTGATAAAGTGGAGTGCTGCATTTGCAGATTGTGCTTTTGTAATGAAATATATGCAGACTCTGTTTTAGTGACTGTCAAAGGTATGGATATCTGAAAGAATAGATACAGATTATAAGCCCAAAATGCCTCACAGCCTGTTGGAATACTTTCTCTTCTCTTGTAGCCAAGATATGATGTGTTATGCTTATAAATATTGTGTATTGAAACAGAGAGTTAGCAGAGGAGTTGCTGCCATTCTTGAAAGAAGCCATAGACAAGAAACAGGACAATCTGCGACGCAGGCGGAAGCGTGATGTACTGCGGGTGCAACTGGCTCATATCTTTCAGCTGCTGGCTGAAAACAAGGTGTTCGGACAGAAGTGAGTTTGTTTGCTTATGGCAGCTTACTTTTAATGGCTATCACCGTTGTTCTGAGAAATTGTGCTTTTATTTTGAAGTTGGTCAGTGTTTGAGAGTGTGTGTGTGTGTTTTCAACTGATGCAGAAATTGATATCAGAATATAGGCATTCGATTCAGTCTCTGGTTAATGTAACAATCTGTCCTTGCCAAAAGTAGTAAGTGCATTGGTAATCATACAGCACATACAGACTTTGGCAGCGTCAGCAATAAATGACTTTGCTGTCACAGATTTTTTTTGAAGTTTCTAACTTACTTAGGCCCTTGGCTCCACGTGGAGCATAGGCCATCGACAACCCTTCGCCATCGCACTCTGTTCTGGGCTAGTCTTGCCACTCCAGTCCAGTTGGTCCCCTGCTTACATAGCTCTGCCTCAGTGTCCCGCCTCCAGCTGTTGCGAGGCCGGCCTCTCTTCCTTTTCCCCTGCGGGTTCCATGTCAGGGCTTGGCGTGTGGTGCTGGATGCTGGCTTCCTGAGGGTGTGTCCAATCCAGCCCCACTTCCTCCGCAGGATCTGCTTGGCCACTGGTTCCTGACCCGCTCGCTCCCACAGCTCTTCATTCCGGATCTTCTCTGGCCATCGGATGTTGAAGATGCGCCTCAGACAGGTGTTGAGAAATGTCTGGATCTTCTGCTGCATCGTCTTTGTTGTCCTCCATGTTTCGCATCCGTAGAGCAGAACTGACTTCACGTTGGAGTTGAAGATGCGAAGTTTGGTTCTTATGCTGACAACTTTGGATGCCCAGACGTTCTTCAGCATGACCATTGCTGCCCTTGCCTTGCCGATTCTGGCTGTGACGTCTCGGTCTGTGCCTCCCTGTCCATCAACCACACTCCCCAGGTAGACAAAAGACTCCACCTCCCTGATGGGCTCTCCACCGACTGTGACTGGTGTGTTGGCAGTGGTGTTGATCTTCATCAGCTCGGTTTTCTTCCTGTTGATCTTGAGCCCTGTTCCGGCTGATGTGGCTTCCAGGCACGTAGTCTTGTCCTGCATCTGGCTGTGGCTGTGAGACAGGAGCGCCAGGTCGTCCGCGAAGTCGAGGTCATCCAGCTGCGTCCAGAGTGTCCACTGTATCCCGTTTTTCCTGCCTGCTGTAGTGGTCTTCATGATCCAGTCGATGACCAGGAGGAACAGAAACGGGGACAACAGGCATCCCTGGCGGACTCCGGTCTTCACCTCGAAGCTTTCTGACAACTGGCCGGCATGGGCAATCCTGCAGCTCATGTCTTGGTAGGTGCACTGGATCAGGGAGATGATCTTCCCGGGAACTCCATAGTGCCTTAGCAGCTTCCTCAGCGCCTCTCTGTCTACACTGTCGAAGGCCTTCTCATAGTCTATGAAGTTGATGTAGAGGGGGGAGTTCCACTCCAGTGACTGCTCCACAATGATGCGTAGGCTGGCAATCTGGTCAGCGCAGGACCTGTTCCTGCGAAAGCCTGCCTGCTGGTCTCGGAGCATGGGGTCGACTGCCTCTCTCATCCTCTCCAGTAGAATTCTGTTGAGAACCTTGCCTGGCACTGACAGGAGCATGATCCCTCGGTAGTTGCTGCAGTCCCTGAGGTCCCCTTTCTTTGGCAGCTTGATGACGATCCCTTCTTTCCACTGGGCTGGCACCTCTTCCTTCTCCCAGATCTTGCTGAACAGGCTGTGCAGCATGTTGACGGCTGTCTCTGTGTCTGCTTTAATGGCTTCTGCTGGTATCTCGTCCGGCCCTGCAGCTTTCCCATTTCTCAGTGTCATGATGGCTTTCCTGATCTCCGCCTTAGAGGGCTTGTCGCAGTTGATGGGTAGTTCTGTCTCAGCTGGTGGGATGTCTGGTGGTGTTTCAGGGATGGGGCGATTTAACAGCTCCCTGAAGTGTTCTGCCCATCGCTTCAGCTGTTCCTCAGTTGTTGTCAGTGGGTGCCCGTTCTTGTCCTTCACTGGTTTGTCTGTCTGCTGAAATTTGCCCGCGAGCTTCTTGGTCACCTGGTACAGGTCTTTTAGATTCCCTTGTCGGGCTGCTTCCTCTGCTTGACTGGCCAGGTTGTCGATGTAGTCCCTCTTGTCCTTCCTGGTGCTCCTCTTCACTTCTCTGTTAGCTGCTGTGTATTCCTCTTGTGCCTTTGCCTTAGCTCTTCTTGTTCGGCTCGTGTTCAGTGCAGTTTTCTTCTCTTTCCTAACTTCCAGCTTCTGGATGGTATCAGCAGAGATCCATTCCTTATGTTGGGTCTTTCTCTTGCCAAGGACCTCTTCGCATGTGTCGTGCCAGAGTTTCTTGCTGTGTTCCCACTGTGTCTCGATGTCCATTTCACTGTCTTCTATCAGGTCTTGCAGTGGCTGGAACCTGTTGGAAAGGCTGATCCGGAATGCTGCTTGTGTGTCTGTGTTCCTGAGAAGTCCAACGTTGTACCTGGTCCGTGTGCTGTTGGCGTTAGTGTGCCTCTTGAGCCGAAGTCTCAATGTTGTTGCAAGAAGGTGGTGGTCTGATGATACATCGGCACCCCTCATCACGCGCACATCCCGCCACGATCTCCTGAACTTCCGGCTGATGCAGATGTGATCAATCTGGTTCTCCGTGACATGGTCCGGCGATCTCCATGTGGCCTTGTGGATGCGCTTGTGTGGGAAGATGCTGCCTCCTATCACTAGCTGGTTCAGGGCACAAAAGTCTGCAAAGCGCTCGCCATTTTCGTTCATCTGTCCCAGTCCGTGTGTTCCCATGGTGTCCTCATAGCCTGTGTTGTCTGATCCAATCTTGGCGTTGAAGTCTCCCATTAGTATGGTCATGTCCTTGGCTCCTCCTTTATCTATCACTGTCTGCAGTTGTTGGTAGAAGTCATCTTTTTTCTCCTCTTCCGCATCATTGGTGGGAGCGTAGCACTGGATGATGTTCAGCTTGATGTCTTTTTTCTTGGTGATGAATTTGGCTGTGATGATGCGGGAGTTGACAGGTTCCCAGCCGATGAGTGCCCGCTGTGCCTCCGGTGCCAGCATCAGGGCCACGCCCTCGAAGTTTCTACGCTTGATGATTTTGACAGATCTTGCCAGTTAAAAGATATGGCAGACCAAGAGAAGCGTTAGGCTGCAGTAGCAAGCCTAGCAGTAATATTACAGTGATGACTAACCCCAATATTTCACTGTTTCAGTGAGGCAGGTGCTATAGACATGGAGAGCGGGCAGCTGAGCCCCATGTTTGTCGATTACATCGATGGAGCGCGTCAGTACCTGGAGGGTGAGAATGACCGTGATCTGCCCATCCTGCAGGAGATTCGACTACACTTCAGCTGTTTTGTCCAACATCTCATCAACAACACACCCAGTAAGCAACACCTATGGTATATTGGTGAAAAGTTTTGGAAGGTTGTATAGATAAGTACATCAGTACTTGTACAATATGGATTTTAGTATAATATGCGCTGATTTAAGATAGATTCATGTCATAGAATCCTGTCATGGTTACTGGTTATTACTGGTTTGTACTTTTGAGACTAACAGTGATTCATTTGTGTATTGTGTAAAATTGTAGAATTGCCCTTGCCACGTTTGTGTGTGTTTTTTGCAGTGGAGTATCGGAAGACTCTGTTGTCACGTGATTTGCGCTACAGTCTGTTTCACCTGTTTGCCAACTGGAGTGGCCACTTCAGTCTCACCATTGGAACTCTAGACAGAAGGCAAGAAAGCTTTTGCAGTTTTTCTCTGAACCAGTACACAGCAACAGTTTTAATTTTAAGTCTGAATTTCCAGACATTTTAAATGGATATGAAAAAGCAGCATATTTAAGTTATTTATTTGTTTGAAGTTTTACAGTAGATTGTTAAACACAGAATCTGCCAACATCTTGGGTTGGTCCAGGTTGAGCAAAGAGGAGACTTGGAGCGAGCAGGAACTGTCAGCAGTCCGTGCCATGTCAGCCGTCCTCTGCTGTGGCCCTGTGTTTGACATGAATGGGTTTAACGATGATGGCTACATCTATCACTGGCTGGATACGTTGCTCAGCTCCAGTGATGAAAAGGTCAGCAGGATGTACAGTACTTCGTGCTTTTTTTTTTTTTTTTTTAAGTGATATTCACACCCTTTATCAGCATGAGCTGTGATAAATTGGTATTTCCAGTACAGTAGTTATTGGAGGATTTCTTGCTCAAAAGGGACTGGGTTGTGCCTGATTCATGTATGTAGATTCAACTTGGAACCGCAACAAGCACTGTAATTATTTAGGTTTTGAAGTTAAATGTACTTGTCTAAAATACTGGTATTACAGTGTGTGTTTTACCTGAAAATAATCATTGACAATAAACTTTACTGTAGTTTGAGGTTGTAAAATTGACTTGAAGCCTTGTGTTGTTGGCTGTCAGATGAGGCAGAAGGTAAGTGGCATGGGAGACGTGGCCTCGAGCCAGCTGGGTGTTCATCATTCCCTCCCATCGTTCAGCCATCACACACTAGTCATCATTTGCTGTCTGCTAATCTACATCTACACTCAGTTTAGTTCTTTCATTGCCATTGAAATCAGATGTACGTTTAAAGTTGGCTTGTAATGTTCAAGTGTAAGAACAACGCAGTTTTTGTGGAAAAGAAAATATGACCAGTATTGTTAAAAGCCCCAATCTTCATGTAGTCTTGCTCTTATGCATATCAGTTTTGTTTGGGTTTCATCCTCTCTGGTTGAGTTACTGTCATTGTGTGGTATATGCATTTTGTGTCGGTTGTGCCTCAAACAGGAAAAGTTCTTGCGTAACTTTAGTCACCTGCACGCAGTCTTACAGATCTGAGCAGCTTTGTGAAAACTTTTGAACAGTAGTGCCTAAAGGTATTATACAGGATTTCTTTACCTTTGAAAACATGTCATCCCTTGCAAACTTTCTACTAGACTTGACAGTAAACTACCAGCTCATTTAAACAGTGCTTATACCGTGACACATTTGGATTTTAATCCACAAGGAAGCTGACACATTGGAACGTAGACCAAATACTGCATTACTAGAGTTGGTAAATAATTATTGTTAGGGTCTGCATTTCTCTGTGTGGTTGTATTCTGACAAGACATAAGGCATGACACAGGCACTGTGTTCTGACCTGCATGTTGTTGCCGTGGTTCCCAAATATTCCTTGCTTGAGTAAACTTCTGTTCCTTTTGTGGTTACCTTTTGTTGTCCAGTATTGGAGAACCAGAAGTTATGGTTGAACACAGTGTTGAAGATCTATGCACGTGTTACTGTTTGTCTTTTGCAAGAAGAGTGTTCACTTTTTATGAGATTTTAGCTTTAACATTGCATGATAAGAAAGCACATTCAGCAAGTTAAGTATAGTGATCAAGCAAATATTGTAGGCAATTTTTCTGGTAAAGAGGTTGACATTCTGATCTTTTGCAAATGGAGCGAAGAGAATTTGTCATGATCATGGATATTATTCTTGGATTTGAAATTGAATTTGAAATTGATTAGAATTAAAACAACAACAACAACAAAACAGGTGAAGCAAACAAAAAACCAATAACAAACCCCCAAACAACCAAATGCCAAACTCTTAGAACCTTTGTTATTTAATGGAGCAGCGAGGTGGGGGATATTTTGGTCTTACTGTTACGGATGTATGTTGAAAGGTTAGTGCGGTCTTCTTGCGGTGTTCTTTGAATCCTCCTAAGCAAGGAAGGGCAGTAAATTTGTAGTGCTGTGTGGTTATGAGTGAAACGTGTTTGTTGGCCCCCCAGATCTATGAACTGGCCAAGGAGACAGTATACCTGCTGCTGGATTTCAACCCGGACGTTCAAGGACTGCTGGACTGGGTCATTGACCGCTGCTACACCGGACACAGGGAGGTGGCTGATGGCTGCTTCAAGGCTCTTGCTGCTGTCTTTCAGACCAAGTGAGTTCGTCTGGGTTGGGTTTGTGTGTGTGTGTGTGTGTGTGTGTGTGTGTGTGTGTGTGTGTGTGTGTGCGTGCGTGTTTCGGATTCAGTCGAGGAATATTTCAGAGACTGAAGATTTCCATGTCTTATGTTTGTTGTGTGGGGAGTTTCAATGTTGGTAGCTGTTTGTGTCCCTTGAAAGTACTTTTGTGCCACCTCAGTTCAGGATGATCTATGGTGATGTAGCCTTCACATGCTTAGAGGTTGTACAATGATGAATATTCTTCGTGAAACTGTTCAATACAGTGAACTTCCTGTGCAGTTTTGCTTGATTTTCTCAGAATTGTCACAGCCATGTAAGTGTTTTCATCTTTTATTTTCTGTTACTTCAGGGAGTATCCTTGTGACCACGTAGCGATGCTCAACCTGGCCGTCCTGAATGTGGGGAGTCCGCGGATGTCCACTCATGAGACAGCTCTACAGCTGCTCCATCTGCTGGACGCCCGCTTCCTGCAGGAGGATGTTGTCCTTACGGCTGCCACTGATGACCCACCACGGCCGCTGCAACTGCCGCTGAATGATGTGTTGTTGGCGGTGTCATACTGTCATTCTCAGATGTACTTGTCACAGCAACTGGCAAGGCTTCACCCTGATCTCACCATGCCCATGTTTTCAGGTGTGTGAACAGGCTTATCTGCTGATCAGTAGAAGACTGAATACTCACATTTTCTTTTCTTTATTGATGACCTCACTGCTGTGCTGATCTTTGAAGTGAGGTGAGATATTTATATTGTTCATTGTTCATTGTTCATGAAATTGGATGACTGTAAATGTGACGACCTGCCCTCACAGACCACGTAGCCACCAATGTACTGCATGTAAAGTCCTCTGGAAAGCTTGTAGTATTTGAAAATATCTCCGTTCATCATCAGAAATACTGTTAAAGGTTCCAAGAACAACTCTGAAGTCAGCTGGTGAATGTTCATTTTCTTACGCCGCCCCCTCCGTCTGGAACGCTTTACCTATCACCATTAGGGATCTTCCCACGCTGACTCCATTTTAAGCCCATTTAAAGACCTACCTCTTTAGGCAAGCTTTCGAGCTGTAGTCCTACCACTGTTTCATCGGCACTCAGTGTGTGTGTGTGTGTGTGTGTGTGTGTGTGTGTGTGTGTGTGTGTGTGTGTGTGTGAGCGCAAAGAGTGTTTCGTAGAAAACAGATAGGCGCTATATAAACTGTATTCATTATTATTATTAAATACATTTTAGATGTGTTTATGAAGACACAGTATTAAAAGAAAAACTGTCAAAAGCAGTGCAGGATTTCTTTCTCTTAGTTACATCTACTGTCTGCTTTTTCCCTATTCTAGTTTGTAAACTTCTTGCTGAAGAAACAAGTGCTCTAGCCTTCACCCGCTGAAGAAGCACCCTTTTGCGAAGGTAGCTGAAGGACCTTCTGTAAACCGTGATTGGTTTTCCTGTTTACAGAAATCACCCACAGGTTTCAGACAGCATGCCCCTCAGTACGCCAGTCCTTGCTCAAGTACCTGTTGCCATGGTTACACAACATGGAGTTGGTGGACCCTTCGCTTCCAGCAACAAACCCCCTGACCAACTTCTTGACCCGGTTATCAGAGAGTCAGCACGCAGACACCTTCCAGCCCCCACTCAAAGGGGAAGGGTGGGGATCCACACAGGCCACTGAGATGGTGCTCAACAATCTCTTCTACATTACTGTCAAGGTCAGGAGAAGTAGATTTGTGTCTTCATTTTTGCAGCTGTGGGCTGCATCATCGTCATCATCGTTGTCATCTTCATCATCATCATCATCATCATCATCGTCGCCTGTTTCCCAGAAATTTAATGTCTTAACACTGTAGGGATGCCTTTATCTTGAAAAGAGAAGGGAATCTTGGCACACAGATTTCTTTATTGGTTTGGTGTTGAAAGGGTTTTAAGACATTTATGATATATCTTCGTGTGCTGTATGATGTTGACTTTTGTCGTTAAGCTTATCAGTTTAAGTACTTTGAATTTGACGGCAATGTTTTTGAAAGGGACACAGGTTAGCAGTAGGGTTTGTGTGTTTGCCAGTTTGGAGATGAGCACCCACTGGAGATAGAGACGCTGTGGTCGGCGCTGGTGATGTGCTGGCCAGCCAACCTGAAGGTGGTCATTCGCTACCTGCTGGTACTGGTCAACATGGCCGCCACTCACCTCCTGCCGTATGTGAGTACTGGAGAATACCTTATTCATGCCATGCTGTCTCGTCGGCCTTCAGTTCCATTTTCTTACTTCAAAACACGAATTAGTTTTTGTTGCTTGCGCCGCATCAAGCCCAAAATACTCACTCACTCAAAACACTGACATTTGGTATGGTGGCTGTGTTTCTGATCGTGATTCACACAATAATAACAGCAGCATTTACTTTATGCCGCTGTGCTTTTACCATTGGTTTCTCCTCACCTGCTTTTGTTAGGTACATTTTCTTCTCTTCTCTTGTTGTGCAGGCAAAGCGTGTAGTGACCTACCTGGGACGAGCTAAGCCTGAGAAGCTGGTCGATGAACTAATGAATGAACTGCAGGTAGTTACCTAAAGTATAATTATGTCTCAAGAATGTGATACACAGTCTTTTTGTATGTATTATTTTCTAACTGTACAAATGCATTATGCTCTTTTGTGTTTAAAGAAAATGGATCTACACTTAGTATAACCTTTACCATACAGCAGGGTTCTTGTTGTCATGCCTAAATTGTACAGTGTTAGAGTTTTGTTATGTATCATAAAAGAAAGGTTTAGTCGTGAGGTTAAACACACAAGCTGTGGTCTGTTGCAGACTGTGGAAACCCTCAACATGAGCATCGAGCGGACGCAGACTCCGCCTTTCTACCGTCTGTCACAGATGCGCAAGTCACCAGCAGCCAACAACACAACGGATGATGAGAAGCTGGTCAGTCAGGAGTCAGACACACAGTTACAGAAAGGCGTGCTGCACACCAAGCGACACAGTGCTAATGAGGATGTACAGAATGAGAGGTGAGTGTCCACAATCCCTTCACCAGCTACCTGAGGGACAGCGACAGTGTTGTCAACTATGATGTAATGAGTGAGAGAATCACGAATGAGATAGAGATGTCTTATGATTATGAAATTTACATGTTCTTCAGTATTTTACAATTTTTGTCATGGAGAAAATCAAGAAGCATCCTCCTGTGTCTTGTGCAGTGCATCTCGCACCAACTCCACAGCGTCTCTCAGGAGCATCACAAGCACCAGTACTGGCTCAACTGCTGAACAGATTGTACTAGGTGAGCTGAATGTATTCTCAAGATTCCCCCCCCCCCCCCCCCCCCCCCCCCCCTTTTCAGCTAGATTTGTCAACAGACTGTATAACCCAGTGTTTTTGTAGACCTGCCTATGATTAGGTGTAAAGACTGTAGGGTGAATGTGATCATGTAAGTGATCAGACAACATCACTGGTTGTTCCAGATGATGAGGTGATCAGCCATGTGCAGACACGGAGGGAGCAAGCAGCAGTGGAGATGAGGAGGAGTGAGTCCCCAGTCCCGTACCCCCTCCCCATGCCGGCCTATGGTGGATACTTTGCTCCTCTCAACCAGCTGCTTCCAGAAGACCTGCCGGCCACACAAGGCTTTCACAGGTTTGTCACTGGTCATTGTCAGAATTGGACTAGTCTACTTTTTACCAATGCAAAACACCCTTTTTCCTGACAGCCAAGTGATTCTGTGTGCTGCAAAAGAAAGAAAAAGCTGTCAGTTTGAACATAATTAATCATCTCCAGAACAACACTGTAAGAAGCAATAACAACCTCCATCTGCCATCTTTGTGGCACTATATTCAGTTTGATCATGTGGCAGAGGGTTGTAAGATCAGCCCTGGCAGTTTGGCTGTTCCGCCTGGTGTATTCTAGCAGTATTAAGAACTGATGTACAATACCCTTGTCTCAGGGTTAAAGGTGTAATGATCTCCAGCAATGAATTGTCTTAAATGAGTGTGGTTGTTTCCAGGAGCAACATAGCGGTGATGTTCCTATCGGACCTGGTGCTTGACGGACTGGAGGTGGACTGGTCCCCACACCTTCCTCTCATGCTGCATGTCATTTTCCTCGGTGAGTAGCACATACCTTATCCCTTTCCATTGTGTGTAGTCATTCCTAAAGTGAATTCAGCCATGGATAGATGGTAGTAAAGGTGACTGACCTTCACACATCTTTTTTTTTTTTTTTTTTTTGCCAAGGTCTGGATCACAGTCGAGCATTGGTGTATGAGCACTGCAAGAAACTGCTGCAGAACCTTCTCATGCTGGCATCATCACACGATCACCTGACCTCCGCCCGTCTCCTGGTTGGGTATCGTTCTATCATGGCAGACACCCTCAAGGTCATGTCTGAGGACCGGGATGCTGCTCACACTCTGGGTGAGTCGTCATATCATAACTTGCAAGCCTCTTGTCAAGAATGTGCTGAAAACTTTTCGTAGTTTACTAGACACCCCTAGCATCATTAACTAAGCCTTTCATTATGTGCAGTGACCTCTCGTATACAGAGTATGCCACTGGTCATCCACTTCTGATACATAACAGAAGTGCTTTGGAAATGTTCAGCCCACCAAATTTGAAAAATAAATGCAAATCTAAATTCCGAAATTTAAATAGCTGAGCTGACCCTTCACACCATGTGATAGTAATGTGTTTATGTCCAGTGTGTGATAGAATGCGTGTGATTCACGTCAGCGTGCGTGTTTGGTTCAGTTTGCGGCGCATTGAGCCGATTCATGAAATTGGGTAAAGCGCCTATACAATACTCATTATTATTATTATTATTATAACAGGACTGGATCTGTTTACTTTCCTGCTTTGCAGTCAAGAGAACACCCACACATTACTTAGTTTGTGTAATTTTCCTTGTGTTTAAAATAGAAGGGCCGCCGTGTGACCCTCAGAGTCAGTTCATCGCCAAGTCCACCTTCAGTATTGACAGCAGTGCCACCATTACTGCAGAGACTACACATGAGCTTTCTGATGTGGAGAGTTTTGGCTCTGTGGAAGAGGTCATCAAAGCCATCCTCAGCTTTATGGACTCCAGGTCAGTGACCACGATGTGCTGAGTTCTTTACTGTGCTCATTGTCACTATAGTGCAGGCAAACTTTGTCATTTGAACAACATCGTGGTGTCATACTATATGTGTGTTCTCTTATATTGTCTGTGTATTTCACTGAATAATAAATCATCCACTTCAAAGGAAAAGCTGCCAGTTATGATAATACAAAGGAAATAATGAGCCAGGATCCATGTTTAATTGATCCAGTGAAACATAACATGCAGCAGAGAAAGTGAACCACGTTTTTTTCACCAAAAGCGAAAACCAAAACAACAGAAAATGAAATTTTAAACCAAGATCAGCTGAAAATTGGCGTCACATTTTATGGTTGTTTCAGGAAGGGGAGACCACTTTGGAGTGCAGATGACATCACACCGAAAGTGCTGACCACACACAGCTCCTTCCTGCTGCAGTACTTCCTGCGCTGTGTGGTGCGCTGCTTCAAGGAGTTGTCTCCCATGGCTCTGGTGGAGCAGCGGTGGTCCCAGATGGCGCTGCAGCTGGCCCTGTCCTGTTCCTCTCGCCATTATGCTGGCAGGTCCTTCCAGGTGAGTGACAGTTTACATTCACGTTGATAGGGCTGTGGCTCGTACAGGTCTTGCTACATTTCAGTCATCAATAATTCAGAGCCTGTGCCGTGTACTCTTACAGAAAAATTGCTGTGGTTTTGTTATGCTTGTGCCATGTTTGGTTAATAAGGTTGACCCTTTTTTAACGTTTTTTACACTGATCATGAGAGAAAATCTCAACTACCGGGTACAATAAAATGCAGAGAATGATGCAGTGCACAGGAAAAGTGCCACTAGAAATAATCTTACCATATTGTCCATTGAAATGAATGAGGAGTGTGATTGTGAAATGCCTTGTATTGTATGTAGGTGTTGCGAGCATTACAAGTTCGCCCCAGCACCCAGATGTTGTCAGACATCCTTTCGCGCCTGGTGGAGACAGTTGCCGAGCAAGGGGAAGACATGCAGGGCTACGTCACAGAGATCATGCTCACGCTGGAAGCCTTCGTGGATAACCTTGACCTTGAGTTCCGCCCCATTGACTTCATGCGAGAGTTGTTCATGTCCACGCCTAACTTGGCAAAGGACCAAGTGGAGAACCGGCGCAGTGCCATCATCGCCCCGTCCCCCCGCCAGCCATACCCCCACCACGCACGCAGCACCAGCTACTCTGCTTCTGTCTTCATGCAGCGGGGGCACCATGGATCAGGTACAGAAATGTTTTGAAGTTTTTTTTGTTTTTTTTTTATGCCACTGGGTGTGTGGGGGCACTCCTGTGACACAAGGCCAGTTAGAGTTTTTATATATATATGCTAATTGTGAAAAAACAAAAAAAGAAGCAGAATGACTGCTTTTCTGTGTGTAGATGCTGAAATTTTATTTTCCATTTTTGTTGCTGCTTTTTATCTCATGTGTTTAAACAATGTGATTATGAGTCCATGCTATAGCCCACAATTGCTTATTTGGATGGGTGTGCGTGTGTAGGCAGAGCTTCAGATTGTCGGCGCGCCCGCGCCATTGACGCGTGAAATATCAAAATGACGCGCAAGAGTTAATGTGTATGCGCCAGTGTGGCGCGCGTACTTTTGGCCTTCTACACATCGGAGTAGGCCTAGTGAAACTAAAAACATCGCGTCTCTGCACTGCCTTCCCTGCCCAACATGTACCGTATCGCAGCACGTCATTGGATGACAGATCTTCCCGAAAGCCAATCCGCGAATACCTTACTTATATTGCTTGGTGATGCCAACATCGCTGAATAAACGTGAATCTCATTGGTTTTCTCTGTTAGGAACATCCAATGAAAACGCTTATATTAACAGAGCGTTGGCTTGGACGTCTGCAGATTCCGAGAAATGAATGCTTGTTTCTGTATCAACTGCTCCATCAAAAATGTCGAAAAAAACCATCGGCGAAGAAAATAAAATTGGTGGCAGGCCAGTCTCTGCTCACATTTGCTCGGACTGAATCTGCAGCTGCAAGTAGGTCGTTTTCATATTCATGATTTCATGAAATTGAACGCCGCAACGCGTCGGCGTGAGAGATCTATATGATGCTTTTTCCCCAACGGCATGACTTCGTTTCCAAAGTGAAAATGATGGGTCATGACGAAATCTAACAGAAAGGTCGGGGAGGAAAAGTTGGAGGGAGGAAAGTAGGCCTAAACTGTGTGTATGTGTGTGGGCTGCCCGGGGTGGGGGGGGGGGGGGGGGCGGGGGGGGGGGGGGGGGCTGAGAGAGAGAGAGACAGGCCTTGTACAGCTCCCAATTAATCCAGCTAATTTTAAGGATAGTATCATAACCTTTGTAAATATCACACATTTTCATTTGAAAACATGCATGTCAGGAAAAACTCGCTCTCTCTCTCTCTCTCTCTGTGCTTCCTTACTAAGTGTGTGTGTGTGTGTCAGTGTGTGTGTGTGTGTGCTTCCTTACTAAGTTTCTGTAGTTTAGCAACAACAAGGCTGTAAACTGGCCGATGGCCAAAATCTTATACCGTTGAAAAATAAAGGTTTGTCATTGTCATTCTCTCTCTCTCTCTCTCTCCCTCTCTCTCTCCCTCTCTCTCTCTCTCTCTCTCACACACACACACACACACACACACACACACACAATGCCGGATCCAACTTCCAAAACATGCCCTTTGAAAAAGCTGTTCAGGTGTGGGCACAGAAAAGAAGGCGCTACCTCTTCAAGAAGGACTAAATAAAGTTAGTACACCTCTGACTTTTTTTCGTTTTCAAGATTTTGTCAGTGACCCATCATTTTGAAAATTGACCCCTCATTTTGCTCAGCCATGGGTCATTGGGCCCATGACATTTAAAAACAATCTGAAGCTCTGGTGTAGGGTGTGTGTGTGCGTGCATGTGTTGTTGGAAGAGAGGAGGGTGGATGTTGGTAGGGGAAGGGGATGGGTGTGCGTGTGTAGGGTGTGTGTGTGCGTGCATGTGTTGGTGGAAGAGAGGAGGGTGGATGTTGGTAGGGGAAGGGGATGGGTGTGGGTGTGTAGGGTGTGTGTGTGCGTGCATGTGTTGGTGGAAGAGAGGAGGGTGGATGTTGGAAGGGGATGGGTGTGCGTGTGTAGGGTGTGTGTGTGCGTGCATGTGTTGGTGGAAGAGAGGAGGGTGGATGTTGGTAGGGGAAGTGGATGGGTGTGGGTGTGTAGGGTGTGTGTGTGTGCGTGCATGTGTTGGTGGAAGAGAGGAGGGTGGATGATGGTAGAGGAAGGGGATGGGTGTGGGTGTGTAGGGTGTGTGTGTGCGTGCATGTGTTGGTGGAAGAGAGGAGGGTGGATGATGGTAGAGGAAGGGGATGGGTGTGGGTGTGTGTGTGCGTGCATGTGTTGGTGGAAGAGAGGAGGGTGGATGATGGTAGAGGAAGGGGATGGGTGTGCGTGTGTAGGGTGTGTGTGCGCATGCATGTGTTGGTGGAAGAGAGGAGGGTGGATGTTGGTAGGGGAAGGGGATGGGTGTGCAAGTGTAGGGTGTGTGTGCGCATGCATGTGTTGGTGGAAGAGAGGAGGGTGATTGTTGGTAGGGGAAGGGGATGGGTGTGCGTATGCAGGGTGTGTGTGTGTGTGTGCATGTGTTGGTGGAAGAGAGGAGGGTGGATGTTAGTAGGAGAAGGGGATGGGTGTGCGTGTGTAGGGTGTGTGTGTGCATGTGTTGGTGGAAGAGAGGAGGGTGATTGTTGGTAGGGGAAGGGGATGGGTGTGCGTATGCAGGGTGTGTGTGTGTGTGTGCATGTGTTGGTGGAAGAGAGGAGGGTGATTGTTGGTAGGGGAAGGGGATGGGTGTGCGTATGCAGGGTGTGTGTGTGTGTGTGCATGTGTTGGTGGAAGAGAGGAGGGTGGATGTTGGTAGGAGAAGGGGAGTACTGGAGGGAGAGATAAATACGCAGGATTAACCCTGCTCTTGCTGAATTAATTTGTCTTATGCTGTAAAAGCCGTAGAGGTAGCCCGCAATATTGCGTTCTCAGCACCACCAGGGTCAAAGGCCCAGCTTGGTATGTTAGTTGTCGCTGTTGCTTTTAGTATTGTGAGCGCACATTCTGAGCTTTTGCAACTAGACTTAGAGGTTGCACAAGTGGAGTCTGCTGCAAGTTGTTTGTTTAAGACTGTGTCCTACTGAATTATCTATTTCAGAGGAGGCAATAAAGGAGACAGCAGATAATGCATGCATTGTGTTAGAGGAAGGTGACCGCCATTTTGAAGTGTTCTCACAAATTTCTTATTTGATCTCTTAGTGAGCTAACATTATTGTGCTTTATTAACCCAACCACTTCTTTCTTCAGACAATTAGTTACAATTGACGTGGCCAGGCTGGGGAATTGTCAGTCATTTGGCAATTTTCAGTCAAACTTCCTGTCCTTTCAGCCAAAAAATCCAAGTTTCATCCGAAAAAAAGGAAGGGGGAAAAGGTTGCACACACATCATGTATCGTGATACATGTACATGTAATAGTATATGGGACTTCAGTTTTGAAGGCTGGCATATCAATACCAAGGCAGTATAAATTTAACTTCTGGGTGCCAGTAGAGGCTGCTAAAACTAAATGCCTCTAAAAATGCTACAATTTGTTTTCTGAAGTGTGGCGTTGCCCCCGTGGTCCCACAGTAGTGTGCTACTGCTGCACCCTGGCCTCGCTTTCAGTCTTTGTATCCTTCAGCAATTCCCCAGCCTGCGTGGCATGTTTAGGCAGAAATTCTGTTGAGCTGATGACTGACTTACTAAATCTTTTGCAGATTTATTTTTCTTTTCCTTTTAATCTCATTGCACAGTTTTTCAGTGGAATAACATTCAGAATCTGTGCCGAAATAAATGTCTACTATGTTCTTGTCTTTTATTTTTTTTACTGTTGTTACAATGGAAAAGACAAACCTGTTGTGAAGTTGTACATTTCTTTACATGTGGTGGCAAGCAGTCAAAAGATTCTCTACTTGCTTTGCATATAGGATTGACAGATATGTGTGTGTGTGTGTGTGTGTGTGTGTGTGTGTGTGTGTGTGTGTGTGTGTGTGTGCATGTGTGTGTTCATTGCTCAGTCCTTGAAATAACAACCTGCACTGTGCTTGCACATACTAACAATTTTTTTCCAGGTTTGTAGTTATCTGTACAGCATGCTGAGTTGACTAAAATATTTTAGAAAATTTCAGTAGAGTTTTAAAGTTTTTTTAAAAAAATTATGGTGTGTCGGATCTTTTGACGTTTTCTTCATGTGAATTTGTTGCACAGCATGCTAAAAATGTTTCTTCGGTTTTTGTGTTTGTTTGTTGTTGGTTTGGTTGGTGAAGGGGACAGTTTCTTATTTTACCCTCAGACATTTTTTCAAGCTCCTTTAGTGTTGGTGTTTGCTTGCTTGACTGTTAGATACTAGTACTACATGTCCGTGTTTTAAGTTGAGTGCTTTTCAAAGTTGTTACAGCCACACTGCTGTCGACATGATGTTGGTTAAGAACGCAGTGTCTGTTGCTCTAGGTGACAATCGGAACCGCAGCGGTACAGATGTGGAGAGCCGGCGTTCCAATCTTGGTCGGTCTCGCAGCGCACAGTCACTGAAAAACCTGGACCAGACCGGTACAGAAGACAAACTGACGCTGGTGACGCAGATCTTCTGGATCACTGTGTCAATGCTGGAGTCAGACTATGAGTACGAGTTTTCTCTGGCAGTCAGGCTACTGAGCAAGGTGAGAAGAAGACATGTGAACCCTGTTGTGGCTCTGCAGTAATTTGTGTAAAGGTTTTACCTGTCAGAGAATGGTTTCAAGACAAGAGGTAGAAAAGATAGCTTATGCTACACATACACATACTCATACACATGTATTACAAGGCTGGTAGGTGTTGTGACCGGTCTTCACGCTAGAAACTGAAAGGTTCTTAAAACCCAGCCAGGACCACATCTTAATTTTCTTTGCCGGTTACATTGCACGCAGTGCACAAGTAGTGCTAGTGTATGTGCTTCAGCAAGTATGATACATGTATTACTGCAGCCAATGACACTTTTGGTGTTGTCCACACAGATCCTGCAGCATCTGCAGCCCGAGCGGCCAGACTGCCGGGAGAAACTGGACAAAATCCTGCAGCAGATCAAGTGGCCCAACTTCCCTGGTGTCTTTGTCCTCCTGCTGAAGGTCAGATCTTCTGCAATGTCACCTGTCACAACTTTGTTTGAAGATTAGATTGTGTTTGGAGAAGTTCACCCAGTGGCCACGTCTGTGCTGTATTCTTGAAGACAACGCTGGGGAGATGTCTGAGAGATCGAATTGAGCATAATTATGTGGGCTTTCCCAGGCGAAAAGCTGTCATTTTGAACTGAACTGAATTGAATTGAACTGAACTGCATTGTAGGATTTCTTAGGTTTAAGAGGCTCACTGCTGACAGCACCTTGCTGGCATTGTGTTTTTCAGGGTGGGACATCCCAGGTTGCTGCTGAGGCCACTTGGGCGCTTCTATCGAAGATCATTCTGTGTATCAACTCTCCTGTCATGGATCCCTCAGGGGCCTGGGGTGAGAAAGTCACAACTCTTCTGTATTTACTGTGTTTTAAAAATTCTTTTTTTGGTGACATATGGTTCTGCAATGCATGTCCATGGATAATGTGTGTTGTCATACTGAGAAAAGTGGATGGCAATGTTGATCGTTGCTGATGTCTGTATCATATTGCAGGTTTCCCATTGGTGACAACAGCACTGCTGCCTTACCTGGTTCACAATTATGAGAACCCATGTCAGACGTGCCGTGATGCTGCTGATAATGTGGCACAGGTTAGCAGCCTCTTGGTTTCTTTTGTAGCAGTTCCACTTTTAAAGCATGATGGCTACTTTGAAATCCTAGTGGTTTTATCGATGTGTTCGATTTGCAAGACTCATTGCACTTCTCTTAACTGGTAAGTCATAGTGCATGTGTTACGCTAAATATGTGCCCTGGCTTGGTCGTATACTAAGATTTACATGCGCGCCCCTTCTTCTGGCTGATTACTGGTTTGATGATTACCATTTCAGTCTTTATCTTTTTTAATGTGCCCACTCTGTATCCAGATGTGCGGCCAGCAGTCAGAAGACCTGACTAACCTGGCTACAGTGATGTCCCTGTACAGCCGTGGCACGTTTGGCAAGGACAGCGTACAGTGGACCAAGTGTGTCATCAAGTACCTGCTGGACGTGTATGCTTGTTCTGCCCTCACTCTCGTCTCCTTCCTTGTGGAGGTGAGATTAGCATCTACAGGACTTGTTGGGAGATGGTTGCTTGGTTGGTTGTTTGCGAGTTCCATGTCATTTTCCACCGGATATGGGTGATACTGACAACGGTGATGGGAGATGGGTTCTGGAGAGAAGATGTATATGTATGTACTTTGAAAGAAAGTGCACTTTTTATTGGAAAGGTCTACATGGAAAGGTCTACAGTATTTATGTCATTCCTCAGGTATGTTCAGTTGTCTCAAGGCATTTTGAACACAGGCTGTAAAAAGTAAGAATATTACTTCTTGTTTTGTGCGTTACCTCAAAATGCGTGCCTGGAAACTGTTCCTTTGACATTGCTTGGTTGGAAAATACTGCTAATGTTAGGACAGTGTACAAGTCAGTCACGATGCAGGTGGATTATAGTCTTCTGTCTAAAACAAAAACCATCTGATACTTGTTGTATTTTATCCTCAGGTGCTGGAAAAGGGTCCCCATCTGTACCAGCCAGACATCCTGCAGATCCTGTACTGTATCGCCCACTACATTGACATCAACGCCCTGCCTACCAGCAGTAACCGCATCTTGAACATGGAGCTCTTTGCTGCCCTCAACAAGCATGTCCAGGTAGGCATCCCAAACAGCACAGTTCAGGGCTGTCAGGAGTTTCTGACACCAGTGATAATATTTAAAATCAAAAACATACAAACTGAAAACAGCAACAAGGAAAAAAAAGACACTTAATGTGTTTGGGGTAGACGATAGAGTTCTTGGATGACTTGCAGTCGGGATCCATAATATTTCAGTATAAAGTTTTGGTGAAAAAATATATATATATAATATATAGATATTTAAGTACGAATAGTGCTAATGCCCTTTCCTTTCTTGGATTTGGGGAGATTGCACAAGGTTTCCTCCATTGACCAGTGGGCTTCAGAGGGAGATGTTGATCTGTAGTGTTTTATTCCCAGGGTCTGCACTGGAAGGAGGCACAGAAGATTTTGAAGCTGGCCGTGACTCGCTCATCAACCCTCGCAGCACCACCGCCAACATCTTCTTCCTCCAGCAGCACTGCTGACCTTGGCGCCATGTTCCCCCACTCCTCCTTTGCCGAGACAGAGAGCATGACCAGGATACACAAGGAACTGCCAGGTATGTTACTGCTTGTAGCATCCCAACAAAGCATACGGTGAAGCAAGGAACTGCCAGGTTCGTTACTGTTTGCAGCATGCCAAAAAAGCATACGGCGAAGCAGGGAACTGCCAGGTATGTTACTGCTTGCAGCATCCCAACAAAGCATACGGTGAAGCAAAGAACTGCCAGGTTCGTTACTGTTTGCCGCATGCCAAAAAAGCATGCGGTGAAGCAAGGAACTGCCAGGTATGTTACTGTTTGCAGCATGCCAAAAAAGCATACGGCGAAGCAAGGAACTGCCAGGTACGTTACTGCTTTGCAGCATCCCAAAAAAGCATACGGTGAAGCAAGGAACTGCCAGGCACGTTACTGTTTGCAGCATCCCAAAAAAGCATGCGGTGAAGCAAGGAACTGCCAGGTACGTTACTGTTTGCAGCATCCCAAAAAAGCATACGGTGAAGCAAGGAACTGCCAGGTACGTTACTGTTTGCAGCATCCCAAAAAAGCATACGGTGAAGCAAGGAACTGCCAGGTACGTTACTGTTTGCAGCATCCCAAAAAAGCATGCGGTGAAGCAAGGAACTGCCAGGTACGTTACTGTTTGCAGCATCCCAAAAAAGCATACGGTGAAGCAAGGAACTGCCAGGTACGTTACTGTTTGCAGCATCCCAAAAAAGCATGCGGTGAAGCAAGGAACTGCCAGGTACGTTACTGTTTGCAGCATCCCAAAAAAGCATGCGGTGAAGCAAGGAACTGCCAGGTACGTTACTGTTTGCAGCATCCCAAAAAAGCATGCGGTGAAGCAAGGAACTGCCAGGTACGTTACTGTTTGCAGCATCCCAAAAAAGCATGCGGTGAAGCAAGGAACTGCCAGGTACGTTACTGTTTGCAGCATCCCAAAAAAGCATGCGGTGAAGCAAGGAACTGCCAGGTACGTTACTGTTTGCAGCATCCCAAAAAAGCATGCGGTGAAGCAAGGAACTGCCAGGTACGTTACTGTTTGCAGCATCCCAAAAAAGCATGCGGTGAAGCAAGGAACTGCCAGGTACGTTACTGTTTGCAGCATCCCAAAAAAGCATGCGGTGAAGCAAGGAACTGCCAGGTACGTTACTGTTTGCAGCATCCCAAAAAAGCATGCGGTGAAGCAAGGAACTGCCAGGTACGTTACTGTTCGCAGCATCCCAAAAAAGCATACGGTGAAGCAAGGAACTGCCAGGTACGTTACTGTTTGCAGCATCCCAAAAAAGCATGCGGTGAAGCAAGGAACTGCCAGGTACGTTACTGTTTGCAGCATCCCAACGAAGCATACAGTGAAGCAACTATTCTGCTGAACTGGCTCAAGATTTCTGTGACGGTATTCTTCAGGGAAGGAAAAAAAAAGTGCTGGTTTTCTGTAATCCTTTCCTGTGGCTGGCTGTTATCAGTTTCATCTCATCTGTTATCAGTTTCATCTCATCTACATAGGCGATCGGTCGAGAGACAGTTCTGAGGAACAGGGGCATAACAATTAGACATATTCTGTTGAATCGTGGGCAAAGCTTTTGCTCATTTTGTTTTTTTTGTTTTTTTCTTGCACTGCTAGATGATTACTCACTGTCTTTTGTACCAGATGTTACTAGGTGTTGGGTGATTAGCAGTGTTCAAAAGGTAAATGGCTCATATTAAGTAATAGAAGTTGTCTGAGTATGATCTTAATTTTCCTGATCGACCATTCTGTGCAGGTCGCACTCTGGATTTTTCACTGGATCTGACAAAGATTCCCATTATTGGTCAGAAATTCCTCAATTCAGAGCCCAGCCGAAACTCTGTGTCCGAGGAGAAAGCAGCAACCGCTCCAGCTGCGACAACAGGTGTATCGCTCTCACGCAAGCCGTCCAACAACCAAGATATTGACTCTGTGTGGCGGCGCCCACAGGCCTCTCAGGTTTGTTGGTCACAAGAGGAAGGCAGGAAGATCAGTAACATGACCATGTCTGAGTTGTTAGACATATGCTTTGTTTTCAGGTCTGGCAGTTGGATAATAACTGTGACCAGTTTGGCTGTATATTTTCCTTTTATAGGGCTAATAATAATAATAATGAGTATTGTATAGGCGCTTTACCCAACTTCATGAATCGGCTCAAAGCGCCGTAAACTGAACCCAACACACACGCTCACGTGAATCACACACATTCTCTCAGACACTGGACATAAACACATTACAATCAGGTGGTGCGAAGGGTCAGCTCAGCTATTTAAATTTTGGAATTTAGAATTGCATTTATTTTTCAAATTTGGTTGGTTGAACATTTCCAAAGCAGAGGGGGAGGAAGCCGGAGTAACCGGAGAGAACCCCCGACGATTGGCCCGAATGAACGGTGCCACGTAGGAGAAGGAAAAATTCTTTGCCCCGAGCGGGACTCGAACCCCTGACCTCTCGCATTGGTGACAAGTCTCTTAACCACTAGACCACCAACTGCCCCGGTGAAAGAGATAAAAAGTGGATGTAGCTTTACATGACTTCACTTTGTATTGATCAGCACTGGCACAGAGCCCACAGTGATGGTATAGAAACACTGCAAGTTAGGCATCATGTTAGTGCAGTGTTACTGATGCTTTCTTCTTGTAATGACGTGCAGGCTCGGACACGCGAGCGTCTGGTGAACTTGCTGACATGTTTTGGCCAGAGAGTGGGACTGCCCAAGAGTCCATCAGTAAGTTGTGACATTTTTACACATATTACTTCACTTCTGAGAAACAGTGGTGTGTTAACGTCACTCTTTGTTATTATGGGTGTGTTTGTGTGAATTTTATTGTACTTTACATGTGTTATGCATGTCTGTTGGGGGTTGGTTGGAGGAGGGACTGGGGAATGGAAGGTGGGGGGGGGGGGGAGGGCGCTTGTGAAATGAAAGTGATTATATTTGTGCACTTGTGTGATCTGGCATCTTAAGGAAGTGTGAGAGTGTATATTTGCGTTCACTGAGTCTTACATACACATGCTGCTGTCTGTTTACAACCATGGTTATGACAGAGGTGGTTTGGCTCAAGGTCAGGAGTGGGATGTAAATATCAGGGCATTCTTGCTAAGTTAGTAATGTATGCATGGCATGTTAGGTTCATGTGCCCAGAGGAAGGGGTGGCCAAAGAAAGTGAAACCAAGAAAGGGTCTGAAGAGTTGCACGTGCATGTACATGTATATGCAAAGCACCAAGCAGCAGATGCACAACATCTCCCTTCAGGTGTGGGGAAATGGTCATTGGTAATATTTTAAATGGATCAAACAGTTTGAATTTCTGGTCAAATCTGGACAAATCAGAAAATGCCCAGACCAAATGAAACCTAATTTCACCGTGATCGTACCAAGGTGCTCCAAGTGGGGGCTATTGAAGCATGTCTGTATTACAGCAAGGGCCCTGACCTAGTGAAATCCAGGAGGCCAACAAGGTTTTTAGGGACTTTTGTTAAGCAGGTCTCTGCGTTTGGCCACCCCTGACCTAAGATATATATAAGCAGTAGCTGTAGATGTAGATTCTTGTAATCATAGGACATGTCAATGCATCTTGGGCTGTCTGCCATACTTGACACACTGTGTGAAGGAAGTTGTCACCAGTAAATGTTTGCGGGTTTGAGAGATTTAATGTTCATCCTGATTAATGCTGTCGTTTCAGGGAGAAAGCCATGTAAGACAGCATATAAGTGAATTATTGCATAGTCAGTATTATCGCCAAAAGCCCCTCTCCTATAGCTGTTCCAAGCTTGTCCAGTTAATCAAACTGCTTCAGTGCTGTACAAAGAAATGACACTAGATCCGCTTGATAGTGTCCAGTGTTAGAACTAGGAGTACTGTTGAGTATGAACTGTGAAACAATAATCCACCACTGATTTTTTCCTCTATTTGTTCTGATCACACACTTCCAGTTTAGATGATGCGCACACTTCACTTGTCGACTAATAACCAGTGAATGATAATTGCAAACATCTCTTGAATATGTGTACTGTAGACAGATGGACACTTGGAAACAAATAACTTCGCAGCTTGCAGCATCATTAAATTGCACAATGACAAGTATACGTACAGTATCACTGTCATCTTACTTCATTGCTCTGGACAAATATATGTACAGTGAAGTCCGGATGTAGTGATAGCCCTCGGGACCAAATTTTTTTATCACTACATCCGGACTATTACTACATCCGGATGTCCGGTTATAGTGATATTTTTGTAGGTTTTATCACTACATCCGGACGTCCGGTTATAGTGATATTTTTGTAGGTTTTATCACTACATCCGGCCAATCGCTTGTAGTTGTAGTGATATCTTCAAAGCTTTTATTGCCACATGCGGCGGCACATTTGGTAAACTAGCCTCAAGGCAGTAATAAGGTGATTTTGGAACCACTATTGATTTCGTTTTGTGACGTTTCTTCTGTCGTCTTTGTCAGGCTTGCAAATGTCCTGTGTTAACCTACCCCCGTCCTAGCAGTTCAACAGCCGGTGTGTGTGTGTGTGTGTGTGTGTGTGTGTGTGTGTGTGTGTGTGTGTGTGTGTGTGTGTGTGTGTGTGTGCGTGTTTTAGAGAGAGAGAGAGAGAGAGAGAAGGGCCACTTAGAAATACGGGTTAAATGAAAAATCGTCAGATTTTTTAGGAATGAAATTTAGTCTTTAATCAGCTTTGAAGATATCACTACAACTACAAGCGATTGGCCGGATGTAGTGATATAACCTACAAAAATATCACTATAACCGGACGTCCGGATGTAGTGATAAAACCTACAAAAATATCACTATAACCGGACATCCGGATGTAGTAATAGTCCGGATGTAGTGATAAAAAAATTTGGTCCCAAGGGCTAAGCACATTGCGTTGCTGGCGTTTGCTCGCCATTTTGGTAAAGGGAGATTACTCTCGAACATTATCACTACAGCCGGATTTTAGCTTCCCCGGGACTTGAAAATAGTATCACTACAAGCGGACTATCACTATATCCGGCCTGAAAAATATCACTACAACCGGACTAAGTTAACAAAGAACATGAACAACTGGGACCGGAACCAAGAAATTCTATTACTACAGCCGGACTATCACTACATGGGTCTATCACTACAGCCGGACTTCACTGTATGTACATGTACATACAGTCCCCGGTGTATATATATCTAACTTTAAACTGTGTGTAACATACATGTAATCTGGTCTCTCACTGACTTCACACACTGTTGTAGGTCAGAATGCATGAAATGAGGAAAACACTTCCTTCAAGCCTGTAGATGTGACATGCAGGTTTATGCTAGATGTGTTTACCAGTATTTTGGATGAACAAGCTGGTCACAGCTTCTGTTTACACAGTTCTTTTTAAACAGTTTCATCCATATCAGTTACCACTGATGACTTCCTTTCTTCTTGTCCTAAGCCATTTATACAGACGTTGGATTAGAGATTTCTTCTTAATATCTAACTGACCTCTTCTATGAGTGATTGATCACAACTGCATTCTTCAGTCACGTTCAGAAATAGTGTACTTGTAAGTCTTAGTGACATGACTTGTGTGCACATGAGGGCAGATTACAGCACCATGTCTGAAGAATTTTAAAAGCATAGAAATTAAAGAGAAATTAGAGAGCTAGAACAGAAAGTGCACCAAGGGAAAAAAAAAAAACCCAAACACTTCAGACATGGAGAAGAATCTGACCATCAATGTCTGTGTGAATATGTACATACTATAGATGTGTTTGCTGTGGTGTGTCTGTGTATGTTAGTGCTTCTGTTTAACTTGAGCTTTGGTTGCCTCTGTTAGGATACCACCATTAACAAGGTAAGCAGCCAGCCTCCTGTGTCTTGCTGGCAGTGCAGACCAGGAGTTTAAAGGCACCTGTTTCACCACTAGCTCATTCTTGTTTAAAATTTCCCTTTTTGTGGGTTGATTGTGTTTGTTTAGCAGTGTTCACTTGTGAAATTTTTACTCCTTTTTCCACTGTTCTGTTTTGGTTTGCTTTTGCCCCCAAGCCATGCCGTCCAACTTTATGTGTACGCATGCAAAAAGTATAATATGTAATTTCATAGTCAAGCCAACAATCTCTGCATACAAATGAAGTTAGACAGCATGGCCAAGACTTTTCTGTCCATGCATGTGTTGAAGTTGTTTTTGTGTACCTGTTAATCTTAAGCCCCTCCTGTTTCAGCCATACTCGGATGAAAAAAGTGCATGAAATTGGTCAGCATATGTCTTCATTATGCAGCTTAAGATTATGTCTTGCAAGTTTGTAGGTTTGTGGCGATGGACTTAGTTGTAAAGCTTGCACCGTACTGATTTTGTGTTGTTCCATTGATATTCAAGAGCGTATCTTTCAGTATGACTACCGGTAGTTGCTTTGGGGTGGGGGATAAGATCGTGAGAAACTTTCTTCCGCTGTGGCTTATTGAAGCTTTTAGGTTTGGCTTTGGATGGAACATGTGTCAGACATATCCTTCAAGATCTTTTGAGAGCTGATCCTGTGTTTTGTTTCCAGTACTTTTCTTGGTACCTTTAGTATCTTCCCTCTGTCAGTCACACAGGTTGATGCTGTTCCTGAGGCATGGGGTTGTCATGGAATTTCTTTCCTTTGAAATGTGCACTTAAAGAGTACCATTACTGCCTTGCCCTTTACCCGTAATATGATTTATATTGAGTTTTTGATGTGAAGCTTTACATCCATATCATAAAATGTCAGTGGATAAGGTCTGTATGCAAGTTCTGTATTCAGACTGGAGTACACATGTACTAAAAATAGGGGTCATCAGAGAATGGTGTTATCAAAGCAGGTTAGCCAGGCATACAGAGATACAACTCCATGTTTTGAGTTTTGGTATCTTCTAGCACATAAAATAAGTAAATTCACAGAATACAGTGCAAGTTTCTTCGAATTTCTGTCATGTCATCGACCATGCAGTGAAGTCACCAGACTCAAAAGTGTCTCTTTTGATAGACACAGCATACAGTTTTTTCCCCCTTGAATTGTAGGTCTTTTTGATTATTGAAACTTGATAGCTTTGTTGATGTGTGTACATATTTGCAGTGGGAAGAGCTTCATCTGCTTATTTGTCAGATAGTTTTAGAGCCGTTTATAGTCCGGTGATTCACTGTTTCTTTAAACGTTTAATCCGCCTTATAAACTACAGTTAGCCTATCATTGAATGCTGTCAGTAGAGTACGTAAATACGTGTAGAGGCGTTTGCTTTCTTCTCATGTTCACTTATTTGTTCTTATACTCATCTTTACCCAAGTCTAACGGCATTATATAATCCTATTCACTGTAGTGTATCATAATGAAGGTGAAGATGTTGTGCAATGAGTTTCAAATCTGAGCAAAGATACATGTACCCTGTGAGAACTTCTACAGTCATAGAACTTTCAGTTTTATTGTCCAGCACTCTTGCCCTTTAGCACAGCTATAAACATGGCTGCTTTGGGCTTGTGACAGTTCTGTCATTTCCTGTCTGCAGTGGTTGAGGTGTATGCCTAGCAGAACTCACATTCATGGCTCATACACATAACCATGATATAAATTCAGTATCAAACACCTCACATATTTCTATTTGCTTTACATACATCTATATTTACATGCTCCAGCCACATGTATTGTACTAACTGTCAGCAATGTGTACAGCTGAGTTTTCCCTCCATACAAAATTACTGGAAAAGTGGTGAATGACTCTCACACCAGAAAATGGGGCGGGTAGAAGTGCAGAAATAGACTGGTCAGAGCTATAAACAATGTTTTATCATTTTGATTTGTTGAAATTACAGATGTTTGTGTCAACCCACTGTTGAAACTACCGTAGCCACCTTTATACTCTGTTAGGGGATTCTTGTTCTAGATTATCGTTATACAGTTCTTGCACCTTAATACTGTCTCTCTGAATTGTGTCTCTCTGTCTTGTCTCTGTCTGTCTCTCTCTGTCTGTCTCTTTCTATGCATTCAGATTCTGTTTTATTTTCTGATTCATCTTAATTCTTTGCCATTGCTGGGTAGATTGCTTCCAGGCTGATACAGTGGTATATTCACTGTCTCGTCTAGCAGTGCACTGGGGGAAAGACTATAACCCAGATGTCCAGAAATTAGGTTTAATGTTCAGTGTCACATGTGCATTGAGCAGTCCTGAGCTGTCCAGACAGCTACCCCCCTCCCTCCTTGTCATTGTCAGGTTGAGGGAAGGTTGTACATGAACAGTTGTGCAGCAGTTACAGGGTGTTGTTACTGTGTTTGTCACAGGTCATCTTCAGCCAGTCCAGTGACACACTCGATCACCAGCAGAGTGTCGGCTCCAGTGGAGAGGAGGCCTCCTTGCCAGATGCCTCGTCCAGTAAGTTGCAGGGTGGTCACACACTCTGCCCGTCTGTCTGTCTCTTCATAATAATACTAATACTAATAATATATTACACTTGTAGAGCGTGGAGTTCTGCTTTGAAAAGCACTCAATGCGCTTTTTGCTTACGCATACACAACATTCACATGCACACATTTATACACATCAATACAGGCGGCGGAGTTTAAACTTAAAGATTAAAAGCTTCTTTGAAAAGATGTGTTGAGTTGTGCTTTAAACTGTAGGAGGGAAGGGATGTTTCTCAGAGAAGATGGCAAGGAGTTCCAAACGTGGGGGGCACTATAACTGAAAGAACGTTGGCCAAATGTTTTGAGGCTGACCCAGGGGACCTTAAGTAGCTTTTCTGAGGATGTATAATGCTGTGCCTGTGCACTTATGTTTAACATAACATCGCTGTTAGTTCAGTCTCTGTATGAGGCAGTTTATATTCATTATCATTATGTTTCTGTATGTGCATACAGTGTCAACATTTGTCTTCTGAGGCATTATGTCTTATCTTTGCCACCACTATGTATAGAAGGAAACCAACAGAAGTTTTGAAATGGGTGTTTGTGTATAATGTTCACTTGTGCCCTTGTTTTAGATGACACCCTGATGAACGACAGCAGCGGCAATGAGCTGATCGTCACCTTCAAGGGCTTTGACTTCCTGGACAACGAACTGGAGGAGTCTGAGGTAGGAGCAGCATGGATGAAATATCGCTCATCACAGACATTGTTTGTACTTCAAGTGTCTGATCATGACAGTTTAACATCACCACCACTCATCATAGCCATGTTATGCTGCCACTGTCAGTACATTGACACACTGCATCATTATGAGGCACTGTCACTTGTTAGTGTGCAGCATGTGCAAGATGTTGACGTTCTGTTCTGCTTGGCTGCTCTACTTGTATATAGACATGCATTCTTGTGTGGTCAGACATCTAGTTTGGTAACTGTCCATTTATTCCTACAATACATTCCCCGATGGTGTTACTAGAACTTAGCCCCTACTCTACGAAAACCAGCCTAAGTTTTACCGTTGCTAGGCAACGGGAGGCAACTCCCTCACAATACCTGATCCGTGACCACAGGAGTTGCCTCCCTTCCTATCTATATAGCCGGCGCAGCCGGCCGGAGTCATCAGTCTTGCTTCTGCTCGCCCAGCCTACGGACCTCTGAGGAAAGCCGTGTCTTCTTGGTCGAGTGACTGCAACTTCTCGAGGGAAGTACCTTTCTGTTTTCTTCTCTTTTTAGAGAATATTATGCAGCCTTGGTTTTTCTCTGAGGTTTACCTTGCTGTGAACTTGTCCTTTGACAAGTTCTGCCTAGCTTTGCTTGTTTTGCTTTCTTAGTGAGCTGGGCACGTGCGGCACGCTGGCCCGCCACGTCAGTGTTTCTCACCCTAGGGCTGACTCGGAAACTTCACAGTTTCCGTGCGGCCTAGTAGCTTTGCCTGTATTCTAGAGTGTTCAACAAAGCTTTGGGTTTCGTTTTACCGGCCCTTGGAGAGGAAGAAATACGGTACTCTAATTTGACTTGGTAATTTCAAGGAAATAAAGAAAACCGTTCCTCTGTCTCTATCTTTTTCTTGTGTTCCCTGGAAAGAGAACTTAGTGCTTCACTGTTCTCGTTTCCGCATGTTACAGATGGAAACCTGTATTGACTGCGAACGTACTCAGCATCCGGCGGACGACCATCCCCGGTGCCTGCGGTGCTCAGGCTGCTCCAGTGCCTTTACGTGTGACACCTGCTCAGCCTGGACCGAAGAACAGTGGGCTACCATAGCTGCGCATTACCACTTGTCCGTCCGTCGGCGCGGCGTTGCCGCCACGGCCACGTCCTCCTCTGCTGCAGTTCTGTCGCCAGCGGGTCCTCAGCCTCCCCTACAGGAGAGCTCTGCGGCTTCCCCCGTGCCACCCCTACAGGTGGAGACAGTTATGCTTTCAGAGAGATCTCCGTCCCGCTCCCCGGAGCCCTACAGGAGACTGACAAGAGAACGGACCCTCCAGCCCAGCTATGCTCGCTCCCGCGACCGCTCGCATTCTCGCTCCCCCTCCCGTCCCTCCTGCTCCCGCTTAGGAAGAAGCCACCGCAGTAGGACTCGGAGGCGCTCCCGCTCCCCGGGGTCGCACCGTTGGAGGCCACGCCACTCTCCTCGTCGCCGAGACTCCAGAAATTCGTCGAGGGACTCTTCCTCTTCCTTTACGTCGTCGGCAAGCCGTCTCTGGCAGGACCGGTACCGCCTTGGCTCCTCGGACTTTGGCCCTCACCGTCCTGTCTCTCCACCCCTGGCTGCTAGAAGGCCTAGGTCTGTGGTCGGCCGCCTGGTTGCCACGCGTCCTCTCTCGGGTGCCCACGATAGGAAGAGACGCCGCACATGCGCCCGCTCCTCCTCGCCGACGCTGAAACGCCTCCGTCATGCCTCCCCGCTGTCGAACTCCTCCCTTGACTCGCATAGTGACGCAAGGCGTATCGCAGAGTCCGCGGCATCCGTCAAGCTGCCGAACAAGAAGCCTACAGAGCTCTTCACCAAGGCCAAAGCGGTGATTGCTGACGTTCTTCGTTTGCCTCCCCCCCGGCTCTCCTTGCCGGACTTGATGCCGTCTGTGGACACTTTGGACCCGTTCGAGCCTGACGACTCTCCCATGCTGCTTCCACAGAGCAAACAGATTGCCAGCTGCTTCAAACACCTGAACAACCACCTGGCGAATACAGAGCTGTTCGGGGATACGGACTGCATTCTGCCTACGAAGCTGCCCGCGGTCCTCGCCGATTACTGGTGCGCGGTATACTACACTACCTCAGACGCCCCAGTTCATCTTCACCAGCCAGCCCTAGACAAAGCAGCGGAACGCCTGGCCGGCAACCAGACTAAGGCTCTCAAGCCGATCGCCGCGACTGTCTCTAAGGCTGCGTCTTTCGTCAGGTACGCTCTACAGACCGCCTCCTTCCTGGACACCTCGTCCTTCGCCCTCTCTGCTATGCTGCCTAGGGATTCACCAGCTAGGACGGTGGCGGCTGCTGCAAGTAACGCAGCCTTGCATCTTATCATTCAACTCGCCGCTGCTACTACCAATCTGGAGCTGTATAAGAGGGACAAGGTTCTTTCTACCATTCCGGCCATGCCGCCGGACTGTGCTGCAGCCCTCAGGTCTCTACCAGTCGGCGGCCGTCGCCTCTTTGGAGAGAAGTGGGACAGAATCAGGAGAGCCGCGAGGCACTTTCCGGAGCCAGCTTCCGCCGCGCCTCCTCCCCAGAGCCCTAAGAAAGCAGCTAAGAGGCCGCCCAGGTCCTTTCGTCCCCCTACTAACAAGCCCAGGAACAAGCCGCCCTTCAGGCCGAAGCAGCAACAGCAGCTACAGCAGCAATCCAAGCAGGACAAGCCCCAGGCCACCAAGCAGTACCCCGCCAGAGGACGGGGTAGGGGTAGGAAGTGACTGCTACAGCCCACCGCCGCTGGCGGGCGTGGGTCCCCCCGTCGGCGGCAGACTTCGCCTCTTCGCCCGGGCGTGGCGAAGTCTAGTTCAGGACCCTTGGGCCACCGATCTCGTGGAGAACGGCTTACAGCTCTCGTTCGTCAGCCCCCCACCGTTACGAAGAAGCCCGATGTGGACGGAGGTGCCCCAGGACGCGTCCAAGGCCGCTGCCCTCAGGTCGGAAGTGGCGGCGCTGCTGCAGAAACAAGCCACCGAGCTAGTCGGTTCAGTCTCGTCACCCGCCTTTTACAGCCGTCTGTTCGTTGTTCCCAAGCCGGGAGGGAAGTGGAGGCCCGTGATCGACCTCTCTGCTCTCAACGCTTTCCTGCACGCTCCGCATTTCAGAATGGAGACAGCGGCGGCCGTCAGGGCAGGCACAAGAGTAGGAGACTTCGCAGTCAGTCTGGACCTGTCCGACGCTTACCTCCACGTACCCATGCACACCGCATCCAGACGGTACCTACGGTTCGCCATAGACGGGAGTGTCTACCAGTTCAAGGCTTTACCCTTCGGTCTGAATTTGAGCCCGTGGATTTTCACCCGCCTCATGGATACGGTGGCGGCGACGGCGAGACTCTCTCTCTCCAGCCAGCTCTCGAACTACCTGGACGACCTTCTGCTGAAGAATCAGATCGCCGAGAGCCTGTCCCAGGACAGGGACGTGTTCCTCTCCCTCCTGCGCAACCTGGGTTTCCTAGTCAACTTGGACAAGTCAGACCTGCTCCCGTCTCAGAAGTTCCTTCACCTCGGTATGTTCTTCGAGACCGACGCCAACAGGATCTCGCTCCCTCAGAAGCGCATCGACGCCATCCTCGCCGTAGTCGAAGAGATTCTCAGCCAGCCGTCTTCGCCGGCTCGCCTGTGGCTGAGGTTCCTAGGCCTCCTGAACGCCGCTGCAGATCTTCTTCCGCTCGGCAGGCTTCGGACCAGGCGACTTCAGCTCTATCTCCTGTCCCAGTGGCGCCCGGTTTCAGGCGATCTACAACAGCCGATCCCGCTTCCCCTGGATCTGCTCTCAGAATTCAACCCCTGGACCGACCCGCTCTGGCTAGCCTCCGGTGTTCCCCTCACCTCTCCACCCCCGTCGCTTTCTCTGTGCACGGACGCAAGTCAGGAAGGTTGGGGAGCCCATCTTCTGCCCAACTTCGAGGTGACGCACGGTCTGTGGTCTCCAGAGGAGAAGCTCGCTCACATCAACGTGCTGGAGCTGAGGGCGGTTTGGCTCGCGCTTCAACACTGGTGCCCGCTTGTCTCGAAGCAGCCTGTTCTCGTCCTGACCGACAACTCTACAGTGGTCGCCTACATCAGGAAGCAGGGAGGCACCAGGTCCACACAACTCTGCGAGCTCACCCGAGACCTCCTTCTCTGGTGCGAGAGCCAGGACGTGACGCTGTCCGCGAGACACATCCCAGGGAGACTGAACGTCATTGCCGATTCCCTCTCCAGGCACGGTCAGATCCTTCACACCGAGTGGACCCTGAACGACGCCACGTTCAACACGATATGCCAGACCTGGGATCGCCCGCACGTGGACTTGTTTGCGACCCGCTGGAATCACAAGCTCCCGCTATTCGTCTCCCCAGTGCCGGACCCTCTAGCGTGGGCGGTGGACGCGCTCTCCATTCCCTGGAACGGCCTGTTCGCGTACGCCTTCCCGCCCACGGTGCTGATTCCCAAGGTCCTCACGAAGTTGGAAGGTATAGACGCAATCATCCTCCTGGTGGCTCCCCTCAGGTGGGGAAAGTCCTGGATCACAAGTCTGCTGCGGCTCGCCACGGATCCCCCGCTCCGCCTCCCCTGTCATCGTCGCCTGCTGCGTCAGCCTCGGTCACAGATCTTCCACCTGGACCCAGACTCGCTGAACCTTCACGCATGGAGGTTGTCGGGGCTTCCCTCCGACGCAGAGACTTCTCGGGTGCAGCAGTGGCGGCAATCTCTTCAGCGCGCAGGCCCTCTACCCTAAAGGTCTACGAGGGTAAATGGAGGGTGTTTGTTCGTTGGTGTCTCTCACGCGGCCTTCCCCCGTACTCGCTGAAGATTGCTCAGATCCCAGACTTCCTTCTGTGGCTCAGAGACTCGAAGCACCTTGCTCCCATCACGATCAAGGGGTATAGAGCGATGCTGTCCGACACCTACCGTCACCTAGGTAATCCACTAGTCGGCACGGACAAAGATCTCTCGGATCTTCTGGCAAGCATGGAACTCGCCGCTCCGGCCTTTCGTTCCCTCGTCCCTCGCTGGAACCTCCCCTGGGTGCTAACGTGGCTGAACTCTGAAGCCTTTGAGCCGCTGGAACTCGCGCCGTTGGAGAGGCTCACTAAGAAGACGTGTTTCTTGCTTGCCCTCGCCTCCGCAGCCAGAGTTAGCGAACTTCACGCCTTGTCAGCGGACCCCGCCCATCTGCAGTTTTCCCAAGATGGTTCGGCCCTCCTAACGACGCGACCCGGGTTTCTGGCGAAGAATCGCCTCCCGTCCATGGGTAACCAGGTCCTCCGGATCCCGTCCCTAAAGCGTGTGGATCCCGGTGCTAAGCTACAAGACCCGGTACGGGCGCTACGCATTTATCTGAAGCGCACTAAGCATCTCAGGACCCCTAGTTCCCGTCTCTTCCTTCCCCTACGGGCGGACAAGACGGACATAGTGCCGCAAACGCTCTCCCTTTGGTTGCGCTCCGTCATTAAGGAAGCGTACAGTGACCTTTCCCCCTCAGCGGCCAAGATCCTTAGGATCAAGGCTCACGAGATCAGGGCAGTCGCGGCGAGTGTGGCTTTCGAGCGGAACTGTTCCTTACAGGACGTAATTAGAGCAGTGGGGTGGAGGTCGCAGTCTATTTTCGCCTCAACCTACCTCAGGGACCTTTCCGCCCAGGTTCAGCCACTTCACCTCGTCGGACCAGTGGTCGCGGCCCAGCATATCGCAGCTCCCGCCACTCAGGCCTAGAAGTTGCCACTCGCCATCAGCTTCTGCTGGTTTTCCAGGGTATGGCGTTTTTCCTTAACGGGGCTTGGCGTTCTATTCTCAGAGCTCCGGGCAGCCCACCTGCCTCTTCGGAATTCGTTCTAGTAGTAACACCATCGGGGAATGTATTGTAGGAATAAATGTATTTTTCCAGGTAAAATGAATTTTTCCTAAATACTTACCCGATGGTGTTACTCACAGGTCCCTCCCGCCTCCCCGCTTCTGCCGGGCTGGGCTCGCGGCGCGGACTGATGACTCCGGCCGGCTGCGCCGGCTATATAGATAGGAAGGGAGGCAACTCCTGTGGTCACGGATCAGGTATTGTGAGGGAGTTGCCTCCCGTTGCCTAGCAACGGTAAAACTTAGGCTGGTTTTCGTAGAGTAGGGGCTAAGTTCTAGTAGTAACACCATCGGGTAAGTATTTAGGAAAAATTCATTTTACCTGGAAAAATACATGTTTCTCACCCAGGACATGTACAGTAATTCCTTGTAGTCTAGGGTTTTTCCCCAGACTTGCATCTGCTCTCCAAACTGCTCTGAAGAAGTAATTTCCCTCTCCTTGTACTTACCAGCACTTACTTATCCATTGTTCAATCAATTGTTTTGATGTACCTATGTTTACTTTGATAATTTCAGTAATTGGTTTCCTTGGTTTCACAGTGATTAATTTAGGAATGTGTTTCTGCAGACATCTACTTGGACTCTGGTAGGTTATCTCAGTGTGAGAACTTCCTCTGAGGGTTTCCCGTGTAGCCGTAAAATGAACAACCTGAAACCCTCTGGATCAAACATAATTGTAGCCATTGTATACCATCCCCGACACTCCTTTGAAGCAACACCCAGCCACACAGGAGTAGTAACATGGTCCTTGTGTTTTCGTAATTTGGGTTTTGTTTTGCTTTTTATTGACGTGCGTGCATAGCACGTACATGTAGAGTGGTGCTTACATTGACACACATACACACATTGACTGATTGGAGTATCAGTATGCTGTGTCACACCTAATATGTGCACTGCTCTGCCATTATCCCACATTTTGTTTGTAGGGGAAGACACCAGTGCAAGGGTTTTTATCTTTTATTTTTTTCATTAGGTTCAGTGGCACAGGCAAAAATGACAGTTGTGTCTTCAGTGTCAGGGGTCAGTACAACAGTCTCTGCTTTTGACAGTTGTATCAAAGAAGTTTAAAACTAGGCTTTGGTGTCAAAAGCGGTCCATGCACTCACTGATTTCCTGTCCTTTTAGTCTGTTGCCACTGTACCTATTGATGGCAGATCATAGAATCCCCAATGCAATTTACTTATTTCTTTTTGTTTTGGCTTACACTTGTTGTGCACTTTATGTCAGTCAGTAAGGGAATTACAGCAGTGAATGTACATATTCAGTATATGTCACCTCTAGAATTTTTTCATGCTTTTTTATGTTGGAAAACTATCCCCCCCCCCCTTCCCCCCTTGTGCGCAAGCACACACACACACACACACACACACACACACACACACACACACACACACACAGAGGCAAACACACACATTCTGTGTAGTACATGTACATATTTTTTTTCCTGTGTACACACATTGTAGTATACTTTTATTTGTTGGTGGATTCCCTAAATCCTTGTCATTATTCATTCCGCTGAATTTCATGCACTGGTTAATGGAGAGCACTTTAGCAGGGTCAAAGGTTTAGGTCCGAACCTTGTACAGGAATAAGCAGAATGCACATGTACAGTGTATTACTGTACCAGATTTAACCCATTGATACAGTATACAGGTATTTGTTTTACATAACTCAGCCTCTCACAACAAACCGAGAGAAATTGAACTGTGATAAAAATGCACTTTCTGTTCGGGGTTTGAATAACTTGCCAGAGTAAACGACCTGATTTACGTGTACATGTCCTTTTCTTACTTGGCATAGTATAGGGTGGAAGCAGTGGGTTGGGTTTAGCATGTGAAGTAGGCAACAGAGTTGTGAGCATGTCCCAATATCACTCTGTGGATCATGTGCCAGTTTTATACTGAAGGTAACCTGCAGTTACAATTGTTACACAACAGATATGTTACATCACTTACGTTGCTGTGTAGATGTGCAACTGACCGACTAATGCATGGAACAAATCATTTAGTCTGCATTTATTACAAAATGCTGATGCTTCTGTTCACTTGTTTCTAATGTATCTGCAAGTAATTGCAAAACAGTAATTTGTTTGCTTGCTGCAATTTGAAAGAATACATCTTGTATGGAAGTTAGTCTCTCTCACTGGATTTTGCTGTTTGTCTGGTCTGTTCTGCTAATAGTATCTATTACAGTTTTTAGATGAGGTCAGTTCTGATAATTGCTTTTGCCCCACCCCCCCACCCCCCTGCTCCCCTCTCCTCCCTGTCTAAACACTTCTATTATTTTACTTGCACAGGAATTGCATCCCATTGTTTTCTGGATACAGTGCTAGTGCTTACAAAGGCGATAGTGAAATGTGTACATTGTACCTCTTGTGTTTAACTTTACCAGCAAACAAACATTTACCCATCACATGGAATTTTCGAGAGGATAATGTCCTTGCTGTGGTTAAGAAAGACTACAAATCTGTACTTTTTGCAGAACGAGGATTTCTTCTCACAACTGGTGGACCGACGCCAGTCTCTCAACTTGGAGGAGTCCCCGCCCACCTCCAGTCGCCATGGCAACTTCGGCTCGGTGCCGGACCTCAAGCTGATCAGCTCCCCAAGTCTGACAGAGATCACGCTGTCGCCGGGTGAGAGTTTCAGCAAAGAACCGTCTTCCGATGAAGAGGTAATTTTTAAAGCTTCTTGATGTCTTTTATTTATTGTTGGGATATGAAATGATGTCCCTTTTGGCTGACTTTTCAGTCACGAATTCAGTGATCAAAAACTTTGTCATTGCCAGATGATATCTTCCATACATACATACTTTCCTGTCTCCATGATTTTATGGTATGTTTAATGGACATCTTGTCACAAATAATGTAATTGATTCTTGAGACGTTTCAGACATTGTTTCATTCACCACCTCAAATGAATGTCCCCTTACAGGGCAGTAAAGTAATTTCAACTGAATTGACTGGAATGCTGTGTGTGGATGTAATTTATGATGTGGCATGATGTATCAAGTGTGTTCAGTCGCAGAGTGATGTGGATGACAGCCAGGATGTACCCAGTGATCTGGCCGCCTCCAGCTCCATTGTGGTTCAGAACCCGACCCTGGAACGTCGCCGATCCAGCCCCCTCACAGCATCCACGTGGGTCTTGCTTTTGTTTCAGGAATGTGTGTGTGTGTGTGTGTGCATGTGTGTGTGTGTGTGTGTGCGTGTGTGTGTGTGTGTGTGTGTGTGTGTGTGTGTGCGCGTGCATGCGTGTGTGTGTCCCTTCCTGTTGGCTTGATAGCTGTGACCTCTGGGTTACTTCATTACTATAAGCTAGGCAACAAGAAGCCGTTTGGAATTTTGTACTTCAAGTTCAACCTGTTCAGTGTTGGTTGAAGTTTGAGGGAAGTGCCTTTTTTGGTCATCTGTATCACAAGCCCTTCTGTGTAGTCAAGCTGCTTTGAAAGCTATGGTAAATCTGGACACTGTTCCTCATAACCATACATCAATTTGTCCGTTCAGGCACAGCCTGTACTCCAACCCCAGTGAACCTGACAACAGTGAACTGAACACCAGTCTGTCTGGAGCAGGCCTGCTGGCCCAGTCCTGGACGCTCAGTCTCTGTCTCCAGGGAGACGAGGTGGAGGAGGTATGGCGTGCACATGTTGCCAAGGTGATGGCGGAGGCGTCGGTCCAGCACGCTATCAGGACCTGCCAGGTCTTCCCCAGGCTCTACAGGGTAAACACAGCTTCAGAAGTTTTGTCTTTTTGTTTGTTTGGCGGTGTGAAATGTGAGGTGCACAGTAACACATGCACTAGACAGTTTTGTTTCGCACTTCTCATAATTTGACCACGTAAAAGTAACAGTGGCCATAAAAAGAGAAAGGAAAAAAAGAAAAAGAAGAAAGTTATGTGTCAGAGTAAAGAGTAAAATTTCCTAACGTTTTACAAGTATAGTCCTCAGATTCTCTGTCTGGCACAGAAAAGGTGTGGAGTGATTCTCAGAGTAGAAAAAGAAATCAAAGGGATCAGTAATCATTCCTTATTTCCTGTAATCATTCCAAAAAAAAGAGAAAAATTCTCTTGGGTGTCCTTTATGGAGCTGAGGTTGATGATGGCATCATGTTGTGTTGCAGGAGTTGAGAAAGCGGTTGACGGTGATGGCAAAAGAGGCTTACTACTACCTTTCTAAGACTGAGAGTCACAAAGCCATTGCTTCACAGTTCCATATCCTTTACTCGTTTTGTTTGGTGCATTGTGCATTATGCATTGTGGAAGTGCACTCTGTGCTTGTGATCAGGACATTTTGTTGTACGGCTTCACCCCCCCCCCCCCCCCCCCCCCCCCCTTTGGTTATTTTGACCATTCTAATGCTGATGGATTATACTTAAGACAGTGACTGACGTTCTAGTTGTATTGTGTTCCTTGACCAAGTCCACTTCAGGTGCTGGACCTGATCCACAAGCAGATGGAGTGTCCCTTCATCTACCTGGAGGCAGACATTGTGAGTGACATTTCCCATTGTGACACTGCTACAACTTTGATGTGGTGAAACGAGTCCAACACTGTGTCATCCTAAACCAAACCACATTGTGCGCATTTTACATCTTCTGCAATAATTATTCTTATGCTCACATGGCTGAGATGTTTTGAGGAAACATTAGTGAAGATTGTTCATTGGTTTTATAGTTATTGTTATTGTTCAGTTGTGGTGTTTGCAGCTGAGTGGAGGGCGCGTGTTGGAGAGACACCGTTTCTGTGTGCTGGAGATACAGGAATGTGTGGAGACGTACAGCATGAGGAAGGATCAGGCAGAACAGGTGAGAACGCAGAAGCCAGTTTTCTTCATGTGACAAAAGGCCTTTTTTTTTCTTTTCTTTTTAAAAAAAATCTGTCTCTTATTTGGCAAGGCCTGAAGATGAAAGAACCAGAACAACACAGCATATAGTCATATTAGGCATATAGTCATATATAACTTAACTGCAAGTTTGAAAATGGACCTTTGTGTTAAAGCTTTAACCGTTGATAAATAAAGTGTCATTGTCATCAGGTGTACATATTCGTTAACAGGTGCATGATTGTTAATATTAACGACTATTTTATTGTTCTGTTGTAGAGCTTGGAATCCCTCAAATCAACCATCAAGCAGCAGTCTCTGGGCGATGGGGGAACCATGACACTGCTCGGAGATGATCAGGTCAGTTTCTCTGTCTGTCTGTGGATTATTGTTTAATACCAATTATTATTATCAGCCATTTGATGACAGTGTTATGCTCTGCCCTTTTACTCCCTTTTTTATGGTTTAGTTTGGATCCAGTTTTTAATTTTTTTTTTTTTTTAATAGAATCTCCCTTTGCTCCTCTGTTCCTGAACTTATTGTTTTTCCTATGCCACATTCCAGAAGTGTCTGAAGACTTGTCTCTTCAGTGCATCGCCCCCTTTAACTAGAGATGGTTTTTCTATCTTTCTGCTGAAACCTCTCCCTGAGTACCATGAACAGAAACCTCTCCCTGAGTACCATGAACACCCAGTTTGTGTGGATCCGTCTGCTATACCAAGTCTCCATCACCATCATCATCACCATCATTCATCATCATTCATCATCATCATGTTTCAGTTCTTTCCGAATGTAATGCTGAGCTACCATAAGGTGTTACCATATCTGTAGCGACACTGCATTATGTGAAACTTTGGTGCAACTAGGTTTTCTGCAGGAATACAGTGTAATACAATATACCATTCTGTCAGGCAACAGTCTGCTGTTGCATACAGTCCGCTCTTACATGGGGGATATTTTCCAAAGCTGTAAGTAAAACTCTTGTTGTGTATGTGTTTGCTGACAGAAACTGGAGGTGTGTCGCAAGCTGTACAAACTCATCTTCCAGCTGGTCCTGTTGTACGATTCATATCTGAAACTGCTGGAAGTGTTCCGTTCTGTCACCGGCTTGCCACAGGTAACCGTAGTCACAACCTCAAGTCTGTACCAAGTATTGATTGGTAGAGCGTTGGACTTCTAATGCTCGGCAGGGGCGCCGGAAGATGTTGGGGGGGAGGGGGGGGGGCAGAATCTCGGAGGGGGGAACGTTGCCCAAAGAAAGTGAAAAGCAGGGGGAGGGGGGGGGCGCGATCAGATGCTGCGCAAACAAAAAAAACTTTACGAACCAGGGAGCCACTGAAAAGAAGGACATTGCCCGAACAAAGTGAAAAGCGGGGGGCAATCAGATGAGCGGACAGCCTTCGGTCCGCAAACACAGAAGTTCTCTGTTGGGTGGGATGAGGGAGAGAGCAGGAAGAGGGGTAGGGGAGAGGAAGGGGGGGGGGGGGCAAGACCATGGCTTTGCCCCCCCTCTTGCCATAGTCACCTGATTTTCCAGGGGGGGGCAAAAAGATACTTTTGCCCCCCCTGCTTGAGTACAGGGGGGGCAGCTTCCCCCCCCCCCCCCCCCCCCCCCCCCCCCCCCCCCGGTTCCGTTCCGGCGCCCCTGCTCGGGGGGGGGGGGGGGGGGGGGGGGGGGGCAAGACCATGGCTTTGCCCCCCCTCTTGCCATAGTCACCTGATTTTCCAGGGGGGGGCAAAAAGATACTTTTGCCCCCCCTGCTTGAGTACAGGGGGGGCAGCTGCCCCCCCCCCCCCCCCCCCCCCCCCCCCCCCCCCCCCCCCCCCCCCCCCCCCCCCGGTTCCGTTCCGGCGCCCCTGCTCGGGTCGTGAGTTCATATCCCGGCTGGGGCCAAATATTTGTGCTGGCTTTTTCATCGTTGCCCCATCTTTGATATCACCCGTATGTGGTGGAAAGGATGTTAAACACCCAAACACCCACCCACCTTACTTACATGTACTTACTTCTGTCTTTCTCTAGTCTTAGCTGGCATATTTATGTCCACTTTAGTTGTGGATTGAGCTCTGTTGAAATTCAGAGGTGAATAGGAAGATAGTAGCAGATGAATTTTCAGTCAGCGGCTCTCTTGAGAAGGATGTTTCACTTGTGATTGTGTCCACTAATGTGCCTGTGTATCACTTCCCCTACCAAGGTGACGGACATCTCAGCGCAAGTGACAGCCACCCGTCAGGAGTTGTGTCATGCCATGGCAGAGCTGGAGTCAGGTCAGGCCTCACCATTCAACGTTGACAGCAAGGCGGTGACCAAGGAGGAGGCAGTGACTAGCCTCACGGAGTACTTGAACTCTCACCAGCAGCTGAAAGCCATCCAGATCTTGAGGTCCTTCAGGTGAATACATGTGCTGGTTTTTTTGTCTGGTGAAAACCTCCAGTTTGGATCTTCAGTTCTCCTCTCTCTCTCTTTTTTTAAATGTTTGTTTTTTAAGGAAGCAAAAACACCCCGAAACCTCCCAAAATGCAGAAGCGTTTTTCATTTGGAGACTTGTTCTGGAATGTTTTACCTTCGCAGGAAACTGCTGTGGTTGAAGGATGAAAAGAACTAGTAGATTTTTAGGCAAGTAACAAAAAAGGAGTGTCATTTCTTGTTATGTTTTGTCTCCGTTTTGACAGATCTATGTGGCAGAATGACATCTTTGGCATGACATCTGAGGATGATGTTGTGACATTGCTCAACATATACTGCAGCAGTATTGCTGAAAAGAAACAGGGTGAGCTCTCAGTTCTGTGCCTCAGGCTGATTTGTACAATTAATTACAACGGTGTATTCAGCATGGCACATGATGCCTGTTTTCATGTTTTCTTTTAGAATTAACAGTCTTTTGCAGTACATGTACTTGCATGGAGGTTATAATTCTTCAGCATCTGATTCCAGTGTATGGTAACTAGAGCTTTGAAAGACAGATGAAATGATCTGAAAGGATGGACACATAAGTGTTCAGTTACCTGTACTTCATTTGATCAGTCAGTTGATTTCGTAGTCTAAATTACCTGTACTTCATTTGATCAGTCAGTTGATTTCGTAGTCTAAACGTGGAGTTCAATTTGTCTCTACAGGTGTGTTTGCCCTGACAAGAGTAGATGTGGAACTTGGTCATCTGTACGCGCAGATGATGGAGATAAACGTCACCATCGCAAACACCGGTGCCACAGCCACGGCTTCCGCTTCCAGCAGCAGCAGCAACAATGCCACTGGTGGCGGCAGTGGTAGTGGTGGTGGTAGCGGCAGCAGCGGTGGTGGCGGTGCTGCCGGTGGTGGGGTAGCGTGGGCCCAAGTCGTGGGCAGCTTGTGATCAAGACGTCTGATTCCAGCGTGCTGTAGTTGTGACAAGTCGGCTCTCCCCTGTTCCTCTACACCATACTGACATGTTGTTTGGAGTAATTTAGAACAAGGCAAAATGGGCAAAAACGCATCCAGACTTGTCATCACCACCATCATCTTAATCATCAGCAGTGTATGGATTTAACATAAACTTGATGTCCGGACTGATATTTTATTTTTTTTTATTCTCATTCAGAGGGAAAGTGTAGCCATAGCTGAAGACATGCAAATCATGCAAGTTAGCGCTGTGTTCAGCAGCACAGGCATAGAAGAGTACACTTCAGCTGAGCTTTTGGACATCATAGTAAAGGTGACTTCTTTCTTGGATGAACAGGCAGAAATTGCCCATTTAACCTTATTTTAGATTGTTCGATAGCTTACATGTGAATATGGTGTACTGGAGCATGTCCTCCCCTTGATAGAAAGCCTCTACTTTTTAACTGCATTGTCACATGTTCAGTATGTCTAGAGAAAGATCAAAGTCCTGGAGTGTATGCAGTGCATGTATAATTTCCTGAAAGTTGGCAGCTCACTCCTAATAGGTCACCACTAGACACACATGAAAATTAACTACACCAAGATTAAAATATGAGTAAATATGAAGTGCCCAACATATAGAAAAATTGAAAACATGAATATGCCATCACCATCACTGTTAGTTGCATGCTACATGTGCTGTGTAGTGTATGGTTGTTTGGTTTTGTTTGTTGTTTTTCTTTCTCTATGTTGTGGGTTGTCTCTCTTGTGGTCGGTTGAATGGTGCCAGGCCTTTGATACTCAGTGGTGTAGGTTTTCACAAGCACTCGTGAGGCACGAAAACATAGAGAATAGAAAAGGACGGCAGTGTTGTAATGTTGGTTAAACATGAAGAATTTCTCCGTAATCGATGCTTAATTTGGTGGAATGGCAGTAACATACAAAAAAGGAGGAATACACATGTGCAGCCAGGAAGATGGTATGGCACATGGGAACAAAGAAGGAAGAAAGAAACCAGAAAATATCTCAGTCTAATGAGGAGGAGATGGTGGTAAGGTTTGGCCATCATTTGGGAGAGCAGTCTTATCTGATCACAGCACGACTGTATCAAAGTCAACTATGAAATCCTGTATGCTATGTGAAGGTTGCTCGTCTCACAGACATAGATAGACAGCATGATGTCTTCCTGAATAGGGCTGACGTGCAGATGGTGATGTTTGATGTGTCTGTCTTGTGTAGCAGACTGTGCAGGTTTCGCTGCATGTTTCTCTTGAGCAGAGGATCAAATGTCACTTGCTTGTAATGCATTCTTTTCTAGTGTTTTGACTGGGGTCTTTGCCTGGACAAGGGCCTCTTTGGCCGTCATGCTTTGTAAATCTACACACTTTAGTAGTTGATCAGAAAAGAAACAATGATGTGTTAAGCTACGCCGATGCTGCTTTCACAGTTATGTTGCTAATAAGTGCTCAGTGAGTGTTTTCAGCTTTCATCCATGTCTTGCAACATGCAAGATGTAGAAGTATGTAGAAGCAATGTTTGTGTATCTTGCTGATGTACGCTGCTAATGTTTCAATGGATTTGTGAATGTTTATATTTTGTCTTAGCCATTTGCACAGCTTGCATTGCTTAACAGTTTGCTTGCTTTTGGAAAGTGTTTCCTTATAAATCTGTGATTCCATCCATTATTTTTGTAGAAATCTTGCTATTGGTAACTTTCTGTAACTTTGAATCTCTTGTATGTAGATACAATACAGCTACGTCTTCCATTTGTACATGTCTTGTACTTGTGCAGATGTTACATAACAATGTTACTTCTGACAATGTGAAACGTCATTATTGTTTACTATCACAAAATAAACCCAAACCTGTCACAAGTCACAACAGTGGTCTAGTGACAAAACCACTGCAGTATTGTGTCTTTTCACATCTCTTATCTTTAGGTTATGTCAGTGTACCATGTTCGCAGCCATTTTGTTTTGAAAATACATCAGTGGCAGACACTATTTCCCTTCAGAAAGAGGGTATTTTTTGTTTGGGGGGTTTTTTGGTGTTTGTTTGTTTGTTGTTTTTTTGGGGGGAGAGTTGTGACAAAATTTTTCAGTGGTCTTTGGCATTTATAACTGGCAAAAAAACCATGGATTTACTTTGAAGTGTGCTGTACTATACTGGGTTGCATGAACATGAAATCCAGGGATGTGAACTGATCTCCCGGTTCCATGACACTTCAGCGCCACCATTTCAGCGCCAACATTTCAGCGCCACCAATTCAGCGCGACGAGTTTTCAGCGCCGTACATTTCAGCGCCAAACGATTAGAGAGAGAGAGAGAGAACTAGCTAAACACATAAACTAGCTAATCACATTTTTTTAAACAAGTTAAACTTTAATGACAAATTATCTAAAACCCATGGTGTCCATTAAAATCACTAAAATCCAAATGGGTCGTTTGGTGTCTCTCCATGGTAAAACATGCCTAGTTGGCCTAAAACATGAACGCAAATGCAAGTCCCTCCATCGTGTCCATGGCGCTGAAATGTACGGCGTCGAATTGTACGGCGCTGATAAGACGCGGCGCTGAAATGGTGGCGCTAAATTGTTGGCGCTGAAATGGTGGCGCTGAAATGACGTGTCACCGTTCTCCCACCCGCTTTCTGGCTCATTCTTGGGATCCCCTGGATTTGTGTGTGTTCTTATGCACCTTGAGGCAGTTGAGACCAGCCCCTGAACTCTCTTCATACAACTACAGGCCGCATTGTTAAATTGCAAGCTGACAGTTTGAATGTGTATACTGGTTGTTCATGAGCACCAAAAAACCAAAGGATTCTTACATTTGTAAAACTTTTATATCTCATTTGTTTATCATCACTACTGCTGTGTAATTACATGACTCTTGAATTTTGTAGTAACTGTAACTTTGGAAAGTTCATTTTGAAGTTGGATGCACTCTCAGTGCGTTCAGTTCAAACTGTGCTGATATACATGTATGAAGAAGTTCTTTTGTGATTTTCTTAATTTGTTGTGATTTGGCATTCATTTTTCTTCTTGTCAGACTTTGACTCCAACTATTTTTGGTCAAGTGTTTAGCAACAAGCAGATAACTTGTTTGTTGTCTTGTGCAATAAAATAACTTGTCAGTGAAATTGTGTGTGTGTGTGTGTGTGTGTGTGTGTGTGTGTGTGTGTGTGTGTGTGTGTGTGTGTGTGTGTGCTTTCAAACGTCAGTTATCCAGGTTCATTCACAAGAGACACTGAATTGCTCGAGGCAGTGCAGTTCTGTTTGGTAATATTTCTTGATTACATACAGTGATCTTAATTACATAGCTTCAGCAGAAGAGACCATCTTGGTATTTTCATGCACCACTGGGTATTTCTTGGAAAGGGGTGTGGGGGACAAATATGGAATATGTAGGACCCCCCCCCCCCCTAAAAAAACAACAACAACAAAAAACAACAAAAACAAACAAGGAGGAACGGCCCCGTCCTACAAAGTTGTTTCTCCAAATTTCATTTTATTTTGTCTGTTTTGTTGTTATTGTTGCCGGTTCTCCCCTCTCCAAGTTCTATCAATGACACTAGATCCTCTACGACCTCGACCGATTAGTCACGTGACTGGGGGTGGGGCCGGGTGGGGGGGGGAGAGAGAGAGACAAACAGAGAGAGAGAGAGAGTGGGTGGGTGGGTGTTTAGGAGTTTAACGTCCTTTTCCACCACGTAAGGGTGATATCAAAGACGGGGCAACGAGAGAAAGGCCAGCACAAATATTTGGCCCAAGCCGGGATTCGAACTCTCGACCCGAGCATTGAAAGTCCAACGCTCTACCATTCGGCCACTCTGGCTCCCCAGAGAGAGAGAGAGAGACGTCAGTTCCGTGAACTAAACATTTGACGCCAGCCTCAGGCAGGTCGTCATACAGAGAGAGAGAGAGAGAGAGATGACGTCAATTCCGCGAACTCAGTAAACATTTTGACGTCAGCCTCTAGCACTGCGATCGTCTGAGGAAGCTTGTTTATGTCTTGTGATTTCCCTTTTGGCTTTGTGGCTTCCCCGATTGAATTATTTTTCACATGAAATCTGGAAGATCTAGAGGGCTGGTGAAATGTCGGAGGCAGTGACGATACTTGCTTATTTTATCTGTGAACTAAGCGTTTGACGTCAGCTTCACACTGGTGGTATGACAGATGATGCTTGTGCATGTCCGGTGATTTCCCTGTTGCTTTTGTGACTTCCCTGGCTGAATTAACTTTTACATAAAATCTGGAAGATCTAGAGGGCTGGTGAAACATGGACTAGAATACCTTGGATTGTACTTATGAAATCGAAAATTTGGAACTCTTTTGACCGGTGCTTCTCGCAGAAACTTGAAAAAGTTATGTTTATCTAAAAGTTCAGTTATTCTAAATGCTAAAGCTATAATGGTGCAGTAGTTCCTGTCATATGTGCAGTTGTCACACTAGACAAAAACGCCGGGATGATAAGTAATTTGCAGTAGTCTTTTCATAGATATTTGATCTTATGTGCAAACCACCCCTACCTCGGAAATATTTTTTTTTACACACAACCAGTCAGAGCTACAGAGCTGTAGAACGAATACAGGCAGTGTGATTGGGTGAACTTCCAAAGTCTAGAAAATGAAAGAATTTGAACAACTTTTTCGAAAAAATTCGTAACATGACCGATTTTTTAAAATCGGCGATAACTCTTCTGAAAATGCGGCAGGCTAAAAATCGTGAAAGGTAGCTCTGGAGAAGGTGATTTCCCATTTTATCTCAAAGTAAAAAAGGCCTCCATCGAGGTGGTTAAGGAGATAGCCATCATTACATCCGTCCACACACACACACACACACACACACACACACACACACACACACACACACACACACACACACACACACACACGTCTCACAACTCCCGCCAAAAAGAACGCAGCAGCATAGTGTGCACGTCAAGTGTCTATGACGCAGGTTTCGTTACGTCACTATGTGCGTGAAAGTATGTATTGTGTGGAGAAACGTCACAGTCTTGTTTTGTATCACTGAAACTTGCTGCTGCGCGCAGCAAAATCTGCCCCGTCTCATAAAGTTGTTTCTCTATAGAGAAACAACTTAAAAAGAACCCGACAAAGAAAATCATTGATGCACAACTTGACAATTTGTTCACGTGCTGTAACTGTGACAAAATTCTACCGGTGTATTTTACTTCATTTAAACATCAGATCCCTCTCACATGTCTTGACCTACTAAATGTTGACTAAGTCTGGCATGAAGACTGAACCCTGCAGCTGCCCATGATCACGCCGACTAATACACCCAGAGATCGGAATATATAGTACACTAACTTGAACACTCTCCTACCCCCCCCCCCCGCATCCCCTCCTTCAGCCTAGATTTTTTTTACACAAGCACTTACCCAACACTAGTGTGAAGTAGTGAAGTTCGGGGAGGTAGCGGTAGGGTGGCGAAAGAGGTGCGGTATAGGGCGGGACGAGGCAATCGGCATAAAGCGAAAGCTCAATATTTGTCAAGAGGAGAAAGGCCGCTTAACTGTTCTCTTGTTCCGCCGAGTACTTCAGTCCGGCGGTTGACGCTGGGCAGAACTGAGCGAGTGTCGAGAACTCGGCACATGCTGACAGATAAAACCTGTGATACGCCTGCAAGTGTGCGGACTGTTCCTTTGTAGCTGAGGCCTGCCTGTATTCCAGAAACTCAAGTCTCTCAAGCAAGGAGGTCTTTCTTACAGGGGCGTGTTTGTGTCTGTGAGAGCATCTGCTTGTTTTCCTACTAACATGGACTTGCGCAAAGGAAGAGTTTTACCTGACTTCTTCAGCCTCCAGCGTCTTGGTGTTAGGTGCAGTAACCTGACGGGCGAAGCCGGAGCGGTTTAGGGTAAGTCTGTCCAGTGCAAACAAAATCTAAGAAATAGGACTAACAATAAATAGCTCTAAAAGTGACTTTCATCACTATATGCCGGCTGAACTCCTCGTAAACTCTTGTGTCAGACAAGACAGATTTCGTACCTAACGGGAGAGCGCATAATTATGCAAAGGCCGGGATGATCAACCAAATGCTAGTAATAAATCATTTGATGTTAAGAAGAAGGTAAACCAGTTCTTGATCTCCTTTCCTGGACTAAGAAACGACAGGCGTAAATTGGACACACACACACACACACACACACACACACACACACACACACACATTCGCTCTGCTTTCTTTCTCCTAGATTCACTGGTAGTTTATATGGCTGTGTTTATAATTCCATGCTCCAGTTTTATCACCTATTCATTTTACGCCTCTTGTCTGTCGCTAACACTGAATGGTCACTGGGAAACTACAAAGTGTTTGCAAACACAATATAAACACATGGCGGCAGGCTGTAATTTTACTTCCTAATCGCTTTATTTCAGAGAACACAAAACGATCCGTCTGTGTATACAGGTCGGATGATGCAAATGCGTGTTCAGTGTGTATTGAAAACGTGTTTGTGAATCAGCTTAACGCCGTGCCTGGTCGGTTCCTGTATAACAACATGCTCGTGCCGTTGTCTGGATGCAGGGAAATTTATCGCTTATATTTGTCGAAGATCTTTCATTATAAAGAGGGGAAGGGAACGGATACATATTTGCACGCAGCTCGTTTCAGTTTACAAAGGTCTGTCGCCCTGGTGGTGCCCTGTGAGATGCGGTGTCTTGTTTCTGTGGACCAAATACAGCCACATACACTGTGACAGGAATGTATTATTCAGGATGAAAACATTATCATGACAATAACTATTCAACGGGCAACGGCGTGGTCTGACAAGTGTCACAAGGTATTTCAACAACAACAACAACCTTGCAGCAGATATTTTACAGTTATGGGTGTTACTCAGTCATTGTTAGCAGAGCTGTTAGAGTTACTCTCGTTCACAAAGATCAGATTCTCTTATACGAAACAGAAGCAAAATAAACGTACAAGGTTTTGAACAGGACGCGGTAGTGACTGCCAAGTGAAAGAAACAATGGGAAACAACCAAAAAGGTAGGGAAAACAAAACACTTAACTCGGTGACATTTGCTGTCCCTGTCTTAGACTAAGAGTGGTTTTCTACCCTTTTTTTTTTCTTCTTCCGATTGCAGGCTATAAAGTGTTGGTCAGAACTAAGCTCGCGAAAGCCCAGCCTCCTCCCACCTTCCCCTCCGCCACTCCGCCATTATTGCCAAAGAATGGGACGTCCATTGATAGAATACATGGATCAGTGACTTTCTCCGGCGTTGAGCCACCAGCAACGTAAACAGCCTCATACACAGGGTGGGCTTCATCGGGTAGCAGTTTGCTATGACCTAACTTGGAGTGAGAGGGCGGTGAAGACCAATAAATAGGACTGCGAATTTCCCGTTTCCTTTCTCATCTTTTTAGCGTTTCATTGACAGTGGGAAAACTCCGGCAACCGTGGCCTATATATGATTAGGTTTGACGATCTGGTCCTTGCGAGGCAAGTCTGACGCCTCAATGTGGACATGACTGATGCAGATTTTTGGATAGTAACGCCGGATCAGCTCAGGTCAGAACTCACCCCCAGTAATCCAACTCAAAACTGAGGTGCCCTGCGTGCTGCGCAAACGGAGAGGACGTGATTCTTCGCCGGGCTGAGTGCTGAACTGAGCCGGCAAAGTCTGAAGTAACTGGAACAAATGTTCCTGTACGTGATAAGAAAGGAAATGAACTCCTAGGCATCATTTCATCAGTTGTAATCGAATCAGTTCTTGAAGCAGCAGCCGGACTGGATTTTCCTAGGCGTTCTCACTTCACCATGTACCGGACTGGCAGCACGAACTTCTGTATTGTCTCATGTACTCGTATGTCCTTCTCTACGAAAAGGCAAGCAGGGCTTAACGAGACATAAGAAAGGACTAGACATCTAACAGAAGACGTGCACACATGCACTCTGACATGCACTGAGCTTGGCAGGTGTCTGGTAAGGGGGAGATCGACAGGAGCGCAAATTCCCCAAAAGAAACACAAGTCATTATCAACAAAGAAGAGGGGGCGGGTAAACCAGAGGTTCTTGTCTTCTCGTAATCCTAAAGGCAACTGCCTGCTGAGGACCACTGATGCTGGGGACGGGCCGAGTTGCGTAAGTAAATCCTGGCTTGCTTAAAGTCTCAGTCATTACGTATGACAGGCATTACGTATGACAGGCATACAACAGCGCCAGTGTGGAACACTTTTCATCGAATGTGCATTTAATCTGTGCATCGGATGCAGTCACTAGGTTCACAATACAGCACCTGCAACCATTGTGGTGACTGGCCGGCGTAGATGTTGTTCTAGATGTTGTTCTAGATGTTGTTCTAGATGTTGTTTCGCGTACTAAACAGACCACGTTATTTAGAATGCAGAATGATGACTAGCTAGAGGGCACTAACTGGTGGCTATTTTTAAAAGATTTGTCGAGTCCCAGTGTGTTCAGGTATGGACCGTAGGCTCACAGAAAGTCGTATATCTCTAAAATTAGAAGGGGGAGCCGGGGTGGCCGAATGGTAGAGCGTTGGACTTTCAATGCTCGGGTCGTGAGTTCGAATCCCGGTTGGGGCCAAATATGTGTGCCGGCCTTTTTCTCGTTGCCCCGTCTTTGATATCACCCGCTCGTGGTGGAAAAGGACGTTAAACTCCCAAACACCCACCCTAAAAGCAGAAGCCACAAAGTCACGAAAACGGTCGCGATGTGCCCAGTAAAACATCCTTCTATCTGGTAAACAGCATTAGAGCTTCAAAAGCGGCAGTTGTCCATCTCAGCGGCGTTACGAACATAGAGGCTTTAACGAAACATTGTACGTCCTGAGCGGGGGGAAAAATCCCACTTAGGAAGTTGTACCACAGTGTCCTGTGTGATTAACCCATTAGACCCCACAATTTTTTTTTCGAACAAAATTCCTAGGATAGGTTGCTTTTAGTCTGAAATGAACATATCTAACAGTAATTTTGGAAATTTTTGTCCAAAAGTTGACTTTTCGTGGAAAATCTTCTGATCCCATATATGGGATCGTGGTGGCGAATGGGTTAGAGCGAGAGTCCGTTTTGGACGTTGGTGCCTTTGTTTAAATTGGTCTCTAAAATCAAGACGTAAGGCGTTCTTTGGGAATCGCTTTCCATTTCGGCCTAGATTTCTATAGAAAGATAGCTAGTGACACGCAAGTTGTTGGGGGGCAATACTAATTCATCCGACGCGGATCCTGACACGTCGCTGATGTTACAGTGTGACATGCGACTGATTTTGGTGCACAAATCACATGAAGTGGGCAGGCAGATGTCTTCAACGTTGGTTGGTTTCAAGAGCACTTGTGGTGGATCATTGAATGCGAACCCAAAACACGGACGTCACACGGAGAACACGCCAGGACATAACGTTGTTGCTGCACATTCCATGATGTCCTTCACACCGACCACGACAGCTGAACTGAATGACACATTTCTGCTTCTGAATAAAGAGGAAAATAATTGAAAAATATGATCTATGATCATTTGGTTCTCACCGTGCCACTCGAGATAAGAGGCAATATAGGACAATCGTAGCTACCATGGCTTGTTTCAAGACTCTAGGCTTTACGGGCTCTTGTTACGCTAGATCGTTCACTCCAGTACGGAATGTGAGTGATAACACCAACAGGTTTTTTTGAATGGCGGTGTCAAAACATTTCAAGTAGACCTATAACTTGACATTGGTGTATTTTTGTGTCGACCAGGACATAGTCTGGTTGCGGTATGCAGAGGAAAAGTAATTTCTGAACCTGAAGTGGGCTTTTCTTGCACTTGATGTCAAATCTTGGATTATTTCCAGTTTCCAATATGCATGCAGCACTTGAGGGCTTTGTTTTCTTTTTAAGGCAGTGTGACAAACTTAATTGACGACTCCCTGTCAATAGGTTAAATTCTTCAACACCTTCCTACCCTTCAGCTGTCGGCCCTCGATCCCCATCCTTCCCGAATACGACAAGTTGTAGACCGGTTAGAAGGCAACCTTCAAAAGCACATTTTCGCCTCCTTTTGTCGGGCATAGTGACAAAGCCGAAGCCAACTTTGTAACACGAAGGGCGCACTAAGCCGCGGTAGGCGTTGCAAGAGTTGTATCTGTTCAAAGAGTACAAGCCGTATTGATACCCCCCCCCCCCCCCCCCCCCCGCGCGCTTACAATGAGTCTTTGCTCTCGGAATGTCAGCTGCTCGCAAACAAATGCCACGACAAATAGACGCACAGGAAGCGCGACTGAGCTGCGAATTTACGAAATCAGTTTTATCAGTGTGTGAGTGTCATGAGAGAAATCAGACTGAACCTGACACACCGGGGGAGAGAGAGAGAGAGGGGGGGAGAGAGACGCGTGCGTGCGTGCATGGCCAGTGACTCGATCTTCAGACACACAACCGGGCACACGCCGTCGAGCCTTGTTATAAGGTAACATGATTATCACTACGTACTTTATTTTTACGCACTACCTGCGTGTTGATTGTGCTTCTTTCTATTCGAGTAACTGAAACCGAAAAAAAAAAAAATGTTGATTTTGCTTAACGTAAATGAGAATGCGTGCACGATTATAAGCGGTGTTAAACAGCGTCCTCATAAGTTCTTTGAAAAGAGTCTCTCATCTTGACATGTCGTTCTATGAAGTTTCAGACAATTCTTTGGTAAAATACAGACCCGAGTGACAGGGTAGGCCGACTCACACATTCCCGTTTTCGGACCGTTAGAATTGTCACTTTCGAAATTCACAGACGCTGGAACCCTATTCGGCAATACACTGTTCGAAATGCAGCATACCCATTTCTTAAAGTCTCTATGTACGTAATGAGTTCTGAGGTGAAAACCTGCTTTTTATCAGGCTGTTTGTCAAATGAGTAGATGTTCCTTTTGACCACTGCGACCATTTTCGTGACTTTACGTGGGTTCTTATAGTAGAGAAATACATGTACCAAACAACGTCGTCTGCTCAGTACGTGGTACGCATCTACGTACGTAGAACAAGAGATACGCCAGATGATTTATTGTGTCCCAAGTGACTGATTCTGATGCACGGATTAAGCGTAATCGATGAAAAGTTTTCCACACGATCTTGTACGCCCGACAAACGTATCGAGACTTTCAAATATTGCGACCATGACACCGAAACCCTGACTTCCAGCCAAATCACAAGTCAGCAATGCAAGTCATTGATTTTTTTTTAAACTTCTCGGTGAGGTGTAGCAATACTTCTCTCTTATAAACATACTAAAACCCATAGCACTGGACACGTGTGCTGGGCGATCTTGACATTCTAGTGACAAAGAGCCCTCTCCAGCAGCGTCTTGGCCAGTGTTTACAAGCGTCGATGGGTTGATGAGTGGTAGAATGATTTGACTTTGTTGGAATACCTCTCTCGCTACCGGCCACCAAGGTTAATCCACACCTGCAGATAGCAGACGGACCACGTGGATCTGATCAAATAATAACGGGAAGGGAGGATCTCCCTACAGACCCCTGCTTTTCTCTACCTCTCACGACTTGCTGGCGTCCAGTGTGGAAGCGGACACACTCTTCACAAAGACCTTGGTAAGATCTTTGTGCCTGGTCATGTCAGTCACTGAGCCTTTACGAGAAATGTCGGTAGTTCCACTGAAAGCTTTGGTTACCCGAGAACGGATCACGACTACACTAATGTAAAAGCATTATCAGCAGAAGTGTCAGTGGATCCACTGTGGGCTGGGGTTGGCCGAGAACGGATAATACCTCCCCAAGCAGTAGCCTAGAGGTGCAGTATCACTGAGCGAGAAAGAAATCAATGCAAAACAAGGTAAATCATTGTGATTTGTGCGCAATGATATGTCCCTGGCGTGACATCCAAAATGTTGATTGATCTTTATTATACTTTAATGGGCCGTCTTGCGTGTGTCCATACGTTTCGTGTGCATAAATTTAGGATTGCTCTGGGGTCAAGTGCGCTGCCGTACCGTCATTTCTACTGGGCGGGAAATGGAGAAGGATTAGTCTTCTACTTATATCCCTGCTTTGCTGTCAGAACGATAGGATAGGCCTATTTTACTAGGCCCCCTCCCCCCCCCCCTTCCACGCCCCCAATCCCCCATGAAGTGAGGGGCACTCTTAAAATCAGCGTTGTCTGTCTGTCTGTCTGTCAAGACAGCTCTAGTCAATTTGTCTGTCTGTCTGTCTGTCTGTCTGTAGCCCCTTCACGCTTTGGGACTTACCGTCACTCCACGTCCAAGTTTTTCTTTGCAGACTTACAAGACTCGACCTGTCTAAGTCTCACCCGCAGATCACTTGGCAGGACGCATTCTCTTGTCAGTACTATGTTGAAGTTTCCTCCGAGTTCCATTCAATACCGTAATCAGGCGCGTAGGAAGATGCTGAGAGGAAGGGGGGGCCCACTAAGTCGGGTGAGCCTTAAGGCCGGGGTGAAGAAGGGTGTGTGTGTGTGTGTGTGTGTGTGTGTGTGTGTGTGTGTGTGTGTGTGTGTGTGTGTGTGTTGACTGCCAAGGATTGTGTCCTGCGACAGCAAAGCAGGGATGCGGGGGTGGGGGGGGGGGCACCACTGGTGGGCCCCCTCTCCTCTTATCAAAAGCAAGGATATTCGGGCCCCACATCCAAAAATCGAACGGGGGCCTGGGCCCCCAGGGCTCCCGTGGTTCTTGATTATTAATCAAAGGTAAGTAAACCTTGACCTGCATAAAGTACGGAAAACCCCAACCCGCCACTTCGAACGTGGTGAAAACTGTGCTTGTATGGGAAAGTGATCTTAGATCTAGAGATCTCACGCAGGATAACTGTTCAAAGGAAGGTCTAGGCTTAGCATTACAGTTAGGTTTATGTTTGATATTGAGCAGTCTGTATTAATTTTACTAGGCCATCCGCCAATGCTCTTGTACCTCACGATTTTAAAACAAAACTGAAATGGGTCATTTTGTCATTTTTGTGTGTTGAGGAAACGCTTGGAAGGGCGCATACAGTGCTGGTTATTCAAGCAGAACCAGATATACCGTGTCTAAACCTAAGTCCGACTTATGTTGCTGTAAACGCTAGACGATGGCCTGTCTTGTTGTATTTGAGGTCCGTCATGTTTGACTTGTGGATAATGTCTGTTAATAAAATCAGCTTTCATTTGGAGCCACCTTTCCGTTTAGCCTTTCAGTCATGGCATGTGCAAAGCGGGCAGAAAAAGGACAAACATGCAATACACAAATCGGCTTTCTATTCACACTGGCTGCACATCGCTCTCAGCGGAATTTGTGACTGACTGCATTCATGAGTACTTACCCACTCCGTTGGCCTGATGGTCTTACGTCATGTGAAAGGAATGGCATTGGTGACAGGTAAAGCACCTAGCGGGGGAGGCAGTGAAGCATAGCGGAAACTTATTCTGCACTTTGTAGTGAACTTCTCTGATGTAAAAGGTGGCCTGTCTATAGGTAGGGGCTTTCACATCAGTGTAAAGAGTATTCCAGATCTGGAATTCGTCAGTAAATGATTATGAGCTCTTGCGTTCATGTTTTGAAATCGATATACGTAGAATTATATTGTTATTTTTATTGTCTGAAGTACTCGGAAATTTTCCTGTAGGCTGCTGATAAAAAACAAAAACAACAACAACAACAACAACAACAAAACGTACAGTGTCTTCGATTGCACCTACTCAAACTGGATCGATGTGGTCTGGACACGGAGGCACACACACACACACACACACACACACACACACACACACACACACACACACACACACACACACACACACACACACACACACACACACAGAGCAACACCTGTAACACATAAATTTCGGGTTCAGGACCTTCAGCACGTGATCAGTCTACTTGGCGTTACGTTTATTTCTAGTCAGTTTTAACGTGCACTTGAAACCCTTCTGAGACACCATGCACCAGAAACTGTCCCCCCGGGCTTGTATTAAAACCGAGATAAATTCGGATTTATAGGTAAACCAGACCGGTTTTGCCACTTGATTATTTTGCATTTAATCGTGGTATGCGTTAGGCAATGTGTCAGAGTTCTTGGTCATATTTCGAGACCTGATAATCTTTTACACAAGGGAAGAACCAAAGGGTTGTTAATTTGATGACACTGTCTGTTGTTTTTTGACGATATCTGCAGACTTGACGTATTCCAGAACGGATATAAACAGCTAAATGGGATATGTCTTATCGCTCCCCTCTGTAGTCGTGCACCTAAAACGAGCATTTAATTAAAACGTGCCACCACCTTTTCTGCCTTTGAGTGTCTGAGTTTGAAAGGTGCTTATGCTGTTTTATTTTTTACGTGGAGTGACAACAGCCCAGCTAAACTGCTCACGTTGAGTTTGTATACTTCCATCTGTGCTGCAATTGCCACCTAAATTATTTCGTTTTTAGAAAAGACTTTGGCCACAAAGTGTTGCTTTCCCCACCCACCCACCCCCTTACCCAGAGGAAGCATTGTTCACGCCTGGGGACAGACAAAACTTACTTAGGCTCCTGGCTCCAAGTGGAGCATAGGCCATCGACGACACTTCACCATCGCACTTTGTTCTGGGCTATTCTTGCCACTCCAGTCCAGTTGGTCCCCTGCTTATATAGCTCTGCCTCAGTGTTCCGCCTCCAGCTGTTGCGAAGCCGTCCTCTCTTCCTTTTCCTCTGCGGGTTCGGGGACAGACAAAAGCGTCACTTTAATTCTGCTTACGATTTCTAACGTTTTCTTGAAATCAAGAAAACTTCAAACTATTTCTACGCCCAGCATTCATATATATGGACACGTTTGTGGTTTGACTGCCTAACCTGTAGGTTTGATGTATCTGATGGCGCAGTGGTTGTCAGTGTGTGTACCGCCTTCCTTTGCCTGAGACACGTGTCTATGTGAAGATGAATTTCGTGTTTGTTTAATCCATTGGATATCATGGCCAGTCCTTCACACAACTGGCTAGGATCAAGCCGGCACCCCGTTACGATATGACCTGCCGGGTATTTGTCAACACTGGAGAAGAATGTAAGCAGTTATCTGATCGATCATTCCCAGCTAGATTCCACCGACCGACTTACGACTACACAGTCTGAAACGGAAATCATTTTCAATTGGCGATCGGAAACTCATGCTCTTGTTCGCAGGTGATAGTGTTGTGAAGGTGTTAGAGACAGAAATGTGTTTGGGGTATCGTTCAAAGAACCCAAGTAATAATTATAGTTTTTCACTTGTTCCTACCCCCCCCCCCCCCTCCCAAGTGCCGGTGTTATAAGGTTGTTAGACCCCCATAGAACTTGGACCCTCTCCTCCACCCTCGGTCTCTCTCTCTCTCTCCGCTGTCTGTCGAAAAACTCTGTTACTGTCACAGAGTTGACTGTGCATTTTTCGGATAGGTTTTTTTAAAGTTTCTTAAAACACACTGTTTGTGGGTTTTTTGTTGAGATTGCAGACGTTATAGTTGATTGAAGCAAAAAAAAAAAAAAAAAAAAAAAAAAAAAGAAGCAGTAGCCGCTGACTGTGTTACAAAAGCTTCCGTATATAAAACCTAGCAGTCTTTGAAATAGCGCCTTTACTCTCTCTCTCTCTCTCTCCCCGACTGAGAGGGTGAGCACGTACTCACCGAGCTTTACACGTTTTTCTGAGCGGGTAATGAGAAAGCCTGTTTTTGGCTAATTACTCTTAGCTGATTCTCGCTTCGTCCAAAGTGTGTGTCGGGACGAATCAGCCATCCTACAAGCTACCTGAAGATATTTTTTTTGTCCTCTATCTGGCCAAGAAGTGTGTGCTCCTGGTATGTCAGTCCTGTGACCCCTGACCGCGAGCGTTAGTCAGTGCCTGTGTCACCATTGTTCACTGTGGACTTCTCAGTGTTGGGATATTGTGCACCGTTCAACATGACTCTCACTACAGACATACTTACCCGGTCTGTACTGCAAGAAATGCTGGACAAGCAAGAGAGTAACATAAGGAACAGCATGAAAGGAGAACTGCAGTCGTTCAAACAATGCATCGATAAGTTGTGTGCTGAGGTAGGTGCACTGAAAACGAGGCAGGACACACTTGCACAGAGAACTGACGAAATCGAGGACCGGTTGTCTTCCATTCATGACTCATTTGATGACAGGTTGGATAAACTAGAGGGATTTTCCAGAAGAGACAACCTGAGATTTTTCGGTGTAAGCGAGACCGGGGTTGACTCATTCGAGGCGTGTGCCGAACTGATGGTTTCGGTCCTACATGACACTGTGCCCGGTAAAACATGGTGTGTGAACGATATTGTCCGTGCACACAGACTGGGACCCAAGCGAGAGGTGGATAGAAATGCTACTGGCAGCGCTAGCAGGGCCCCACCTCCTCGCCCGATGATTGTTAAATTTTCTAGATGGGCAGACAAGATGGATGTCTTGACGAAAGGCCGTGATAAACTGAAAGTGAAGGGCGTGTCTGTGGCAGGGGACCTCACTAATCGCCAGTATGCCATAGTGAAAGGATACCGGGACAGTGGCATACGCGCCTACTACAAGGGGGACCGTCTCATAGTCGCTGGGCCTCTCCAGTTCAGGCGGGACGGGCCGCCTGGTAACAACAGTCGCAACGACGATAGCAACCGGAGGCGAGGGCTACCCCCACTTCCCCATCAGCAGCAGCAGCGACAGCAGTACCAGCGGCAGCAGCAGCGGAGCGTCTGGAAAGCTGGGGAGTGGCATTCCACAGGTGTGCAGCCTTTCTCTCGGCGTAACAGGTCGGAGGGGCTGGAGTCGGAAGCGACTGGAGCATGGCTCAACCGTTTTCAACCCCTGCAGCAGCACACAGACGCCGGAGGCTGGGTCGGGAGCAGTGACGACGACAGCGATGGCAGTAACAACGACGATGACCGTGAAGAAAGTATCCCTGACGACAGAAGTGCCCCTGTCAACAGTGACAGCAATCTAGTAAAGGTTGTCCCACGCCAGTTGTCGCATGCCAGTGGGTGTGGTGGTGACAGAAGCACACAGACCGCAGATGGAGACTTGTGTTGCGCGTCTATCACCAGTGCTGCCCTATTTACCACTACCGTGACCACCACCCCCGCCTCTGCCAGAACTACCACCAGTACCACCCCCTCTTCCACTACCACCAGCACTCATCATGCCATCAGTGACCAGACTACCATCACCTGTTCTACCAGTACTAGTGTGTTGGGGACTGCAGGGGCCGGTGATATGAGTATGTCAGCCGCGATTTCTTCAGTTGCTCCCCCCTCCGCCACCAATACCCCCGTCCCCACCACCGCTATCACCACCACCTCTTCCACCACCATGCCCCCTCCAACCAGTACCCCCATATCCACCACTGTCTCTGGCGTGACCGATGTTGGTCTTACCGCTGACACTCTATCCGACAACACTGCCAGCAACCCGACAGTCAACGGGGGTTTTGAGACAGCCCCTCGTTCTGACAGTGACGTCACACGGACGACCTCGTTTCCAGCGGACGCTGTGTCGCTTGAAAGTACCATGAGTCCCGTGCAAAACGAAGCTGACAGCAGCCTGCGTGTGGCCACGAGAAGTATGGCAGCGGGTACTACACAGGTACAGACGCAAATACCTGACAATTGGTGTGCCCCGTTCTCTGGAGTAGGTGACGGTGCTGTGCGAAAGAAACCCAGCAATAGTGTGAAGCAGCTGAGTGGCGGAAGGAAGAGCGGACAGTTTTCCTCGTCTTCACGTTACCCCCAGGCGTCCAAGAAAACGAAAAAGTGAAGTGCTGGCTCGGCCCATGACGGACATCGGGCCACGGAACCCGTGGACAGGACTAGCGTGCATAGACCGGTAGGTCACTGTGACATATTTAGTTTCAAGCATTATTTACAACCTTCCTTGAGCTATGGTGTTTTCACTCAAAGTAAACTGCATTTCGCGGACCTAGTTTCACATTCACGCTGTGTATGTAGTCTCGGTGATGCGTGCACCTTGTGTGTTACACATGAATTTGAAAATAGAACTTCACCTGTGGACACAGATGCTGCTTCGTGTGAGCCTGCGGTCGTAAATACTGAGGTAGACATTCTCTCCAGTGTTTGCTGCAATGCGCGGGATATTTCTTCTGAGAATATGGTCGATGGTACGCACTGTAGTGCACTTAGTATTGAAGTGGAAGGTGCTTCTGTTGACAGTTCGTATGTTAATACCTCCTGTAGTGCTAGTTGTGACGATTCGAGCAGTGCTTTCTCTCGTGCACATCCGATGATGGATGCGTACTGTAGTGCTGGTAATGTGGATGTGACGGTGGAAGGTGCTCATTCTTGCCCTGGTGTGTCAGTGTGTGTGACAAATAATGTCACTGATAGAACAGTGGATGTGCCATTACCTGAACCTGACTATGTAAGTAGGTGTGATAATTTAGAATTATCAAGTGTCTATGGGGCGCACAGTGCTCGTAGTGTGCATGGGGATGTTTCAGTGTCGAGTGAGGAGATACAGGTACATACATCACTAAACACTTCACATACAGCAAACATGGACATGTCACAACACACACAAAGCGAAACCAGGTGTTTGAAATTCTTGACATACAATATCGAGGGCCTGTCTGGCATAAGAGACTCTGAAATTCTTGATTATATCGAAGAGTTTCACTTCGTTGTATTTGTTGAAACCTTTTGTGAAACTGTACCGATCGATTTGTTTCAAAATTACGAGGTGTTTATTTCACCAGGTTTTAAATTTTCTCAGGCTGCCAGTCGTTTATCTGGTGGTGTTGTCATGTGTGTTAGAAAGGAGCTGTCACGTTTTGTGCGTCAGATACACGTGGAATTTGATAATATGATTGTGTTGTGTGTATCAAAAGAGTTGTTGGGTACAGACTCTGATGTGTTGATGGTAGGTGTTTATATTCCCCCTGTTGATTCCCCTTACTACAAGGATACTGATATATACAATGGTATTGCAGTGTTGGAAGACTGTATACTTGATCTCATCAAAACTGAAGGTGATCACCCATTTATAGTATTAGGTGATCTTAATGCTAGGACAGCTGGTGAGAATGTGTCTGGGAATGACGATAGCACTGAAGATAAAATCTTTGACTATGTAGATAATTTTTGCATGGACGTATCAGTAAACCAGTTTGATTTCAGCCGTTCATCTGCAGATTGTACTGTGAATCCGTTTGGGCGATACTTGTTGCAGGTTTGTAACGAATTTGACCTGTTTATTGTCAATGGTCTGAGCCATTCTGGTAGAAGTTTTTCTAATGATTTCACCTACATATCAAACACAGGCTGTAGTGTGATAGATTACTTTATTCTTTCCAAGCAACTGTTTGATAGGTGTAAGGCATTAGTGGTTAAACCTTTGACTGACTCAAAACACATGCCTGTAGAGTTTGTTTTCTCCTTGAGTCACAGTACTGTGTACTCACCCCAGCCATGTTCTAAGAGTAAGAGTAACCGATATACAAAGTATGTGTGGAAAGATGACAAACTTGATGCCTTTAAAAATAGTCTTCAATCTCTTGAAGTAGAACGGTGTTTTGAGGAAGCATTGCAACTTATTTCTATAGATTTTAATGCAGCATGGGGAAGGTTTAGTGATGGGCTGCATTTGGCAAGTAATTGTATGAAGCATACTGTGTGTGATATGAATAGCTGGCGAAAGGTTTGGTTTGACTTAGAATGTAAGGAAAGTCGAAAGGTACTGCGAAGAAGATTGAAACATTTTAGCAAGAGTCATACAGATGAGGATAGGTTGTCATACCTGCAGAAGCGGAAAGAATATAAAGCTTTGTTACACAAGAAGAAACATGACTACAAGTTAAAACAACTTAATACGCTAAAGGAGAGCATGTCCGACCAAAAACAGTTTTGGGCTACATTAAAATCTGTACAGAAAAAGGGTAGTAATAGGAACTCAGTCTCCATGGGTGCATGGCATACACACTTCAGTGATGTTTTTAATTCTTTTCCAGATACAAGTGATGGTCTTTGTGTTAATGAAGTGATTGTTACTGCTGATTCAGAAGATCACAACCCAGATGTTGATAGCTGGTTAGATAACCCAATTACTGTTGCGGAGGTGAAGCAGGCTATCCTCTCTTTAAAAAACAAGAAAGCTGCTGGTCCAGATGGCCTTATTGGAGAAATATTTAAGTCATCATTGCATGTTATTGTACCTTTCCTGGTTACATATTTTAATCATCTATTTGATAATGGGCTTTTTCCAGATGCATGGACAGAAGCAGTTATTCAACCGTTACATAAAAAGGGTGATATAAACCAACCTGATAATTACCGTGGCATATCGCTTTTAAACATTTGTAGTAAAATTTATAGTTCCATCTTAAATAAAAGAGTGTCTACGTGGGTAGAGGAAAACAATGTGGTGGGTGATGAACAAGCTGGTTTCAGGAAAAAGCACAGTACAGTTGACCATATTTTTGCATTGATGGCCTTGGCCCAGAAACAGTTAGTTAATCGGAAAAAGTTGTACGTGGCCTTCATTGACTTCCGTAAGGCTTTCGATTCGGTAGTAAGGGAAAAACTTTGGGGAGTGTTGCAAAAAAATGGAATAAAAGGTAAACTACTAAAGGCAATAGAAAGCATGTATGTTATTGTTAAGGCACGTGTACGTGTTGGGGCTGATCTATCAGAATGTTTTGAATGCCCGAGAGGCCTCAAGCAGGGAGAAATTTGTAGTCCTGTGCTATTTTCCTTGTTCATAAATGAATTAACGGAGGACATCAGGTTAAATGGGCGTCACGGTATCCAACTTACACCTGAACAGATGCAGATCTTCATTCTTCTCTTTGCTGATGATGTTGCACTTTTATCTGACACAGTTGTTGGGCTGCAAAATCAGCTCAATATTTTACATAATACAGCTAAACGTCTCGACCTCATAGTTAATATGGAAAAATCAAATGTAGTTGTTTTTAGAAATGGTGGATACATTGCAAAAAGGGAAAAATGGTTGTATGATGGCAAGAAGCTAGACATTGTAAATATGTATAAGTACTTAGGCATTTTCATGTCTACAAGATGTGTTTTTACACATGCTCTTGAAGATCTTGCTGCAAGAGCAAGGAAGGGTGTAATATGTATACTACGAGTCTTATGGTACTTTGGTGATCGTACTCCGTCATTATTCTTCAAATTATTCGACTCACAGATACAACCAATATTGCTGTATGGTGCAGAGGTATGGGGCCTGAGTGCAGATTGTGATATAATTGAGAAAATCCATATATTTGCTATGAAACGTTTCCTGAGTGTTACTACTAGAACCCCAAATGCTTTTGTTTATGGTGAATGTGGTCGCTACCCATTGTACATTAATGCGTTTATAAGATGTGTCTCATACTGGATCCGTGTAACTCGACTTCCACGTGACCGGCTTCCGAGGAAAATCTATAGCATGTTATACAGTCTGCATCAGCAAAATAAGATCACCTGGGTCCATTATGTAATGGTCACTCTGTACCAACATGGTTTTGGTTTTGTATGGGAAAACCCTGAAAGTATTGGAAATCGGAGAGCGTTCTTACTACAGTTTAAAAATAGACTTATTGATAGTTTCCGTCAAGACTGGCATTATAAGATTAACAATAGTACCCGTTTTTCCACTTACAGTTGTTTTAAAGTTGACCTTGTCCGTAGTTCTTTTCTATCTGATCTGCGACATATTGGCATGAGGGATGCCCTCATAAAGTTTAGATTGGGTATAACGAACTTGCATTGCCATAAGAGTAGATACAACACAGATATCAACGTTTGTTTAAAATGTCCTTTTTGCGATAATCCTGAGACTGAATTACATTTCTTGTTTGTGTGCCCGAAATACGCTGATCTACGTAAGGAGTTTATTCCAAAGAAATTCTCTAGGTATCCATCACAGTTCAGGTTTTCTGTGCTGATGGCCGACAGTTGTCAGAAATTGACGAGAAACCTTGCTTGTTATGTTTATAAAGCGTTTCAACGTCGTGACATTAGTGAGTAACCATAGACTGTTGCAGTGATCAGTGTTCTGCATAAACCTTTCCTGCATAGGCTGCATGTCGTTATGTAACATTTTGTTTGGATGTTATTACAATTTATTGTCTAGATACAATTGTGATGAACTGTATGTGTATACGTGTTTGCCCTCCACCCCCCCCCCCCCTTCAGTTATGGGCCAAAAGCCTTCACTGAATAAAATCTTTGTCATTGTCATTGTCATTGTCATTGTCCGCTGTCTGTCTGTCTCCCTGTCTCTCTGTCTGGTAGCGCGGCATTTGCCGTCCCACATTGAGCCCTTTGAGATCTGTGTTTGACTAGTCCGTCTTAGCGCCTCCTGTGGCCCTGACGAAATGTTGCCTCAAGATCTATACCACTATGGGAGTCCATCCCCTCCGATTCGCATGTCAGGGTCAGGTCCAGGAAAAAATCAGGCAACCAGCGGTTCGGGGCTTCTGTCACAGCCGACCGTCAAATCCCAGTTGGATTCCTCGTGTGTGTTCTTCACTTACAGGTGTTACTCAGTCCAGTACAGCCGACCCTTTTTTTTTTTTGTTACACCTCAAGACCTCCCTATATCTAATCACCCCCTCCTCCCCCCCTTTTACCATGCCTTCTGCCCCGCTACCCCTCCCAAGACGCTCTGGATGGGTTGTAGCCTAGTCACAGTTCTCAACACGTCAGCTGAGCAACGATATCGATGCGGGTTTGACGTCCTGGACAGTCAGCAGGGTTGGGGTTTTCTGTAAGTCCAGATGGAGACATTTTTGAATTTTTTGTTGGCCTAAGTGAACAATGTTGTCTTTTTCGTCTTTGAGGCAAAATACTCCCACTAAATAGGCAAACACCGCCCCCCTCCCCATCTTCCCTTCTTCCCACTGCTGAATACAAGACCAAGAATGAAATTAAACAACAACAACAACAACAACAACAAATAATTTAAAAAAAAACAAAAATCTGTACTGTGATGAAATAAACGACCCTTTCGGCCTTTATGCTAACGGGCTCTTCCGTCCCAAAGCCGCTGTAGTCATTGCCTTCGGAGTTGAAATTCCGTCCGGCAGATCAGTCGTACGTGTACCCAGCATTGTGCAAGTAAAGAGTAACTTACTTTGTTCCAGTCTCAGCGATTTCAACCTAGTGAAATAACCGACATCAGTTCTGACGCAAGTAACTTCGCACAGAAACGCCATTATACCTGAATACACAACCTGGAGGATGGGTGGGTGTTTGGGGGTTTAACGTCCTCTTCCACCACAAACAGGTGATATCAAAGACGGGGCAACGACGAAAAAGCCAGCACAAATATTTGGCCCCAGCCGGGATACGAACTCACGATCCGATCAACACAACCTGGACGTAACCAACTGCCAAGTACTTTGTGCTGAAGTACGGATCAAAACTACTCATGTACCTTGGTGCAGTACTGATTATGCACAAGATACCATAAGCGAGCTATTTGTCAGTATCACACACTGTATGGTACTGACGTGTGTGTGTATGCAGCATTGCAGAGAAATGTGTCACAGTCACTGTACTGAAATGAACCTGCCTGCACCGAACGTCATCAAAAATCTCTGACGTGAAAGCAAGATAGTCGCCACATGCACACGGTTTGCACCATTATATTTACCAGTCAGCGTGATTGACCGACACACCAGCTGTATTGTGAAGTGAGAGAGGTTTGAACCTGACACGGATCCCTTGCCCTTTGAACGCGACAACTGGAATAAAAAAGAACCACTTTCGCGCTCACATAGTTTCGCGGGACCCCCGGAGCGGGGTGTGCTTGTGATTTGTATTTGGCACGGCTTTTGCGCTACTTTGTGTTGGAGTGTATTTCTAAAGATGCACTCTAGGAGGGCTTAGTCTCTCGCATTGGATTATGGGATTGATTTTTTCCTTTGGCGCCCAGAGCACACACACACACACACACACACACACACACACACACACACACACACAGAGAGAGAGAGAGAGAGAGAGAGAGAGAGAGAGAGAGAGAGAGTCTTCACCATTACGCCACTGACTTTGGCGAATCACGTACTGATGAACATTCCAGCAAAAGGTCATTGTTGTTGTTATTGTTGTTGTCGTCGTCGCTAGTCATGTTACCCTTAGGACTAAATACGCAACCCGGGCGTAAACAACTGTCAAGTACTTTGTGTGAAAGGAATAATTACTGAAAACCACTCAGGTAACTTAGTGAAGTATTATGCGATCACTTGTTCACACGTTACTTAGCGACACAGTAATACGAATGCTGAATAAACGTAAACTTAGGGAGCGTAGATATAATAAATTACCACGTGAACGTTTTGCTGAAGTCTTATTTCGACCTCAATTCACTCGATTCCACCGTATAGCTGAAGAAATCAGAGCAGCGTACACGAAAACAATTTTAAGTACATTCGGGTCGACAGACTGTCCAGATGTGCAAGCCGCAACTGTTGACTAGGAGTCGTCGCCATGCTGCTGGTGTGTTTGCTGGTCGCGAGACCGCCGTAGGTGTGTGTTTGCTGGAGGATTGGCGACAGCGTTCGAAGAATTAGTTCCCAAAGTCTCTGCGTGCTCCGCCTCCTTGACTTGTAACGGCACCTCGCAATCTGGCATCCTTTGTGGGCAACAGCAAGTTGCCAGGAATTCTAAGTGCAGGAACTGAAGGCCGACAGTGGGGCCGACAGTCGTCTCTAGGCAGAACAGTAGGGCCTCCCAAGGCAATAAGGCTAACGGGCGTTTAGGCTGGACTAATGCCAAGGGCAGTAGGGCTAACGGGCGTCTAGTCTGGACTTATGCTAGGGGCAGTAGGGCTAACAGGCGTCTGGGCTGGACTAATGCTAAGGGCAGTAGGGCTAACGGGCGTCTAGGCTGGACTAATGCTAAGGGCAGTAGGGCTAACGGGCGTCTAGGCTGGACTAATGCTAAGGGCAGTAGGGCTAACGGGCGTCTAGGCTGGACTAATGCTAAGGGCAGTAGGGCTAACGGGCGTCTAGGCTGGACTAATGCTAAGGGCAGTAGGGCTAACGGGCGTCTAGGCTGGACTAATGCTAAGGGCAGTAGGGCTAACGGCTTCTGTAGGCAGCTTTTAAAGAAATTATGAAAGCTCAAAATGGCTTTCAGGCAAGACAAGTCTCTTGGTTCATTTACAAAGCACTGGAGATTCGGGCAGCTTTCGCTGGTGAATACGTAGCAACAGGTAGTCCACACACTGATGTCAAAGGCCCTTAGGTTGATGAGGGTGACCTTGTGTATTCCGTTGTAAAAAGCTGATGCATAGTTTTATTACTGAACTTACTATTAAGTATTATGTATATATATATATATACATCATGTACAACGCAGAACGGGGCGAGAACCCTGGAAAACTGTTGTCATTAACCGATTTTCACATTTTCATTTTCTCAGTGTTGGCGTGCACTGCATGCATGCGCGGGTATGTCCAAGTGTGTGTGTGCGTGTGTGCGTGCGTTTGTGCGTGTGTCAGTGTGTGTGTGTGTGTGTGTGTGTGTGTGTGTGTGTGTGTGTGTGTGTGTGTGTGTGTGTGTGTGTGTGTGTGTGTGTGTGAGAAAGAGAGAGAGAGAGAGAGAGAGAGAGAGAGAGAGAGAGAGAGTGTGTGAATGTGTCACGCTAACAGATCTGGCCGAGGAAGTCTCCATGACTAGAGCCAGGCTGGAAACTTGGCATTTCTGCGCGCCTTCAGAGCTCAAGTTGACCTCTAGTTGGATTTGTCTTTCTTGCAATTCTTTCTGGCATTTTTCCTCCTAAGAAACTGTGACCAAACGACTGTACGTGTCCGCTCTTCTCCCGTCAACCAGCGACCAGGAATGTGTGGCCAATGCTCGATATTTGATATTAAACACCGGCCCTTATTCTCGGAGCGTGCGGTCTGCAGCTTCTGACACTGTCGTCATTAGCAGACCAAACCCTGCACACAATGACCACCTTTGTTAGCGGCCAACCCACGTCAACTTGACGCCAAGAATCGCTTGTAACTGAGGACAATCTCTCACAAACATCCCAGCCATCTGTCCTGATCCAGACGTCGGTGTAAGGTTTATTCAGAACCTGTTTCAGACTCATGGTCAGGTTGCAAACCACAGTCTTGTGGCTGGCGGGGAAGCATGGCCCGGTTTGTATTGTGTGATGGTAGGGCCGCTTGTTGCAGACACAGTTACAGGAATGGTGTGTGATAGGTGAGTTTTTTTGCGTATATACGCCTACTACAAATTGTATATAATCAATTTCAGCCACTAGAATGTTCAGTTTATATAATTCAGATTTCGTTTTTTGCCGTTTAAACTCTTTATATTTCCTCTGTCAAAACACACGAACTGATAATTCGGGAACTGTCCCCTCCTAAAAACGGTCGCTCTGTGTGGGTGGGGTGGGTGGGTGTTTGGGAGTTTAACGTCCTTTTCCACCACGTATGGGTGATATCAAAGACGGGGCAACGAGAAAAGACCAGTACAAATATTTGGCCCCAGCTGGGATTCGAACTCACGACCCGAGCATTGAGAGTCCAACGCTCTACCATTCGGCTATCCCAGCACCCCCGCTCTGTGTGGAAAATAGGTGAACTGTGATGACAAAAAGAGTAATAAGAGTAATGAGACAAATGATAATTAAGACATGTACCAAGTTGAAATTGCCTGCAAGTGCAAGAGAACCTTGACGAAATGCCTGTAGTTCGTCAGTCGGTGTCATGGCCAAACCACGTGAATGCAATGATTATCTTGTAGCACTGATTATCTTCTAGCACGAACGGGAGTTTGCAGGAACGAATATACATAGAAATAAAAAAAGAACTATACAGACTATACGTACGAGAGTCCGACTGGAAACTGGTGAATGTACATGTGAAAGACAGCCCCATTTACGGCCCGTCCATTCAAAGCTGTTGCCTCTGTAGGTGGTAATTTGTTGCTGAACCATGTTGTCATGGTGCGGGCTGCTCGTGGTAAGAACGCCGCTAAGTTGTTTTATTGTTTCCCATTTCCTGTCTGAATGTGGTTTATGGGCAGAACAGACTGTGCCACTGTGCATACGAGCGAGCAGGTCCCGTTGCCGGTGTTAAACTTTTATAGTAAATTTCTCTTCGATCACAGGGAGGTGTCCGCTTTCAGAGTCTATTCCCCGGTCGGGGGTTCTCTCAGGGTACTCCGGCTTCCTCGCCCTCTGCTTTGGAAATTTTCAGCCCACAAAATCCGAAAATGAATGCAGTTCTAAAATTCAGAAACTTAAATTGATGAGCTGGCCCCTTCGCAACACGTGATTGTTATGTGTTCATGTCCCGTGTCCGGCTGAGACTGAGAATGGGTGTGATTCACGTGAGTATGCGCGTTGGGTTTAGCTCTCTGCTTTGCGATAAGGCGCCTCTATTAATGCGGATATTATTATTATTATTATTATTATTATTGCATCATATCTGCCAGAAAGAGTGCTGTCTACTACAGTAGTGCTTCAAAATATTGGAAACGATGCGTTGGGGGTAATGTTTACGTACAGCTGCACTGGTCAGCGAAACCATCCAGTGTTCTGTGGCGAAAGAAAGTACATGTATAGCGGGTCAAGAGTAGATGGAGTGTACGTGCTTGATCATATGCCGTTCGTTGATGTCGGCCTTCGAACGCCAGTCAGTGACACTGACGGACAGCTAGTGAACTTGTCAAACGTAGAGTGCCTGCGAGGCATCCGCTTGTGTATCGCGTGGGGGTTGCGGTCATACGTTGCAACACACTTTGGCTACCAGCTGCACCGCCGGCCCGGCGCTCCAATACACAAGGTATGGTCAGCGGCGACTTGCTGGTGTGGCGAGGAAAAAATACGGGTATTCACGTACTCTATTCACAGGCGTCGCGGTGGCGTCTCCAGGGAGTGCCCGCTACACGCGGATTTAACTGGCCCTGAGGACATTTCGCCTCTGGCTGGTAGGCCTGCAGAATCAGTCTCAACGTGTGACAAACCTATAGCCAAGACTGTAGGCTACACCGGCCCCCGTAGTGTAGTGGTTAGCACTTCGGACTATGGACCGGGAGACCCGGGTTCGAGTCCCAGCCGAGGCAAGCGGGATTTTTCCTACCCAGGTCGGCTCCTACCCAGAGCGGGTGTGCTATGGGCCCAATGGGGAGGCTGTTGCCAAACAGCCGAGATTCACCCACTTCACGGGTGCGACTTTGGGGGTGCTTCCCCGGCTTGGTATGACACGTCTTATGATGTGGATGATTACACGGCCGGCACCGCAGGTGCCGTAGTTCCCGGGCCTGGTTAATGCCGGGATATTTATGACAGGAAGCGTGGAATGCGGCCCTGTCCTGCAGTCTCAAACCACACGGACCTCCATAGCATCACCTTACTATCATCCTCATCTCCATCATCATGCATTATAAAAAACAAATTGCCCTAGCTTCCGAGCCCTCCGTGGATTCCACCCATTACCAGGGAGGAACACCATTGGAGCCGGCAAAGAGTTGTGGCAGAAAAAAAACAAACAAAAAACTGTAGGCTACGCGCAGGTCAGTTGCTGCCCGAGCTGAACTCCATCAGGGTGCTGGGACTCAAACAAGGACGACTGTATCTTGAGGCGATCGTTTCCGGTGCCAACATGCGTGTCTACAGAGTAAAAGACCAGATATGTCAGTTCAGCTGATCATAAAAGTCCATATAGTTGACATTAAAAAAAATTCTCTCCTCTCTTTCTGTTTCTAGTGTCGGAAGCCGCTCCCCGGCTGCATCACCACTGTGAGATTCCGTCATAACCAGCTCCTGTAGACTTCAGCTAGAGAAAAGTATTCCGATCCTCGGCCAGCTACTGCCAGCAGTACTAGAACTGTGGCAACGCTGATGACAGTTATTGCTACTTCCCTCAGTCGCCGACACACTGCCCAAGACTGAATCCGTCTGGACACTGACTGACACAGCCTGGGATACCGTCTGTTGATTGAAGATCCTGCGCAGCGAACTGATGTTGGGCAGCAGGTGACGTCACGATGCGCGAGGGGTGAAGCATGTTCGGCGTGACCACGCCCATTTCCCGTTGCCGCAAATCCAGCCGTCACCAGGACTTCGACTGTCTCCGTACCGTGCTTTCTCGCAGGTAAGTCACTGACGGTTGGATAACTGACTGGACTGCCTTTTATAAAAAAGAAAATGGTAATGACTGCGACTGAAGTGGTTACAAGTTAAACAAATAAAAGTGACATGAAAGCCGGGACAGAAGCCACTTAACTTTCACAAAGGACGTGTCCTGAGGACAGCCGGTTAAGTGGTTTCTGTCCCTTTTATCGCTTTTACTTGTTTGCCTTTTATAAATCAGTTTTCTCTCCCCCCCCCTCCTTCCGAAAAGGGGGGGGGGAGGGGGGGGGGAAGAAAAAAAAAGAATGAGCATTGCGCTGATTCCCAAGTAAACCCTAGTTCTAATGCAGTTACTGACTGGACTTAGTTTTACTGACTTCCCATAGTTGTACTGCAATGCTCATCTAACCTGCGTGAGTTTCGGCGGCGAAAACCTCCTGCGTCAAGTTCAAATTCCAAGTTGATCCTGTAGTACTCAGTGAACTGTGTCCATTTGGAGATCATGATCAGATGCCCGATCCGGCACTAAACTCGCCAGCCGTTTCCGGTTTGGGACCGGGACCGTGCACTGATCTTCGGACGGCTAAGGCCAGGAAGCCGTCTAGTTAGTCGGTCAGGAAGTCTGATGTTCACTGGGGCGGCAGCCTATGATAGCGAATAATGATAAAATGGAACTTTTTTTTACCAAAAACTTTTAATTTTTCAGTTGTTTTTTTCATCAGAAAAACGCGTATGCGTATGTGAGGAAAACTGAAACGACTTTTTGTTTTATTAAAAAAAAAAAAAAAAACTTGCAAAGAAATTACGGATTTTCCCGTGATTTTTTTTTCTTTGTTGCGAATAAACGGATTTTTCGCGAAAAACGGAGATTTGTCATTAACAGCCAATCATAGCAGCCTGTAAGTAGATTCATCATACATGAAAAAGCCGGCGGCTCGACTGCCCTGCCGAGTCCTAGAAACAAAGTGCTTAATTAGCACAACTGCCGATTCAGCAGTCATTTACCCGGCTCCGACAGACAAAAATCCGTCCGATTGTGAACTCAAACAATACATGATAATAAATAGTCCTTATAATAATTATTATGTATACTGAGACTGACTTCAGTTGTCAGTGATTGTCAGTAACGGTGGCATCGTTTTGACTCAGCCGGCAACCGTGGAATGATCCACCCAGTTTATATGTTTTTTTTTTTTTTAAATGTGGAAACAAACAACCACAAAAAAACCACAAGCAAACAAACATGTGTCCGAGATGCAATATAGTGATCAACACTGACGTGAGGGTGAAAGCAAACGAGCCACAACGTCGATGCCACCAGGCCGCCAGGCCGCCAAGATTTAGCTCCCTTGATCTAGATTTCTTACCAGGGAGTCGGGATCCATGCACAAATTCCCCGGATGTAAACAAGATGGAGGATTACGATGCCTCCGAAAGGGATCCAACTGACTTGGAACAGCCGTAACAGGCGGAGATGGCATACTTTCCATCTTTCAAACCGTTCTACGATCCCGACAAAGAGCAAGAAGTTTATAGAGAACAAGATGGGAGCTTGAGAGTGCGCAGCAGGCCATTGACACCGCCTGGTGTCAGCGTGTTCGGAGGTTGTCGCCCTGACCCAGGAAATGGTGTTGATGGAATTCAGTAAGAAGAATTCTCATTTGATAGCGATGGAACAGTGTCCTGATTTGATTACACTGCTTTTTATAGCTGCAGTAGGTGCATTTGAAATGTCGACATTATTAAGTTGACAGATTTGAGTTCGCTTTCCATGTTGAAAGCAGTTTCACCATGCCCCACATAGAATCATTTTCGTCTGATGTCTGTGAATAGGAAATTTTTTAGGATGCGCTGACAACAATGTTATAACTGCCATGCTGCCTACACCTAGCAATCAGTGTAATATATTTTCTCCTTTTCAGTAAAATTGAATCCAGCTGGTCACGGCATGTGCACCCCGAGCAAGGTGACCTGTTCTATATTGAGGTGGATGGCAAGACACGAGCAAGGAGCAACTCCCTCCCCAGGGATCAGCTGCACACCCCACCTCGGCCAGCAAGACATGACAACGTGGACACCTTGTCTCGACAAGATGGTATGCGGCACAGTGACAGCGCTGTGCCACCCCCTCGACTTTCCCGCTGTAGTGGCAGTGAGGAGGATGAGGAGGAGAAAATGCGGTCACGCACAGAGCTTCGGAAAAAGAGTGAACAGCTGCAGCAAGCCTTACGCAAAAAACAAAACCAGCCGAAAAATGGTGCAGTCAGACTGGCTGGGAAATTTCAAAAGACTCCAAAGTCACACAGGACTGCTTTGGAACCAGCACTTATTCAGCAAAATAATTCAAAAGTCCTTCTCGCTCACAACAGTACAAACTCTTACGAAACTAGCAATGGGGTCACAACTAAACAGAATGGTGCTATGCAACAGCAAATACAGCAACAGAATGGCAGACAACTTAAGGATGTAACATTACTCCCTGACTTTTCCAAACGGACAGATTTGTCTGGTAGTAACTGTAAAGTGAATGGTGCTGAACTTGTAGAGTTGTTGCTGGGTGTGGTTCTGTGTCGCTATAATCAGCGACCTCCATCAGGTGCTGGTGTTAATGGTGATAGTGGTGGCGGTGTGCGACATGAAAAGAAAGGTGGCAAGCTTGTGGTTCAAGGCATTGTGTCTGGGTCAGCTGCTGACAAATCGGGCAAGATCCACAGAGGTAAGACTTACACCTATGAGTACGGCTTCTTTTTATCTTGATGATCATGTCAGTTTGAATGTTTTCTTTATTTTCTGTAACAGTACGGTATTATACTTGTATAATGTAAAAAATTATATTTGAAGCATGCCATTGTGAATTTCTGGCTTAGCATGCTTTGAAATAGGTTGCTCTTAAACTTGTGCTGCCAGGTTTTTTGTTCCCAAGATTAAAATACTAAATAGTTGCAAAACTAGTCCCAAGGGAACACCAGGGAAAAAAGTTCCACTCTGTGGATCTCACTCATAGAGCTGCTACATTGTACCGAAGGCCGCCTATTCATAGGCCTTCAGCATCATTTTTGACTATAATATTATAGTCTATCAATTCATTGTTGATAACTGCTTTATGAACAGGTGATATGCTGGTGTATCTGAATGGGCAAGAAGTGACCTGGTCAAATCTAGCAAGCCTCATTCAGTCTGTCAAAGCAGAGGTACGTTTCAAGTTTTTTGGACAGATTTTATCAGCTGAGTCAGCTGCTTTCTCTTGGTTATTACAGTTGTTGTTTGACTTGAAAACTTGTGCATTGAAATGAAAGGTGAAATGAAAGGTGAAATGAAAGGTGAAATGAAAGGTGCTTTTCAAGTTCTTCTGACTGCAGTAAGTTCTTGTCTCTTACATAGTGAAGTAGCACTAGTAGTAGCAGTTTTATAATGTTACAGCAGTTCATTAGAATAGGATAGCTTGATGTATCACTACCAGTCTGGTTCCATTTCCAGTCATTACTGTTGGTAACCTCTGGTTGTTTGTCACTGGTTCAGGTGAAGTTAACATTCCAAGTGCCTAAGATCATCGGCCCCACATCGTGCAGTACGAGTGCCACTGTTTCGTCGAGTCGCCTGCCTGCCTACCACAATTTGTGCATGCTCGTCACGGGTCGTGACATCTTCTATGTCCAACAGCAGCTGCTTCAACACACCTGTGTGGCCATGTACCTGACACTTGTCAGTTCCTCGGATGAGACATCTTCACGGGTGAGATACTTGTCTTTTTAACATCCAAACTTTACAATTACATACGCTACATGCAAAGGATTCTTTTAAAACTTTGATGAGTGACATTTCCTCATTCCTGATTGAAGGACTGGACTGGTTGGTTTAATCATTAGTTTGCCATGTCTGCTTTCACAGGATGACATCATTTACTCCTTTCCTGCGCAAGAAGAAACCTTGACGACACTTCGCGGCCTGTTCCTCACACTGAGTTCTTCATTGCATGATGTTGTGCAGTCAGGTGCTAAAAGGTAATTACAGACAGTGTTTTTCCAGGTCATTTGCCTAACTGCGTGCGGCAGTCGGCACACTTAATGCAAACTTATCTGACCATTAAAAGTATGGCTGTTGGCAGATTTCTCATGGATGTTTCTCATAATATGTGATGTAAAGTTCTACACTTTTACATCATGTGTTCCATTCAGGTATAATTTCTCGGAGGGATTTGAAGAAAGATTTCCTGGAGAGTGAGACATGGAGACAGTATCTAAATAGTTTTTAGGTCAGGTGTACCGTAACTGTGACTGTGAAAAGCCTTTTCAAAGACTTGCAAGTTATGATAATAGTGTGCTTTCTGTTTGGAGCAATGTATGAGAGCTTCACATTATTGCTAAAACCCCTTTGACATCTTGCAGCTCAACACTGGAAATATCAGGCCGCCTTGTCAATATTGTGTATCACAAACATGGCCCTGATGTCCTCCTCATGGCTGCTCTCAATGACAGGTGAGTGTATTGAAATGGTGGCAGAGAATCTCAGCTGGACTTACTTGTCATCTGGAAACACAGACAAATAAATAAGTAACATACTGTACAATATATCTGGGTTTTACTACACAGTTAGGATTGAAAATCCCCGTTGATAAAACTATATATATCAAAGTGGATTTTCAAAGATTCAAAGATTTTGTTAGTTGTATGGGTGTTTTTTGTTGTTGTAGGCTACCCCTGCCTGTGTTACAAAGTGCAATGGAAGATGTGCGAAGGATGCTTTGTACAGTTTTTGGTGCTGTTGATAGGTGAGTACAGGTATAGTAAGTGTGACTGTTCAGTTATGTGCAATGGTATGTTGCTGTAAGGTAGTAATTACATTGCCTGTGTTAATTTATTTATATAATCGTATACTGTGCTGACAAAACGTGGGTTTAATTTAAAAAAATCAGAGGTATCGAAAATATGTTTGCATGTTGTTGATGTAATGTTGTGTTTGTCCAAAACAGGGCATTTCGTGATGGGGAGAGTGGTCAGCTGGACCAGGTGTTTGCCCTGCTTTTCCATCGCTTGTTGTGCAAGTCTGGATCAGATATGCAGGGCAGTCAGTCCTCTGAGAAAAGCAGCACAGTGAACGCTGCTGCACTTACAGCATTAGAAGTGATGCCTTCTTCACAGCTTATACAACTTTCAGAAGAGAACAGGGTCAGTTGTACTTGTAGTGACAGTAGTATTTCTCATGAGCTGAATTAGTCCTGAATTATCCATTCCATTTTGTTTTTGTTTGTTTTTTTTGTTTTTTTTGTTTGGCTACATCAACTTTCTGCTAACACAATACACTTCAGGCGGTTTTGTTGCTGGTATTGGTTGGAAGTGCTTATGACCTGTGAACAGGTTAAACTTATTTGTAAAACCAGTTACATTGTAATTGTAAATTTAAAATTGTTTCATGTAATTCACAATCTGATGCATTTTGTTTGAAGTTTTACCTTTGTCTCTGTTGCAGCTCATCTGTGACGAAATACTCAGTGAATTTGAAGCCGTTGACTTTGATGATTATTTGGTAATTAATTTTCTATTAGTTTTGCATTTCTTATGCGGAGAAGTTTTCTGAAAAACAAAATTTGCGTACAGGCTTAAACTTGCTTGTGTTGATAGAAATTGTATTCAGCATCAAGATAAATGAGTGTAGAACAGTTTTGTACTTCTCATATGTCTCATCTGTGAAGTGGGCAGCCAAATTTTTTGGAAAGGTATCATAAACGCCCTTCTTGTGGAAGTTAATTGACTGAAGCTTTGGTTTCTGTTTTCAGGAGGACAGTGAACTGTACAGTCGGAGGTCTTATTCGGTGCTTGGCTGTTCCTTGTTTTACAAGGTAAGCTTTTGCATTGGCACATGCTGTATTGAGGAACAACGCTCTTATCTCCCCTCCCGTATCCCATGCCAGACATGCACCCAAAGTCACATCCCTGCCGCCTCCTTCATTGGGCTAGATTTGTCTGTCATTTAAGGAAATAATCATTAACATACTGTCCCAAATCAAATCTCGCAGTAATTGGGCTGAATGTGATTCTGTCACTGTTTTCTCTCTGTTTTTGTTTCATCACAGAATTACTTGGTGTGTAGTCATCTGTTGGAATCAGACCACCGTGACATCTACAGTTTCTTGAAGTGTCACAGTCTGCTGGCCTTGGCGGCTCGTCAGCCAATTGATGAACTTGTGGTGTGGCAGGAAGTGCATCTCACCCGCAGGAGTTCTGAATCTGCTGCAGAAACAAACATTGGATATCAGGAGCCAACTGCTCGATGGTTCATGCTTATTGTTGGCATGGTGAGTTTGAACATTTGTGGAAAGGGACACATGAAATTGATTTTGAAATTTGCATTTTGTTTCCTGAAATTTCAGTTCTCTCAGCATTTACTGTTTTAGTGCTAGAGCAGCTGTGAAGTTGAGTTATTGTTTAAACATTGTGAATCTTCAGAATAAGATTGCAAGTCTATTGATTCTCTGAAAAATGTTTGCTTCTTTCCCACTGTCTTGTCTTGAGTAATCCATTCATCCAGAGCGCAAATACTTTGTTTACAGAAACATTTTCTGCTGGCCACACTGGTGGAAGCTGGAGGCTGTAGTCAGGAGGCTGTTGGTCGGCCGGGCCCCCACCCACTGTTTGTTGACCAGGCACGAGCCACCCTGGTACAACTGGACACGGACGAGGTCCACATGTCTGCATGCTGTCAGGAAAGGTGTGTGTGGTCAGCAAACTCACAAACTAACAGTCAGATTTAGAACTATCTTAAACTTTGCTGAGGGAAACAAAAATACTGTGTAGATATTATAAGATGCAGGAACATTTGATCTAAATCAGATACAGAAGTAAACAGGAAGTTTATGACAGAGAAGTTTGTTCTTCAGTTTGTTGTTGGAGCGTGGTCATTTTTTTTAAATCCAAAAAGACTTTAGGAACAGCCAAAATAAAATAAGGGCTATGGGTTTCTTTACTGTTCGTGACAAAATGTGTGTTTGAAGCATTTGAAAAGAATGATGATGTGTCTGTAAAGATTGTCGGAGGACTGTGAGACATCTATGGTAGTGAGCGCAGAGAGGTACTTCACACGGAGCAAGCCTGGCAGGGAAGACATGGGTGCTGCTGTCAAGTCACCCACATCTGCTAAACCACGTAAATTACCATTCTGTCTTTTCTGTCCCTTTTGGGGGCTTGCAATGGAGAGCCTTTGAACATTCTTAGTGTTTGCCAAGTCTTAATTTATGGATGATTTATTGCCATCTGTTTACTTTTACTGGGACGTTCGGTTCAGTGGTTCAGAGTTCGTCACCAGTGCGAGAGGTTACAGTTGAATCCAACTCTGGGCTAAGAATTTTTCCTTCTCGTATGTGGCACCATTCATTCAGGCTGATCATTGGGGATTCTCTCCAGGTACTCCAGCTTCCTCCCTCTCTGGTTTGGAAATGTTCAGCCTACAGAATTAGAAAATAAATGCAATTCTAAATTCCAAAACTTAAATTGCTGAGCTGACCCTTCACATCATGTGATTGTAGTGTGTTTACATCCGGTGTGTTAGAGAATGCGTGTGTTTCATGTGAGCGTGCTGTTGGGTTGAGTTCGTGGCGCTTCAAACCAATTGAAGAAATGGGGTAAAGCGCCTACACAATCCACAGGTATTTTTTATTATTATTATTATTACTACATTTGGATTCTCAGGGTGTGAAATACCACATTGCTTTTGCAGCCAGTCCAGGGCGGGCAAGCAGTGAGAATGGCTTCAGGTACCGGTCCAGTCCCCGCACAGACCGCAGACCTGGTAAGTGCGGTGAAGTTCACAACACAGACACATCTCAGTCTCATCTGTCTAAATGGAAAAACTTAGCTAGCGCTTGCGCATGTATTTTATGTATTTTGATGTTCTGAAATACTTGTAAACATTAGTGAAAGGGTCAGCACTGAGCCTGTTGTGTGTTGCTGCAGGTGAGGGAGATGTAAATGACCGGAATCAGGCTGGCAGTGTTGGAGATGCTGGACTCATGCGGAGACAAGGCAGCAAACTGTCTTATGGTTCCAATGACTCCGGTGGCAGTGGCAGCAGTGCAGGCGCACCCAAGGTGATCTGAAGTTCTCAGTCACTTTTTAACTTTTTTTTTTTTTTTTTAAATTCAAGCTAACTGTGCAGTGTACAGCTCTGACCAGCTTAGGAATTTAAGTTTTGATTGTTTCTGGGATTTGTTAGTGATTCTGTATCACTGTGTAACTTTATATCATTTATGATCATACTGTGTGCGTGCAGTGGATCAAGTATATCAAGTGATAGTGTTGATCTGATTGTCTTTGTTTGATCAGCAAGAAAAAGTGAAAGGAGTTTACATTTTTTTTATTTGTTTATTTTCAGAGCAAGTCAAGTCGTTTCAGCTCTCTGCTAGACATGTCCTCCATAGGGCGCAGTATGTCGGCCCTGCATATAGACACAGTTGGCAGTCCAGTGTCTCAGGGAAAGTGAGTAGTCTTTCTTGTTGTCTTCACATGTAGGCTGGGCTAATGTAAAGGAATGTGCTTTCACTCCTTTAACAGTGACGCTTGCTTTCTCTCTTCAAAATTGAATGAAAGAAATGTTTAGTCTTATTCCTGTCTCACCCACCTACACCCCCACACATGCACGCATGCACAGAAAAAAGTTTTAGATGGAAGTCAGTTTTTATGTGCGAGTTCAAAATATAAACATTTGGATTTGAAGTTTAACAAAGGTGCTGTGTATATCTGCAGGTTGACACGGGGCCATGACAATGTGCTGTTTCACTTCATCCACCACAATGACCTGGAGGGTGTTCTGGTGATGCCTGCTGATCTTGACCCTCCCCCTGCTTCAGACAGCGTACATGCGGAAGTGCTTGCCAACTTTCACAGATGTGTTCTGAACATCCGATCGCTGTTCTACGCAAGGGATGCTCATCAAGCGAAGGTCAGTGGTTGGCAGGGCTGGCGTGTGACTGTGCAGAAACAGTGACATCAGAAAATTGTGCCACATCATTGTTTACACCACTCGCCAGTGCAAACTTTCAGTGAGATAACTATGAGTGCTTTACGTCCAAAAATAGTAAGGAAACAGAGAGCGAAAGTGTGAGTTATGACTTTCCATAACCCACTCAGTGGTTTATGAGTTCGCAAAAAAAAAAACACTCCAGTGACGTCATCAGTCAGAAAGTGCATAATTTTAAACATTTGGAACTCATACGTCACGGCCAGTGCAGAGTTATTTTGCACACTTTTGGGGGTGAAATTTTATTTTCCTTGGATCACGTAAAAAATGATTGCACAGAAAATTCTCTGCAAAGTATTTGCGACTGCAATTTTGAATGTCAGTACATGAGCACATGCTTTGGGTGATATTCTTCTTAACATCAAGCAATTTCAATTGCCCTACGCATCATTTCCTCACAAGTCAGTGTGCAGAATTTTTAGGGGGTACAAAAGTCACTAGTCACCCTACCAGAAAAATAAAATGTCGCAGAAAATGTATGCAACTACAGCAGTAGAGGTAAGAGTCTGAATGCTCGTGGTATAAACAGCTTACATGATTAGTTCTTGTGGTTTATGGTGAAAGACTAACCCCTCGATGGTTCAGTTTGTGTAGCTTCACAAACAATTGAACCATCTCGGGGGGTTAGTCTTTCACCGTCAACCACTCGAACTAATCATGTAAGCTGTATTTATTCGTCATCATGAGCATGTACTACACAGTACAGGTTGTTTGTGATTAAGAAAACTTATGTTTGGATGTTTGTTTTACATTTATCTTCCTGCAAAGGTACTTCCTTGCATTAGCTAACAACAGCAGTTGAAATCTACTTTCGGTTTCTTTTAATGAGAAAAAGTTGTTCTGAAGCATGTTCTAACATGGAAGGATGACTTGAAATCAGGTGCCTTGAAAAGAGATGGTGAACATACTGTATTTTCTGTGCATGTTGTGTGCAGGCTGATGGGCAGCACCTGTTCCAGTGTGAGTCCTCAGTGACACAGTGTGTGGAGGAGCATGGGGTGTTGTTCCAGTGTCCTGTCACACCTGTAGCCTCTAATGACCGCAGACAGCAGCAGTTCAGTGGATACTGGGTTGTCGGGTGAGCTGCTCTTGCTCACTGCTTACTTGCTAGTTTACATTTCTGTGTGTGTGGTTGCCGCACTAGCTCAGTCGGGAAAGCAGTGGTCAGGAAGTCTGATGCGATTGAAGGGAAGATTGCGGGTTCAAATCACACTACTGTGTGTGTGTGTGTGGGGGGGGGGGGGGGGGGGGGTGGTCTGTTTTTTAATTTTTGTAAGTACATGTACCCTGGAGCAGTGCTCAGGTGATGAGGTGTAGGTTGGAATTTGTAAGATTGAGTGGGTTTTTTTTTCAGTAGAGTGTTCTTTTTTGTACATGAAGATCCTGTACTGAATGACAGATCACGTTTGTGGGAGATGTGTATGGTTTTTTTTGGGTAATCATTGCATATTCTTTTTGTCACCAGGCGACGGTTCTCTAGTGACGGTGTGAAACAAGAACTGTACGTGTGTTTCCACGAGTCAGCAAGTCAGTGTCTGGTGGAGATGGCATTTGCCTTGGGGTTTGGCACCTGAACAGCTGCGCAAAGAAACTGAAGCCAGAAACTGCTTGTAGATAAGAATAACCTATCTGTTCTTCAGCTGATGCAATAATGTGTTCCAATGATTCCATTGCATTTAGGGAATGTTTTCTTCTGTAAGCTGATGGTAAATTTGGCAAGGCATTTAGTCTTGACACTAACTGAATCTATCATCGGCTGTATGTGTGTGTAGTCTGTTACGACTCGTGCAGTGATTCATTCAGAAATGGGGAATGAGGTAAGAAAGAGAGAGAGAGCAGCTTCTACACCTAACGCGGTCATAACTGGGGGGGGGGGGGGGGGGGGGGGGGGGGTTAGTGGGCCTTTTTAACCCCGGGTCAACATGACACTTTGAAACCTGTGTCAGACCTCTGGTTCAGCCTGTTGTTTGCGTTCCCAGATATTGTTGCCAGAGATGGCTGTGCTAGCCTCTTGGTGATGCACAAGTTGATTTGTTTCCTATAGCATATGCTGGTGCATACTTCCACGGGCAACTGTACTTGGGGCTGTTGTATCAGTGTATCACTTGTTGCCAAATCCTCAAGGTAGACAGTCAGTTTTAGCTGAGGGAAAAGAAATCTTGATAGTATTAGCAATGGCAGGTGGAGACGGATGTCAGACTACTGTCACAAATGTGTCCTTTGGCTTGTCGAGTTGTGTTCTAAGTTAGTATTATGGGGGTCACACATGAAGTAGTTCTTAAAAACTGAGATATTTTGTATTTCGTATGTTGGCCAGTATACTTTTACTGCCTTGATTTTCAATTAGACGGTCAACTTTGCGCCACAAGGAAATTAGTGCAGTTGGTTGAACAACGTTTGGACCAAAGTTACGGATCAAATTTTTTCTTTCTTTATTTGTATTTATCTTTGTTGTACTGGTATATATGTGTATATACATGATAAGAGATCAGTGAAACTAGTCTTACACTTACAGCCTGTGATAATGAACCTGATTTATTGTATTTTTAATTCTTCTGACCAAAAAGATATTTTCTTTAAACGAACAAACTCATGTATATTGATTCCAGCCTCAAGGATAAAAGTGTGTGATGTTTCAGGCCAGTTGCACACATTTTGTCTGTTCTAACCGGTTCATATCATGAGTTTATAAATTTTGGTACGTGTGATTTTATCAGCTAAAGATTGACCTGTTTTATTTTTCTGTATTTTTGCGTTGTACAGGTAGCTTTTGAAACATTCAGGACAAGTAGAGGCTGGTGCGTGTAGTACAGTTTGTGTCTGGGGATGTCATTAATAATATTAGTCCTGGTACAATAGGGTCCACTGTTAAGAGTGCCATTTGTTGTTCAGAGAGGAGATGTGTTCCTTATGATGCAGTTGGTGATGCTTCCATGACAGGACGGCCAATACATGTCACAAGAGTGTTGCCAGCTGGTCTATTCTCTAATTTTCTGAGGATGTTGTACATTGTCACATTACGCAATTCATTCCAGTTTAATTCTTCTGCTACTGTGGTTGATGGGTAATTCTTGCCTGCCTTAGTTATCAATACTACAATCAGAAAGTCATTCAGAGTGGAAAAACACAGAGCAAATGAATTTCAGCCTCCGTTTGCAGTCAGCTGATATTTTATAGTAATGTCCCTTCCGCTGGCTTTGAGAAAGTGGAGTGCTGAAGGAGAGGAAAATAACTACTTACAGTTTGTTTCTGTTTGGTGCTGTAGTGTAAAAAATGTAGTTATAACCTTGAAAAAGAAGTTCATTTACCGAGTATCTGCAATCTGCATCGATAAACTATTTTCAAGCAATACCGGAAGTCCCACCAAAGTTGTATGTCTTATTTTCTGTGTATATAATCCATGTAAATAGTCTCAGTGTGTTCTAATGAAATATTGTTCTCATATATTTTTACTTAGTTTTGTCTGCTTGTAAACTGGTACTCTTTTGTCCTGAATAATAGTACGGGTGTGAATAATAGTACGGGGTGGCATTTTCAGTGAAAATTAATAATAGTACGGGTTTGAATAATAGTACGGGGTGGCATTTTCAGTGAAAATTAATAATAGTACGGGCTTGAATAATAGTACGGGGTGGCATTTTCAGTTACTGTAAACACAACCATACCACTCATTAACGAGTCATTACTAGTTGAATTAAAATACTTGACTGCTTGAATTGAAGATTGCTTGCCGGTACCGGCTTGCTGGTACCAGACGGCTTTTCAGCATCCATGTTTTCGCGGATTTTCATAAACGAATCGTGATTGGCTTAGAACCGGCCAAACCCACTGACTGTGGCCAATCGCAGAACACGTTGCTCTGACGCATGGCTGCGCGTGCCCGCTTGTTGTGATGCCGATCGGTTGATAAACAGCGCACAAAAAGGTACGATTTGGCTTCTCATTTTCGAACAGCAAAAAAAGAAAGCGTACGGGTTTGAATAGGCGTACGGGCGGCGCAAAAAAGCCAAAATTTAATAAGCGTACGGACTTAAATAAGCGCGTACGGGCGGCGCAAATTGCCCGAAAAAAATACGCGTACGTGGACGCTTATTCGGGACAAGAGAGTAAACATTTCAAACGCCAGAAGAAGGTTGTGTCTTATCCTGTTAAATTTGAATAGTGCTTGCCTTGGTGAAAGCCTTCCATGTGTGTTTATTGTGCTGTAGTCGTGTCACAGAATTGTTGACAGTCTAATGGAAATGATGTCCTTTGAACACATGAAATACGTTTTTTAGATTAAAAAAAAAAAAATCCTTATTCCAGTGCATATTGACTGTGCATATTGATTGAATGACTTCATGCATGTTGATTTGGGCATTTATTTAGGATCGTTGAAATCCAAATCCAAATAGTGTATGTTGATTGTTTCCCTCCATCATCATTTTGATCCATTGACAATCACTTTTTTTCTTCTTTTTTTTTTGTCATAAGCATATGCATCCTATACTTATAATGTGATAAACGTAGAACTATCTTGTTTGTGTGCTCTCTGGTGCATTTGTTTTTACTTACTCTGAAGGTCACAGAAGAAAGATTCAAGGGACAGAAAAAGATTCAAGGGACAGAAAAAGATTCAAGATACAATGGAAAGTTTTAATTCTATGAAGATGCACTCTTTGTGACGCATTTTGGGGGGGGGGGGGGCATTTTTGGAAAACAAAATCCAGAAAATGCAGTTGTGTTGATTGGTTGATTGATATGTTGATCGGTTGATCGATGTTAAGTGCATTTATGGAAGTGTCAGGCCAAAGAAAGTCATAACTTTCTGCAGTTAGAAGCTACAAAGTCATGAAAATGGTCGCAAGGAACTCATTTGGCAAACAGTCTTAGAGCTTTGTCAGTGGCAGTTTCTTCAGAACTCATTACGAACGTAGACTTTAGATTTCAACACACAGATTTCCTCACTTTGTTATGAAGATGGATGGTACAGCTGAAGTGTAAAGGGATCGTGTTGTCGACGGGTCTGAAGTGAGTGTTCCGCAGGCACATGTATCTGGACTGAGAGGAAAGTGTATCTGGTAATGATAGGAAGAGTGTATCTGGTGATTATGTTCCTTTCCTTCTTGGATTTTTTTCATGACTGTAATTAAGGAATGTTTCAAGGCTTGGCTAAAATTGATATTCTAAAGGTGGCGTGTGGTTGTATGACAATTTGAGATACTTAAATGCAGTCAGCTACGTGTTTACATTCAGCATATCAAATTTTATGTTATATGCGTAGTCTTCATGCTGGTGTGTGTGTGTGTGTGTGTGTGTGTGTGTGTGTGTGTGTGTGTGTGTGTGTGTGTGTGTGGGAGAGAGAGAGAGAGAGAGATGTCCTATTTACAGCATGTTGTACATGTGACAGTGGACTTAAAAAGTCTAGAGTATGGGCACAACTAAAGAGATACACTTATATGTCACTGTTTTCATGTCTTCACCACCTTTTGGCCCGTTTTGGGAATCACTGCCAGTAGGTAAGGCGCCTTTTAATTGCAGCTAATTGATGTTCGTAAGATTACGCTCATTATGTAACTCAGTTACTCTGGTAAACCAATGAAAAATCATACATGTATCCGTCCTGGAAATATCGAAATCAATAATTATACATATCTGGTCAATCAGATTATCCATTTCGTCCTGCCGGCACAGTCTGCCTTGTAGGTCTTGTTTGATCACTCGTCAATTCTTGAATGTTATGTGAGACAATCGCGTGCCATTTGCTTGCGAAATGTTTCAGTATTTCAATTCTGTTGTTCTGAATCAAATCAGGAGCAATACATGAAAGAACACATTCCATTTGTCACGTTACATGCTTGCCATCTTACATTTCCTTCCATACCATTTTATAGCTGCCCAACGATTTTTATGTGTTTGTAGTTGCTAATGGCAGAATGATGGCACAGTGGTGAGATATATACTCAGTAGTTTTAGACTTAATACGCAGTCATTCCGATATTATTGTGTGTTCTGCATTCGACTTCTATTTATTGAAACAAATAAAATACTAGAGAAGATAGATTGTGTGTGTGTGTGTGTGTGTGTGTTTGTGTGTGCGTGCGTGTACGCGTGAGAGAGAGAGAGAGAGAGAGAGAATAACGAAAAGCGCACCCCTGACTCAAACCTTCACAATATGTTGTCCTTCAATGATTTTTTTGTTGTGATGTTGAATAATTTTGTGATGGAATACTCGCATCCTTACATCGGCAGCAGAGCAGCAGTGTATTTCTCTCTCTCTCTCTCTCTCTCTCTCTCTCTCTCTCTCTCACACACACACACACACACACGCACACATACGCACGCATGCACAAACTCAAAAATACAGATTCGGCTGAAGAGTTTTTTTGATCATATCAGTTTTCCGTCAGACACACAAACGCATACAAACAGTTTCACCGGTGATCCTTTCTCATCCAGCAACACATTCAGTTTCTACAATGTACAGTACATAAAGACGGACAGAATATCTTACGTGAAGAATGATTTCTCATCTGGACTGGTGATCCTGTACAGTACCACTTAGTGGCACCACACCACCTCTCTAGAAACTTTCAAAACATCAATGATGATACGCATACAATTAAAAAAAAACCAACCCAAAAACATACAAGGAACAACACAAACAAAAAGACGACATAAAATCCAGTTAGCAGCACATCACGACAAAAACGCAGCACAGATCATACACTGTGAATGTTGAGTAAGCCATAAAATGTAAGACGACTTGGATTCTGATGTCACGGAGCAAACTTTGGGGGAAAATAACGGGGGAAAAGAAGAAAAAAATGGGGAACAAAATGCATGATATCAGGCAAAGTAATCTGGCTGGATTTCGATGGCACGCTTAAAATATTTGTCATATTTAAAATGTTACAAAAACTGTTGTTTGAAAGTACAATGGAAATACTTTCGAATGACAATAACGATGCATAGAGACCATTGGAATGTCATACGCATTTGCCTTGAGAAATATTTATCCTGGAAATATATATCTCAAATTCGCACACGTGTTAAAAATGCAACATGCCAAAGAAATAATTATTGTAAAAAAGAAAAATTATAAAAATATTCCTTTGTTTCAAACATTTTTAAAAGCAAAATTATACTGACAACTTCAATGGCTTGGAGGAAAAACATTCGTTATTTTAACATTATTTAACGTACATTATGGTCATTGTTGAGTAACACTGCATAAACATACATCTGTACGAGTCAGCGAGGTATAAGGTGAAATAACTTTCTTAATTAAGGATTTCATATGAAGTAGGTGTAAAACCACCACAAACCGTGATCATTCAAGACGTATATTTATGGGATTTGACTTGAACATTGTACCATGTAATGAAATACTTTTTTTTGTTTGCTGCCCCAACTCTTTGCCGGCTCCAGTGGTATTCCTCCCAGGTAATGGGTGGAACCCACGGAGGACCCGGAAGCTGGGACAATTTTTATCATGCATGAGGATGGAGATGAGGATGATAGTAAGATGATGCTATGGAGGTCCATGTGGTTTGGGACTGCGGGACAGGGCTGCATTCCACGTTTCCTGTCATAAAAATCCCGGCATTAACCAGGCCCGGGAACTACGGCACCTGCGGTGCCGGCCGTGTAATCATCCACATCATAAGACGTGTCATATAAGGGAAGCACCCCCCAAAGTCGCACCCGTGAAGTGGGTGAAACTCGGCTGTGTGGCAACAGCCTCCCCAACGGGTCCATAGCACACCCTCTCTGGGTAGGAGCCGACCTAGGTAGGAAAAATCCCGCTTGCCTCGGCTGGGACTCGAACCCGGGTCTCCCGGTCCATGATCCGAAGTGCTAACCACTACACTACGGGAGCCGGTGTGTAATGAAATACTTGTACATTTAAGGGCCACGCACCCTCCATGCCACGTTTCAGTTTTGCGACGATTGAAGCGATCTTTGAGTGCTGTTGAACTGACAGATGAAGTGTGACAACCCATTCGGAGCGTCCTGTACTTGTCGTGACAGCCATTTCAGACCGTGACCCCTGCCGGACTACGTGACAGAAAGGAACAAAAATCCCAGAAACAACAAACTAAATGAAGAACACGTGCACAGCTAGAATTATACAAATCTCACTAAATACTGTGACATTCTACTGTCTGCTTTCAAACTCTCCCATTTTCGAATCCTGTCAAATATTCCAGATCCGAACCATCGACGTCACCGTATGTGAGTTGCGGTTACGGGAAACATTTCCCTCGACTACGTCATTATTATGCTGGAAACAGAAAAAAAGCCACCATTTCCTGGGTGAAAACGATGACCTCATTATTGCGCCGGAGACACTTCCCAAGTGCAACATGATGACATCGTGTTGTACTGAAAAGAGCGGAGTTGTCAGCATATACAGCAAACACTGAGCTCACTCTGTGCAAACACGAACAACTACCGTCATAATTATACTCGTATTTGCTGCACAAATATACGATAGTTTCCGTAAAGCATGGTGCACACACTGCAGCTGAACACTGACAAATCACACGTGAAAGCTGAATCCACGAAACCTTTTCGTTGTGCACTAGTGACTACCAGCTCCACCGTGCGTGAATGTTGCCGTCATGTGAACGTGCATAGTTTACACATATAACTACAATCACTTCTCGTTACCAGTACAAGGACCAGGCTGTCCGCCGTCGGTGTCACTCACTGACACGTGTTCTTGCACGGTGCGGAAACGCTCCTACAGTAATTTGTAGCCTACCCCAGCAGTGAAGGGTTCGATTTTTCATGTCTTCTGCTGACTGTCGATATACTGATGCATTATTGTTTGAGCAAATCTGCCGTAAACTAACAACACTATCTACTCGCCATTCGTGTATTGTCCTAGTAGTTTGGGAGCACCTCTCTCACACGATCCACGTCTGTGGAACAAAATCAGTTGCAGAAAGTTAAGTCCAGCAAAGACAAAAGGTTGCTAGGTCACACCACGTGACCTGGGTCTCTGAAGGTGATGACGTCGTTACAAATTTCCACAGTCTGCACCTGGTTAGGGTTAAAGTAGGCCGGCATGATGGAATCTTGCGGGAGACTCTCCGTGGACCCGTAAATAGACCAGCCGCCCATTGCGTCGGCCACACTAAGGTCGACAAACAAGTCTACTAGATTGTCGTCCTCCTCAGTGTCACCGGGTTTGTTACTAGCGTCACCTACTTTACCGTCGGCAGTAGCTCCCTCACCGGCAGCTTTCTTGTCTTTTTTGTCATCTGCACCTGCGTCCCCCGGTTTCTTTTTCACATAGGCATCCACGTCTTTGGATTTTTCTTTGCCGTTTTTATCCCCTTTCTCATCTTTCTTGTCATCTTTCTTGTCTTTGTCTTTTCCCTTGTCGTCGGATTTGTCTTTCTCCGTGGCGCCTTCTTTGTTTTCATCGCCTTCGTTATCGTTGTTGTTTTCCTCTTCCGCCTCTGGGATGTCTCGTTGTACGATGAGGTCTAGTGCCGGCCAGTACTGCTTGTAGCCGGCGATAATTTCGTCCATTTGACCCTGGAAACAGAAACAGTGACGAATAGTTTTGTGATTGTGTGTGTGATTGTGTGTGTGATTGTGTGTGTGTGTGTTTGTTTGTGTGTGTGTGTGTGTGTGTGTGTGTGTGTGTGTGTGTGTGAAAAAGAAAAAGAAAGTGAAGTATGAAAATAAGAACACCTAAAGATGTGGTTGTGCGAGGGAAACGCTGTATGTCGAGTTAGGAGTTTCAAAACCTCTATGTTCTTTAGCCTCTTGCATCCCACTGTAACTACATATAGACTTATTTCTTTCATGTTCACTTTAAAAAAAATCAGTAGCCGTACTTCACGCCCATTCCTTCAGGCAGTCATTCCGTTATTGGTTCGGCTAATCGGTTAGCCTGAAATACGCCAGACAATTCTTACTGACCACGACAGCAGCAAAATCTAAACCAAGGAAGCTTACAATACTGCACCTTGAAACTGATGGTTTTAAGGCTCAGCTTCTGTCCTTTTCTGGAGAGGACGTTTTTGAGCAGCATGGGGACAAAGCCTCCCGCCATTGTTGCTAGTGTGGTGTTGGTGGACGACATGGCCATCACGTTGCCGAACGCCATCACCACGATCATGACGAACATGAGGAAGACGACGATGATCATGAACTTGCCCGTGGCCGCCAGGAGGTTGAGGTACACAGGTCCTGGTGCTCCGTGCACGCGCACCTGTACATTTGTGTTGCATTTAAAACGGTTAAATACAAGATTGCAGAACATCTGTGGAGCTCATCAGTATGATGGCCTCGTCGCATCCCGTTTTAAATGCAACAGTGGCACTTGAAAACTTTACGAATCTCTTACCAACTCGTTCCTGACTGAACAGCTAGCTAAACATAACCTGCTTAGATTAACTGGCGTACTGAGTGAGTAACCTCTAGAAATCAGATTCTGTGATGCTTTCATATTAGGATGTCTGTAGGGCATGTAGAACATACCGCTGTATAAGTTTTTGAAGTATGCGGGGCATTTCTTTGGTTATTGTGAGATTTTTTGCCAGTGAGTACTGCCTCAGCATGTCTGTACTGTTAAAAGACACATAATCATGCCTATAATGATTCTGGGGTGGGTTGGGAGGGGAAGGGGAAGGGCAGATGTTACTCAGAGTACATCAAATAACAATCAGGCTTTTGGGCTAACAAGACGTTAAGCTAAGACGCCACGAGTTTGTGTGTCCGTATGAATGTATGCATGCATGTTTGTATGTTGGTATGTATACATGTATATATGTATTTTAAAAAAAAAAGTATAAAAAAAGAGAAAATAGAAGCGGCCATTTAGTTTCTACCATGGTGTCTGTCGAAAGAAATGTGAGGTAAACATTATTAGTTAAAAAAACAAAAACAAAAAAACGCCACGAGAAAAGGCGCACCGGCATGTTTTTGTGAGAAAGCCAAGCATTTGAAACTCCGCCATGTCTTTCCTACCTGACACAGTTTCTGGAAGAGACGTAGTGGGATGCGCGGTGTGTCGTAAGAGTCGAGAAACAGCAGCAGCTGACCCAGTTTCCAGCGGATCTCCTTCTTGTCGAAGTTGAGCTGAGGCTGGATCTGGTCGTCCTCGTCCACAGTCTTCACCTGGCAGCGACATAAAACACGCTTTGTATGAAGAGCAGGGGGACATCATAACATGAACTGGAGAGTCACCTTTGAGTGCGTTGAACTTGAACCGACAACACCAGCTGGAAAATGCCGACCAACAAACCATTACCACCACTACAACCACCGACACCACCGATAAAGAGCGGGCAATGGATCAATAATAATAATAATAATAGTATAGGCGCTTTAACCAATTTCATGACTCGGCTCAAAGCGCCGCGAACTGAACCCAACACGCACGCTCACGTGACTCAAACGCATTCTTTCACACTGGACATAAACACATTACAATCACGTGGTGCGAAGGGTCAGCTCAGCTGAAAAAAAAAATTCGGAATTTGGAATTGCATTTATTTTTCAAATCTGGTGGGCTGAACATTTCCAAAGCAACGAATCACGCAGTCAGATCGCTGAACAACAATCAATACAAGCAAATGGTCAGCGAATCAATGAAATCAAGCAGTCATCTAACCATTACACAGCCCATCCACCCACCAACGAGTCGCCGAGTCAGCTACAACATCCACTATGAACAGACCCGATTAGCTAGCTGGAACTGCGGACTTACCAGAAAGGCGGCGTTGGCTTGCTGTGAGCTGGACATGGCTGCTATCTTGCGCAGGTCGTCCGTGGTGCGGTCAATCATGTCATCAATGATGGACTTGTTGAAGGTGAGGTAGTTGTCGTAGACGTTGTCGTAACAGTCGTGCATGTAGACAAACACCAGTAGCACCATGGTGACGTACTTCAGCACTGAGCCGGCGTTTACGATGATCCCCATCATGGTAAAGGCCAGGAACTGTAAGCAGAGAGACAAGAGTGAGCGTTCACGCTGATCCCCATCACGGTAAAGGCTAAGGACAGTGGACAGAGACACGTGATATCATATTCCTGTGACCAGAAAACCGCGCAACATACATTACTTGATGCATGCATATCGGTGTGACTGACACAAACGAACGGAAGCAACTTTAATGAAGCATCTGACTAGCAGCTGTGAACTGCGATTTGTTTGTAGGTTCTCTCAGCAGTTTCAAACAATCGAAAGGGACATAACCTTCCATCAGAACCAAACGCACTTATCAAACGTGCACCCATATGCAGCAGCCAATGAAATGCAACGGAGCACCTACCTCAATAATAAGTCCCATAGACTCTGCAAAGATGAGAGCGAGCGAGTACAGGATACAGAGGCAGAAAGCTGAGCAGGCGATCTGTAGCAGCAAATCCCGCACTGTGGCAAACCCGCTGAACGTCAGATCCTGTGGACAACACGTCTCCTCCTCTTTCTCCTCGCCGTCCTTATGTACGGCTTTATCTACCTTGGAGATCCGGTGACCTAACTTCCGCATGCGCTTCATCTACAACAGTCAACATAAGATCAGATCAGCATCTACAGGTGCAGCTGTGGGTGTTACAATAATTTGTCATAGTCAGTGTAATTGATTCTACCTAACATTACATTATAAGTAAGCTTAACATTCAGAAGGAGTGCTAACTGCAATCTATCAAATCGTCGTGTGCAACAAAGTGGACAGACAGATGTCTGCCTTTTGTGAAAGGTTGGACACGAATGACTGAACATCCCATCCAACCCCAAACACGCCATTCAACTCTGACGATATTGGCTGCGGAACATACAAGAGTGGCCAAGTCTAAATCCCAAATTGCACTAGTTTTCATCATTGTAGATGCGCCAAAAACTTTTTTAACGCTAATGATTCAACGAGCAAAAAAGTTTTGATATAAAAAATGAAATAAAAATAAAAGCCTACAGTTGTAGGAAAAACCTTGCCATACCTTCAGCGTCCGAGCTTCAGCAGACAGCGTATCCCGACCGATGAGTTTCTTGGCGTGGAATGGCAGGCGGTGCGAGAGGTAGACAGTGGGTACACAGTAGGCCAGGAAGAGAAAGAGACAGAGCGGGGCGATGACCACACCATAGAAAGGAGCGATAAGGAAGGCCAGCAGGCCACACTTGCGGTACGGGAATAACATGGTCCTGATGATGACGCCAAGCACGCCGGTCTGTGACACGTTACTCATGTCCTGTAGCGACTTCCTGGCTACGTCCTTTAGCTTATCTCGCACTCTGAAACACACACAGCAAATGGTAATACTAATAGTTTACGGTACTTCTTCTAGCCACGTTTTGCAGCTGACGTTCTAATCCTCGACACAGCCACACAATGTAAATATTTCATGGTATATTTCTTGCCTCGTTTTTTTCAACTACTAATCCGCGTCACCGCCAGAAAACGATGGTATTTTATGGTAGTTTTCTTCTCATGCTCTTAGACTCAGCCATTACCGTCTTCTCGGCTCACCTGAATCCTCTGAAGCTGTGTTTCTCTGATTGTTTTCTGTGGACGAATATGTACCCAAATGTGCTTCACAACTAAGGAAGGAAATGTTTGATAATTTACACCAATAAGCAGTCCTACCACCTGACCAGATCAGCTTATACGGAAGCGTGATGGTTAATTCATAATAAAGGAACCAACAAAATCTTTTATGACCACAAAGCACAGACAAATGAAACAGTGCCGTTTTACCCATGGGTGGAAAATCCGATGACAAGGCCAGCAAAGAAGTAGAAACAATAGGTGGCGATGAAGATACCATGGAAGGGAGTGAAATACTGGATGACATTAGTCCGGTACAGGTCGAACTTCTCAGTCAGGTCTAATCTAGCTATAGCGTCCCTTCGCGTCGTCATCTCCTCGTCCTCATAATTATAGTAGATGAAGAGACGCATGTAGTAGGGGAAAGGCACCAGAAGCAACAGAACTCCTGTCAACAGAGAGGTCACGGGTTAGGTCATCACGCTGGACAAGTCACGCTTGCAGCTGTTTTGGGAAACTAGAGGTTTCAATGGTCAGTATCAGCTTCCATCGCCCATGCCGGATTGATTACCTGAAGGAGGTAACTACTAAGTAAGAAGTAAAGGGTACTTTGGGAGGGATACATGCAGGGAGTTGCCAAATAAAGCTACCCAGTAGCCAACCATCACACTTCTGTCCGAGAGGCTGCTAAGCAAGCAAAACAACACGTTCAAACCAAAACAACATCACTGTGCAGTTTATAAACAGAATCAAGGCGCCGTCAACTGAGGGAAAGCAGCAACGACTATTTTCTGTTTGTAGTGTCTACAGACGGCCAAAGAGACACCACTAAAATATAATGAGTCCCCCATCTACTGACTGGATGTCAAATTAGGCCGGTGCAAACTAACCTATCCAGACCGGTGAATATGGCTGGGAAGGCAAAGATAGCGACGTTTACAAAAACAAAACAAAAAATGAATAAAACAAACAAAACAAACAAAAAATGAATAAAACACACAAACCCTTGACGAGCGCCTGAACGAACATGTGCCACGTGCAGCGATGTCTGAACTTGGGTTCCATGCTGGCGTACACGCTGGTCTCACAACAATCGCGGAAGGCGGAGATCTGCTTGATCTTACACCGACACAGGTTGTCGTAGATCGTCCGAAGCAGTCCTGTGGGCGGCTCATTTTCCGGGATGATCCGTTTTCCCTTCACCTGTTGTGACGAAATTGCTACTAATCATGAGGTACGAAAGTGATGTCTTGTCATCAAGGTATTGTTCTGAGATCTACCGCCTCACAAACGTGGCTAATCAGGCCAAGAATACACTGTAAGGAAAATGGGCAGCTGATGGGAAGAACGGATAAATCATAGAAGTTCTTGGCTCATACAAACCCTACTTGACGGGGTAAAAACGTCAGTAGATGCAATTTATTTACTCCTGCGTTTTTTCGTCAGATACTTTTAGGTTCAGTTTTTGATTTTTTTTGGGTGGGTCTGATCCTCTCTTACGATCGGATACAGTATTTAGTAAATGCTAAAACTAGATATCTACAAGCCAGCTGAAAGCTATGCCGCAAATTCAACTCCAAACTCCATACCGCAAACCTTGAAAAGTCAGAGTTATCGGACAACGGCTGAATCATCAATCATTCATCGGAACTCATGAAAAAAAGACACCCACACACCTTGATCCTGAGTTCCGACATCTTGATGGGCACGATCTCATCACTAGGCACCGTATCCAGGAACTCCCTGAAGCGCCACCAATCGGACACGTCCTCCAGAGTCAGGCGGTGCTTGAAACGGACGTTGGCGTCTGTCTGTTCCGACACGAACAGCTTCATCTTGAGGTCCTGCTTCAGCTTCACCACGTACTCGGCCGCCACGTACATAGCGCTGTACATGTTGGTCGGGAGAAACTTGGGACAGAACAGGAACATCATCACCTGCAACATGGGGCAACACACAAAAACGTTCATGAAGCAGGTTCACCTTTCTTTGTAAAAAATCATTCAATTCCCGGGGAGCCGGGGCGGCCGAATGGTAGAGCGCTGGACCTCCAGTGCTCGCGTCGTGAGTTCGAATCCTGACTGGGGCTTTTTCATCGCTGCCCCGTCTTTGATATCATCCGTATGTGGTGGAAAAGAGACGTTAAACCCCCAAACACCCACCCACTCACCCCATTCATTTCCCTGAATGTGCGATTTACTTAAAATAGCTGGCTGTTGCAGGCCAGACGTATTCGCTTTCATCTGAGTGTCCGATCATGAAGGTAAGGAAGAACGCTTAGCAGCTTAGCAAAACAGTCTCACAGTTTGATTCAGGGCCTGCCTGTATCCATGCTTACAACGTGGTGTCAAGGAAACAAGACTCAGTCTGGTTTCTCTCTGAAGGACGATATTTTGCCTCTCAACTGCATGACGGGGAGCCGGGGTGGCCAAATGGTAGAGCGTTGGACTTCTAATGCTCGGGTCGTGAGTTCGTACCCCGGCTGGGGCCAAATATTTGTGCTGGCTTTTTCATTGTTGTCCCGTTTTTGATATCACCTGTATGTGGTGGAAAAGGACGTTAAATCCCCAAACACCCACCCACACCCACCCTCAACTGCATGATCTTTTTTTTTCTCTTACCGAGTTCAACTATATAGTGGTAGGATGTATGAAAAGTCTAACAGTGGCCTGAATGTCGCAATAAGGCGAAACTGGCGGTGGAATATCAAGAAGTGGCCTCTGGTTGACTAATGGAGTAGAAATTCTAAATTAGTCAGCACTACACAGGTGCAGACCAGGCTGCTGACCTTGACCAGGGTGATAGCGAAGTAAAGGATGGTGATCCACTTGTCGTCGTCATCATCAGAACAGACGATGTCGCCCTGCACTGTGCGTGTACAACAGTTGTAAACAAACTCCGCGTACCCGTCATTGTCCTTGATCACCTGAACCAACGAAAAACAGTGAACACTCCACCAGGAAATCTTTCACATGCGTTTAAACTCAGGTTTAAAAAACAATCTTACCCGTAAAGACTGATATAATTCCAGCTAGCTCAGTAGTCCACAACCAAAACAACGAAACAAAACAAACAAACAAACAAAAAACAAATTTAAAAAAGAAGAAGAAACAAACAAGCAAGCAAGCAAGCACGCAAGATAATACCCCCCCCCCCCCCCCGAAAAATCAAAGAAACATCTATAGTAAGATTTTAAGGAGTCTGAGTAGCACATATTATTTCAGGCGTGTAGTAAGAATGCTAAAGCTTGAACTGTTATCTTCAGAGACCATTTGGCATGCAAGGGCTCAGGGATCGTTTCGTTTATAATCAAAATTAAACATTCCTCGTGTTATGAATGAATGCGAGCCAGAGACGTGTTTAATTCTCGGCAAGAAACACACAACATGACTGACCTGGTTACACACATACTCCTCACGTGCTGACTGGCCATAACTGGACCTCTTCACCGTGTCATATCGAGACAACAGCAGAAGCCGTGTCAAGGTCATCTTCCCGTCAGGAGTAAGGCGGTTAAAACAGCCCGGGGGTCCGTCCTGAAGCGTGACGGTGGCGTCCGTGACCCCGATAGTGAGGATGTTCATGGACAACACGTCGTAGTTAAAACTCAGCATGAGCAGCGTCCGACCGTGACGACTTCTGGTCCGGTACCACAGGTAAGGCTTGTACAGGTTGGCAATGTTCTCATGGAACGGCTGAGGGGGACCAGAATTTGTTTTTCAGTGTTTGATGAGAACTACAATTGAAACGTTTAGTCCCATGGCCGCGGCTAATAAGCACACATCTGCTTTTCTAACTAAAATGTAGTCTATTGTAGCCCTGGGAACAACAACAACAATCCTAAGGGCAACAAGAACCGATCGAGAGACTGGGTGCGGTTACCTCGATCTACTATTTAGCGCAGCTGCCTCCAGGTAGTCAATGTCATGTACAATAGCATTGGAACGACATTGTCACGTGGTTTTCATGCTGGACGATCTCCGTAGTCTATCAGGGTTAACTGTTTTAAAAGCAAAGTTGACAAAGAATGTACCGACACCAAGATCAAATTCATTTGGGCAAAATGGAATGTGATTGTGGAGTTTGGGATTGAACCAAACACTGCCTCTCACCCTGTACGAACTGTTTTGAAAGCGGAAAGTGATCTTGAACAGGTTAACGTTCTTCTCATCCTCCATCTGCTCGATGTAACGGTGCATGTTCTCCAGCGGCCAGATGGTACAGTCCACAGAACTGCCGTTAGCCTGCTCCTCCAGGATACTGGCGCTTTCGGCGCCTGGTGCGGGTGTCGGCATGTCCATGTGGGGCTTGGCTTTCTTGAAAGGCTTCTGTATGTCAAGGGTTAACAGGATTTTCATCAAGGCAATGCAGCAGTTGGCAGACTTTACAAAGGTTGGCTGTAAAGGAAACGTCTTCTACACTTTAATATGTATTGCATCCTGGCGTTGCACTGGGATGCAGGGTAGCATTTTCCCGCTCTGGTTGATGTTTCAAACACTGGTGCTATGGCTGTGAGAATACAGTGGGGTGCTTTGGAAAGACGATAAAATGTGGGCAAATTGATTTAAAAGGAATGCTCGTATCTGAGCAACGGGTAAAGAAGGGGCGAATTTCGGGCGCGAAACAAAGACACAGATTAACAGGTGGACAGACAGTACTCGATGAAACAGTCACATTCATAATTCAGCCATTACCATGGGTGTTCCATATTCGGTGGAGTTGCCCAGGTCCGTACTTGAATTCAGCGGAGCAACGCCATCGACAGCCTGCGCAGAGGTCAAGGTTACGGCAGCTGCTAACGCCCCCAAAGGCAGTAACCATCTACAACACCCCATGATAAACAAGGTGATCCTAGTAGTGTTGGGACGGCGTCGTCTTCTTGTCGATGATGGACTCAGGTCACTCCACGTGGGCTTCTCATTGACTTGAGGAGGTTAATCTGAAATTGAGAAAATATTTCTGTTAAGCAATAAGGGTATATAACAAGCCTCTCTCTCTCTCTCTCTCTCTCTCTCTGTGTGTGTGTGTGTGTGTGTGTGTGTGTGTGTGTGTGTGTGTGGTGTCGCGAGTGTTGTCCGTTGCAAAGGTGACTTGGAAGAGTGTGTACTCAAAAACAAGGCTTTCCAGACTGAAGCAGACATTTTCTCTGTACAAGCAGGTTCCGCTCGTCCCATACAGCCTTTATACTCCATGGTTACTTAGGACTGAACATTCACTGAGTGTTTGCGCATACAGTGACATACCCTGCTGTCACAACTGTGATGTATCAAGAAGATAAGAGAGGCCGGTAACGCTTTGTGCACCATCACTGTCTACTTTACTGTAAACTTCGGTTTAAAAAAAACTCCTTAGCACCGAGACTTAACAAGTGTCAGTTCCGCCAGGTTTGCTACTTTGCCTGTCATGTTCGCATGTTGACATAGCTGAACACTTGCGGCACTCCATTGACGAGACCAACAAAGACTGAAGTAGAGCAACACGTGGGTTTAAAGAGCGACTAGTGTCTTTTGATTGATGGCTCTGGTACAATAGATATAATCTGGTGGGTGGAAGGTGTGACCTAGCAAGCAAGCGCCACTTGAGCGTACAGATCGCTGATGTTGGTAGATGTTACGCCAATAGGCCAATGACATCTCTGGCATGCAGAACTCTCTCTCTCTCTCTCTCTCACCTAACAGAAAGTAACCCTCGAAAGCCCCCTCCTATCACCCCCACCCCCACCCCACCCCTCTAGCGCCACAGGTCCAGGCCGCCTCCACACGAAGAGATCGTAACCATCAACTTCAACACACACACACACACACACACACACACACACACACACACACACACACACACAGAGAGAGAGAGAGAGAGAGAGAGAGAGAGAGGCTGCACGGCTGTGGTGAATGACACGCATTCCAAACGGCGCTTTTGAGTGAATTTCTTTAGTCACCCCAAAGGTATTTTGGAGCTGAAACTGCTCATTTCACGACCAGTCATGCATCCAATCAAGGCCACACACTGATTTGGAGCAAGGCTGACACTGTGTTTGCATGACAGCGCTGACAGCAGGTTTGGAGGGGATAATATCAACTGGTTTTGAAATTTTCATTTCTGGTTTTAATCCCTTCCATTCACTGAATCTTGGCCCATTACACTTTTGCCTGAAGGGTTTCTGTCAATTTACTCCCGACGATATAGTGGTAGTCTCTTAAACATTCCAAAATTACCGTCGTCGCTTTTCCCAGTTGACCCAAAGCAGGAAAGCTGGAAACGACTCCAGTGAAGCACGTGTCATCCACACACTGAATATCAGCACTGACTGCCACATTGTGGGAAGGGCCAGCTTAGCTGATTTTCATTGTTTTTGTAATTTTATCCTTTTAGGCTGGACGATGCCAAAGAACACTGGTGTAGCGCCAACCCAAGGATGAACAGTGATGCAAATAATGCTCAAGCTCAGCACATTATTGTTGGAAATCAGTTTGTTGATTTCCAAGAGAGAGAGAGAGAGAGAGAGAGAGAGAGAGAGAGAGCAATACCAGACGACAAATCGGGAAGGTCAAATCTTATTTCCGGACTGCTGACGTCCGTGCATCCGACATCAAAGGGCATTTTCTGTGTCCACCAAAAAGCCCATTACCTTTCACCACCCCAGTGACTCCGGGTAACCAAACAACCCAAGACAGAACGTGTATGGCGGAAAGGGCAGTTTACTTCGTAAAACGCCAACAAAACACAAACAACAAGAATTTGAATTAGTGGTCCTGCTTTTAACGACGTTTAAATGCTCTCCGCACAGGACCATGTAACATATATAACCCGCACAATTAGTGTAGAATAAACCAATCATCCAATGCATACGTATTCAATTCTATAGATTCAGAGACATGAACCAAGCCCCATATCTGTTTAGCAGTGCTAAATGCCACATTGTGATTGTTATACCATGCAATAATGGACAAAAGTGCAGCTCGAGTGTTATACTACGGGGGCCATCAAAAGGAGATAAGAAGACACCAATATATATATATATTATATGCTGGCGAATAACGGAGAAACTAATGCTGTACTATAAAGACTGACAAATGGAGGTCGGAAAGGGGGGGGGGGGGGGGGGGGGCGGAAAGAGAGAAGAATTTCTATCCGTTCAGCTTGATGCGAGCCTACTGACAGCCGACCGTCTAAAATCAGAATGACCAGTTTCTCAAATGTGGCTAGCACCGAATAAATGACTTGAGCAATCCAGGCTGCCAGTCTGCGACAGATCAAAGAGCTCACTGATACAAGGTTCTCCTTCAGCACGCTCTGCTGGCACAGGTGGGGTTTAGCTGCAAAGCTGCCGATAGCCGGCACCGACCTGGTCACGTCCCTCGCTCATTTGTCCTTTCGCAACAAATGCAAACTGTGAGTTGAATTTGACACGGAACCTCCAAAGGCTGTCTATCGACTGCGTTAACTGGGACTTGAAGGTCTCCTATTACAACCACCTGTTGGTGCTTACATTGCGACGGCTATACTCAAAACTATTTCTTTCTGCTTCTTTCACCGTCATGCGTCAGTCGGCAGATTATCGCTGGATCGGTAGTATGAAAGTGCCTCGTCATTGAAACCTCGTCATTGAATCGGCCTTCTCAGGGGGGGCTTTGTACTGCGAGCAATAACACGAATAAGACCGCCAATTCACGCCGACTAACGGTGAGGCGAATACTGAATCAGGCTTAGGGATGTGATTTATATTTTCGAGTTCGACTGGTTTTCTGGATCGACTTTGGAAAGGGGCATGTAGGGACACAGGAAGTGAGAGCACACACACACACACACACACACACACACACACACACACACACACACACACACACACACACACACACACACACACACACACACACACACACACACACACCACGCTCGCTTGTGATTCGACTTCACGACACGAGCACTGACCTTATATTCTCTCTTTAGCAACAAGACAATTCTCTCATTCGACTGGTGGGGCTGAGGTGGTTTGCAATATGACCAGAGAAAAAATACGTATGAAATAACAACAACAAAATTGTAAGCGCCCAAGTCAGATGCAACGTAGAACGTTGTTGACCTTTAACAACGGCAAACCCATCGCTTGAAAAAACTTCACCCACTTGTTGCTCACACCACCACGTACATTTTGTCGAGTAAAATGCAGACAACTCATACAGACGCCAAACTTTTCTATCAAGACCTACCGCAGTTATCAGTAAGACGTTTCGCTGTTTTTGTTCTTAATGGACGTGTGCGTTAACGGGTCTGCAGCACAATCAGTCTTCCCTGTTACTCAGAAAATCCTTCTATGGCTGTTTCCCAAACGCGATTTTGTGACAGTTTATATTTGTGTTATTGCTTAAATGTTTTCACAGACGTAGACAGGTCACGGTGGGACACCAAACAGTAAAATACAACCCACAGGCTCTGTTTCCGGTAATTATGAAAGTATAATTCACAAATAGAATCCCCCCCCCCCCAAAAAAAAAAAAAAAAGGCGTACAAGTTATTTGACAGTTTAAGCCTACACGCCTTCTGTACAGATTCAAGTTTCGTTTGCAGCGACAGGGTAAACATGATAAGCGCAGTCTTTGTTCGACCCAGTCACGTATAATGCAGACAGACTGTGTGTTTAGAGTGAGCATGCTGGTTAAAGATACCAGTGCTACCACTACTAGGCTTTATATTGGGAGGTTTCTGTTTTGGAACATTTGCAATTAGAGATTAGTACAGCGGCTCCCGAATACAACACACGGACGTGTTATGACCGTGAAAACGACGAAATCGCCACGTTTCTCCTGTCGGCTGCTCGGTGAGACAATCAGAGGAGACAATCACACGAGAAATGTGCTGTTAGCTGCTCAGCGAAAGGGGACAGTACTCTGGAGTCTAGGTCTATATGTTTTCCAATCATGCAACCGGCTACTGCGTTGTGGCTTCAGTCAGCTGAACGCAGTCCTGTCTGTACATGTATTTGTGTATGTGTCTTAGTAGTGTGATGCTGGACACCGTCAAAACAGCCCAGTATGACCTACGAGCCTAAAGAATGGTAGCATTAGTATCTTTAAGTCTGATTTCGTCACACAACTCGCCTGAAACACAGACGAGAAACTACACACTTTTTCTCAGTCCGATATCCTATATATCCAAAAACAGCTAAAGCAAATAGTGCAGGAAAGGGCATTTACTTCATGGGAACAAGTTCAGCGAGGTTCAGCAGACCTGTTATTTGTTTAACACATTTCCTACCGTGCACGAGTCAGTGTCCCATGTTTTTATTTTTGATTGTTTTTTTTTTATTTTTATTTTTTACTCCTTTTCGGTTTTGGCCCTGTATGCGAAAATCAGACAAGATTAACCATTCCTTAACGGTTCTTGTTGCGCTAACATGAGTATAATCAACCTGTATCACTCCCACTGAGCCAAATTTAAATCCGTGCAGACATTAAATTAATTACGACTTTTTTTCTTTTTTTTTGTGAGGCCACTGGTGCACAACCCCATACTTACTTGGTAGGGATAGAGTTAACCCCCCGGTCTTTCTCGTGATTTCTATACGCGTGTTTGTAAGATACACAAACCCTGGTGGCTGCTCCAGCAAGAAATGTGATGTGCATTGTAAAGTTCACACAAAATTTGCAAAGAAACTCTGGGCGAGGACTACGTCGAGGGATAACTTCTGAGCGTTGTGTAATGAATGAAACTTTTTTTTATTCAGATATTCTCTACCCTGGTCTAGCCTCCTGTCTTGTATTTCTACGAAAAGTATACCCCCTCTCTCCCCCCCCCCCCCCATCCCCCCTTCCCATTTATAGAAATAAATCATGGCCACTTCGCAGTGAAAATAAATTGTGTACGATAGAAAGGGAAGAGGACACATTTGGAAATCTATAATGATGCCACAGCCGCTGTGAAACAAGGCGACAAGGGTTTAAAACGATTGTCTTAGGACATAACAGGCCTATAGAAGAATAAAACAAACTGATTCTTTTTCCAGCTGATATCGGTAGTAATTATACACAAGCAGGATTCTGAAGATGTGCTTTTGTATGAATGAAGAACACAGGAGACAATGCAAACTGCTACATTCCGCGTGGACCGGCAAGTTGTAGATCAGCACGTTAAAAAAAGGAGGGAATACAACGCCAGAACAGGATTGAGCAGGGAAAGAAGTAAAACAAACAGTGTTCAGAAACTAGTGGACTGTAATTCAATTGAACAGGAAAGAAAGGAAAGGCCGAGATTAAGGCCGTACAACTAGTCCACCTTTCTATGAGTATCCGTTGAAATGGTAGGTGGGCGGACTCCTGTAGAAGAAGGGGACACCACCGGACGTGCCAGCGAGACCTTTGACAGAATCATCTTTATGCCATTTGATACACACAGCAATGTTCACGCAAAGACCAGAGTCAGTTTTGCCGTGAAACGTGATGTTGTACAATACGCAGGGCCAAGCTTAGTGGCGCCCCCAGATGCATGTTGAAAAGGAAGGAATTTCTCGTGGTACCCTGGGGCAGAGAAAGGGACGAAGAGACTGTGAAAAAAGACAGAGGGGGCGCCCTGTTGTTCACAAGGTAAGCGACGCTGTCTGTGTGACAGGCACTTCAAATTCCTACGGTCAAGAAAAGCACACGAGAACAGTGGAAAGGCTTAGTAGTTTCCATTCCCCCGGGCCCACGCTGAGGACGAATTTGACTGATCCAGGAAACACCTACCATCTACCACTGGATGAAATGTCAGTCAACTCGTTGAAAGCTTTACTCTTGAGATTTACACGCTTCTCTGGGACACAGTTTGACAGGCCTTTCATGTTTTGCGCTAAACCCTCCTGTATTGCTAGGGTATAAAAGTGTTCGGTTACCGAAAACACCCACGCAACAAACCAGTGGAATTAACTGTAAAGCCAACCATTCAGTGATCGTGACAGAAGGAACCAACCACGTTTAACCCCCCTATAGAACCAGCACTGTCTGATATAATGTCAAACTCAACCATACCTTTGTGGGGGTCTCGACGGAATAGTCAAACGTTTAATATGAAGACTTTCAGTATGACACTGACGATAGTCTTTCATGCAAAACTGTAATACTTCAGACATATTCACCGAGGTTACCAACCATACTCGTGTACAAATAACCTGGAGATAGAAGACCAAAATTCTGGTTAAATACACCACAACCGTGCGGCACACCCGTCTGTGGAAAGTGTAGGTGTTGGTTCAACAGACAGACATGCTGGCGTCATACTAGTAGGTCCGTAAAGCACATGATGGGTTTAGGATTAGAGCCGGTGTAGAGTTTATCAGATTTCCGACAAGATACAGACAGTAATGCAGGTATCCCCTTACTAAGCACAACACTTTGCATATAATTAAAAAAAAAGGGCGGGGAGGGGGGGGGGATCCTCACACGCGCTGGGTCCAAGTGCACTTCTTATCTGAAGTTGAATACGTTTGACGGATGTATATAAAACATTGACTGGATTTGTGTCAGAAGAGTTTGAATTTCTATTTCTACGCTATACTGACAGGCGTCTATAACTGATTACAAATTTCATCATCAAGCTACCTTCATGGACCAGGGTCGGTGACAAGCACGCTTAAATCTGCAATGCGCGCATTTGCACACTCGAACGATGATATTGCAATCGCACCTTAACGTATGCATATAAAAGAGTAACGGTGAAATATTATGCAGAGGTGGAACAAAAAAATTAAAAAAGAACTTACAGATATTTTCACTCAGGTCAGCCCCGTGTGATATCAGATATTCAAATGAGCACAACCCGGCCTTGAGGGAAGGTATTACAGGGGAGAGCGGAAGACTTGACGAGCACAGTAGAAAGTTGACAAATTGAGAACGCCGCTATACCAATGCCCCGACTATCGGAGGTACAGCGAGAGGGGTTTAGCACATGCATAGCTAACGTCAATATCAGCAGTGCAATCTCATCCGTTCTATTCAGTCATAACCCTGACACGCTCAGTTCAATCATTTCTTTGAGGCAGTATCGCGCCACACGGGACTATGATTCTTCAGGTCTTGCTCTCAAAGCGCGCTGACTATGAACTGTGAAAAACTATACGCACGGAATAAAGTAATCTATCATCGTTTAATTCAAAATGTCTCAAAATCGGTACTAGTTAGGAAAATACTTTTACAAGCAAAAATGAAGTGCATTCCATTCCAAACATAATGCAAAAAGTCTGAATGTTCTCGGTTTCGTGGTTCTCCAAACCCACACCACGCATGTTTGCAGACAAACTGTGAGTAAACCAAGAAACCATGAATATTCAGGGTTTTTTTTTGCATTATGTTCAGAATGGTATGCGCTTAATTCTTCCTTCAAAAAGCATCTTTAAAACTATTATCGATCTTGAGATATTTTGAATTAAATGATGGTAGATTACTTTATTCCCTGAGTATAGCTCTGTGTCCCAGTAAAGCCCGACTTCAAGGCGGGACTGAGAAAGTTTGTATTCATGTTTTGAGTACCGAGACACTCGACAGCTTGCATTTCGTGTGGAGAGGTTCTATGCTCCCATTCTAAACATTTCCAACGCCCACACATTTGACACAAACATGCCTAGGTTGCAACTTTCATTTGAGTGGCCATAAACACGTACATAACCAATATTCCAGTAGACCTTCATCGTTCCTCGTTGTGTACGTCTGTAGTACATGTACACTGAATCACTGATTGTATTCTCCCTAGTTAGTCGCAGAAGAGACTTCACTTCGTCTAGGACAAACAAACAAACAAACAAACAAACAAACAAACAAACAAACAAACAAACAAACAAACAACGTTCCTTTGTTTGTTCGTACAAATGTTACTCCAAATCCCAATCACATTATTATTATTATTATTATCTTCCATGAAGTATGATATACTAGATGTCACTAGAATATTGGTAGTAAGGAATTGTAGGAAGGATAATCCCATCTAGTGCATGGATGAAGTGTGTCTTTCTCTCTAGGCTCCCGTCTCACCCTGTCACAGCAAACCAAGCAGTTCTGATGGATGTTGGTGATGGATTTCGTCGCCCCGCCTCATCTGGTGTTGATGACATGTGCACCTTACGACGGACTGAAATTACTGCACTGACAAGGTCTGTCTGTATGTAACAGGGTGAGTGAGTTTTTAGGGCTTAACGCCGCGCAAGCCACAAAAAGTAATTCGCGGCTAAGTGTGTCTGCACTACGTAAAAAAAAAAAAAAAAACGTTGGGCAACTGATGGAAACTGGTCTACGGGCAGTATAAACCTAGGACACGCAGAAGACGCTGCACCTTCATGCTAATTTCTCGAACTTCCGATTACAGAAACGCGTGAAAAATAAATAACAATTACAACTAGGTAAAGCAAACATGAATACCAAGCGCACGACATACAGCAACCACATGAAGGTGAAAACTGCCGATGGAGGGAAAATTTTAAGAGGACAATGACCGGTACATTATTGTTCCCATCGGGTGAACACTGCTGTTTATCATTCAGCTCATAAAGTGCTCCAGATTTGCTCCTTGTGTTTCCAATAGGCGTACTTCCTCCCTTGTAATCCATTTGTTTGAAGTTCATGATGTGAGGTTGTGTGGCTTCGGAACAAACTGTTTGCACGGGTTGGTGGTTTGAGTTGACGCCAGCGGAATGCGTGAATGATGAATATGTTGATAATAATGGAGAAAGAGGAGAAACACCATTGCATCTACCGTTTTACGACTAGGGTCACTCGTGCTTCTGAAATTACACGTGTGACCACACAGAAGACTGCCGGGGATTATTAATAGTATTATCGAGACTAGTTCTTACTTGCTTTGAGTTCACAACCGAGACCTAACGTACATTAATGGTCTCTTCTCACAGGATACTAATGATGACTGTCTGTCTCAATGTCTGTACTACTGTAAGTCAATGCATCATGTAGTCTAAATACGCGGCTAAAATTCTGGATTGCGCTGAATGTGGCTTTGGGCTGAACTCAGTGTGTTCAACTTAAAGTACCTTTTGTTTGTCTTTTCTTATCCGTTGAATCAACGAATGATACGTAAAGTAAGAGAGTTGATACAGAGATCGTGGGAACTGATGCTCTGGGAAAATTAATGCTAATACAAGTACTCGTATTTTGAGGTAATTTATTGGCATGCTGCGGCCCCTATCGCTAAATCCGCGAGGGGTCCAAGATGAAAAGTACATTGAATATTCATAACTCTGCGTCACCCGCATTTAACAGCACCAACCACCAGTATCCCGCCATTCTCACTGTTACCTTCTCTCTTCCCGTCTTTTCTTCAGGTCACGCCCCGAACAGTTAACACACTGTCACATGTCTCCCGGCCTACATACGATACCGCCACATGCTGTAGTTTTACATCTCACTCTATACCTACGGGGCTGTTAGTTTCACGTCTGTCATTCTGCCTAGGGCACTGATGGTATCTGGCGTCGCTTGCTTCCCTGTTCAAGGCAGAGTTCATAACGTTTTTCCCAGGTATTCGCACCACTGGCTTCAGCAACAACCAAGCAGGTTCAACTTCAAAGAAATGCATACACGGGTAATTTTGCAAGTGCCTCTTGTGTCAAGCGTAAACGCCTCTGGCCACCATATCTGTCACATGTTTGTCTTCATTGATTTACATTTCTGTTTATCACTCCTATGAGGGACACAACTTTAAAAATAATTTGTCAGTGACGTAGGGGTTTTCACTGGCTGTACAAGCCCAAGGTTACACAACGGTAATAGCTTTCGGGGAATGAGGTAACAATTTTTGCCCCTTTTTAAATGTGTGTGCAGAGTAAAAAAATTGCAACGTGGAGCTGTTGACTGGCTTTGTAAATAAGTTTCATGCAAGGTAAAGTAAAAACAGTGAAAAATGAGCCTGGCAGGTGGATTGTTTGCTGGCACAAGAGCTAGTAGACGACAGGAATGAGGGGGTAGGTGGTCGCTGCTAGCACTGCCAAAAAGTGGAATATTGTTTTAATTTGTTGAAATTTACCCTACACGTGAGTCTTTGGCTGATGGAATTTTGTGAGTTTTGGGTGAAAGTTAAAGCCTTTCTAGGGTGTGCCATGCACAGCATTATGCTTAATAGGAATATATAGCATTTTCTAAAGCAATAAAGCAATCCATATCATAGCCTGTGTTGTGTAACCCAAATAACGTGTTTCCGGCCTCTGCGAAGAAGAAAAGAATCTGATGGGCAAAGTGATGTGTAGAACAACATGATGCAAACTTGTCATCCAGTCAGTTTTCATACAAATACCTGCCAGCCTTTGCCAAATACCGGAGGACTCTCACCGACCAAAACAAACAATAAACAGATCAGTAAGAGAGGTAAACCCTATACAACCTTTCAATAAACCGTTTATCATGGGAGACTGCAAGCTCATTGGTTTGTATTCGCGGTACACGCACAGTCGTCACTGCTGCTCCTTCTCTAATTTCCTTTCAAAGACGTGCCGTGCTGAACACAGGCCAACCGGTGCATTGTTTTGCATAATTAATCGGGACGAAATCGACCATAACGAGGAACAGGCCGGTACATCAAACGCAAGATTATTGGGATCGCCTAAAGAACAATGAAGTGCTGAGAGTACTTTTGGACTGAAAACGAACCCCCTGTCGACTTTCATTAACTTCAGCTTACATGCATGCTCGTTACTTAAATGTGGACTTGAATTTCTAGGAACACCAGTTTTATATGTTGCGCCTCCGGCTGTCGGCGTAATCACGAAGCTGACACATTCTGTACCATTGAAGAAAAAAAAAACCCAGCATAAACGTGACATTTGCCCCCAAAAACACAACAGAAGATGAAGTATATACAAGTCCACAGTTTGACTGACAATGAGTGGAGAGATTGGGGTGGAGGTGGAGGTGGAGATAGAGATTATTACTTCAAGGACCGGAAACGTAAAGAAGGCGTAGCGATCGACAGGGCGACTTGAATTTTATTGACTTAAAAACTCTTCGTGGTTTGATGATCGGACTGAGGAGCAGTTTATCGCTGTTGCAAAATGCGACGACAGGCCTGACAGACATTTTATCCATCCCACCTTCGGGAACAATGGGGGCTGGACTCTCCACAAACTGCCCAATGTAAGCTTTGATCTTGAAAACGATTTGGGGAGCCAGGGGTCAAATGGCAAGACAAACGCTCCACGATTAGAATATTTTGAAGTCCTGTCCGTGACCTTCGAGGCATAAGTGTATGGGAGGTCAGTCCTGCTTCTTTGTGTTTGAGGTTTCAAAGTTAGGATAGTTATGAAAACTCCTATATCCAGCGGTTGGTTACTTGATTCCTTAAGTTTGTGGATGGAGCGGTTACAGGTTTCAAAAGTCCCCCCCCCCCACCTCCCCCTTATCCGATGATCTACTTTGGGAAGATGTGCGATGTGCGTGTAACACATGCAGTCTAACTTTCTGGCAAGGTCTCCCGTACAGGCGGGCACTACGCCGAGCTGTACGTGGCCGAAGACCCCGTGTTCCAGTAGAACTATGTACTTGATTGAAGGTCTCGCTTATCATGCATCACATCATAAGGTAAGGCTGCGTGTGATATGACACCGTGTATTTGGGCGTTATGACCAGTGTATCCAGTTTCAAAGTAGGTGAGTGAAGCGACACGACCAAGCCAAGATTATAAGACCTACAAAGACCTGATTATAATCTTATTACCATTTGGAGAAGCTTCAGTCTCGTTTACACTATCGGTTACCGAATTATACACCTGATACTGCAAGCTATCAAGTCTTCGGTAAAGTAAACATGAGAAGAAAAAGGAGAGAGCAGTCTTCAGATTAAGCTGAAATCTGCGGATATAAATATGTAGCTTCTGATCAAAGAGCCTGTTTTTCTAATGCAATAAACTTTCTCTGATAATTGTTGTGTCCACCCCCTTCCCCCACGTACTCTTACCTACACCGTCTCTTCCACAGAAACATCCATTTAAACAGACCAACACCCCAAAAGAAGGATACAGTACCATACTAAAAGTACAAATCAAACAAAACATGAGAACGTCTTGTGATCTCCGTTACACACACCACAAGCCGTCTTCGCCCACAACAAAGCGCGTACACTTGAGTTTCATTGGGTAATAACCTGCTATAAATCAACTACGACGCATTGATCTTCTGATACCACGAGCGATGAGACATCCGGCGTCCCGTCCCACGCTGGGTATAAGAGCAGATGAGGTAGGTCTGCAGGTAACGTGGGCCGCTCACAGGTATGTCAACAGGAACAGGTGACGAGCACAGGGACCTAAGCAAGTGTATTACGGAGAGAGAACATGCATTGTATGGTCCTTGCAGTTGAATTGCGTTTCTAAAAATGTTCTTTCCAGGGTTTCGTTTAACTGGCGTTCTGTGTAATTAGTATCATGTGCGATATGTACAACTTGACTCAGTCTGGTCCTCGAACGTTTTAAAACTCCCAGTCACGTGCAAACCGTACAAACTATTTCCCGCTTTTTTTCATTGAAGGCCTTCGGGCAAATGTGCTTGAATTGTTGTTGGGAGACACTGTGTGAACTGGAGACGTGTACTATTTGATGCGAAACTTTTTGTGCCGAGATTGTCCTCAAATTTAATTTGAAGGAGTTACGTAGCCTGAAGGACTGAATGGTCAGTGGTGACTAAAGCCATCCCAAGCCCGTTCCCCCTCCTCCCCCAAAAAGCCCATCCACGTCATCAAATCAACCAGTACTTCTTGTGTCGTTGTTTGCTGACCTGTTCTAGTCTCTGATTTGTGTACCATGGTTCACACACTGACTGTGGTCATTTCAACGCTATATCTATCCCCCAACGGTCTAGAGATATGTACACACAGATTACCCACAGTTTCCAGCGAGGTTCTTATCACTGTAGATTGGCAGTATAGTGACCGACAGAAATTCCCTTCAGTCTTTAGAATCGACTTACTCACATGCTGGCTTTGCGGTATCTGTGAGGAGCTTTGTGTGCCAAGTGTCAATGTGAAGTACGCATGTTGAAGCCAGGTCCACATCACGTGACACAGATCGAGGCCACTCAACACCTACACACCGCGGACAGTCAGTCTCGCAGATAACCTGCACTGTCTTATAAATATTTGGTGCGTGCATATCGGGGAGGGGAGGGGAGGGAGCGGGGCAGAGACTGGACAAATAGGGTGTGGTTTGATTCTCAGCTGGGAATCAAGGATTAGTGCTGACTTTTTTTCTCGTTGGCCAAATTTTTATAACACCTTGAAGTGGTGGAAAAGGACGTTCGTCCCCAAGCAGGCAAGCAACGAACCAAAACTCGCAAATGGGCCTCGGTTACGATTGTCAAAGACACTGGCAAACTGAATTAACTTGATGTGTAGCATAATTATACACGTGGCAAGTACCAGGTGAAGTATGGTGTGCAATGCGGGACTTTCACCAAGTCAGGAGCAAGTACACAGTAATACACTCGGAACACTCTAGATAACCATTGAGCTTATCTTCACAATACCACACATGTTGATATGGATCTGAAACAAACACGAGCAGATTTCGTGATCCAACTACTGTCTGGCACGAACATCAAACAAAATACTTTCATGTTTTCATAGCAAATTCACAAATTTATGCCAATCTCCTTCAGTTATATCAAGAACCTCTCCCCTCCCCCAATCACTAACTTGCCCATTCCTCTCTTTAGGCGGAGTCACGAAACAGCAATCAAACTGTTTGCGCAAAGCATGGGCCTAAAGGTCTGTCAGAGTACATTTACCGCAAACTTCATACTCTGCAAACGTTTGAAGGACCGCACACCGTGCGGAGAAACCCCTCCCTCTGATCAGATAGGATACTTGATGATTCAAACACCATGCTTGGGTTCAGGCTGAGGTATCAATGCCATTCACCTGACGGCGTGGTGTGCAAGTTGGTGAAGGCTTGTGACTGTGGATTGTGGACGGAACGATCTAGAGTCGGCCTAGTAACTGAATTAGACTCGTTCACTAGCACCCCAGCTAATTAAGTACGTCCGATATTCTCCGTACGTCTAAGTGGTCAGTGTCTCTCGTTATATAATAGTAACCCCAGTTTCGAAATATTCAAAACCGATGCAGATACACAGGAATCAACCAACCAATCAGCCAGTCGGTAAATTCCAATCATTACCGGTCTTCAGTTGCTACTGTACATTCATCACACAACACATCTGTGCGTAAGCTACCCAGAAATGTACTATGCATATCTGTGTAATCACTTTTCCCATGACGTTTAGACTGACTTCGAAATCTGTTTAACGATTTGCCTACAACGGCGAGATAAAGATAAAACACGGACAGCAATAAAGGCAAGGGCGCCAGGACCTTGATACGGCGGAGATTGTCATCTCTCAACACAGAACACTTTTCCACGGCCAAGATAAGGTGGAGACTGTCTGTCTGTCTGTGTAGGGGGGAAGCAAATCACAGTGTGGACCACACGTCCACCCCCAGCTCTAGCCGCCACATAGTCCACCCTTTTGTCACGTCTAGTCGTGTCATGATTCCCTTAATGCTTTACGCAGTCTGAAAAACGAGCAAGCAATCGCAGGTTTCGAAAGGATGAAGTTATTTTCATTTTCCGATAAAAATTAAACAAAAACCAGAAGGGCACCCTCCCTTGAAAGTTTGTTTCGGGATTATCTGTCAGGTCAGGAAATGTCCGGAGAATGAGGACTGACGGCTGCTGTCACTGATACAAATGACATGTACCATAGAACCAGTGGATTGCTTTTGAGTTCAACGGCTTTTTTTCCGTCTCGCACATTCGGCAGGCAATGGAAAGGGTAACGTCTGGTACAGAGAAGGTCGTCTATCACAGGGAGAAGTCTCCCGCTGAGTGATAGACTGGTCCGTGCTAGAGGTTTGTGTTTGGACAAGATAGAGGTGCTCATGAGCCGGGTTACCGTGATTGATTAGCCTCAGGTGTTCCTCACACTCACAGTGAAAGTGGTGCTCGTGTCCACACAGTGTAAATAGGCTTTGCTGGACGGGTTAAACTGAACACCACAATGGCAATTATTGTGCTACATCTCCACAATGGCAATTATTGTGCTACATCTCCGCAATGGCAATTATTGTGCTACATCTCCACAATGGCAATTATTGTGCTACATCTCCACAATGGCTGCTACATCTCCACAATGGCTGCTACATCTCCACAATGGCAATTATTGTGCTACATCTCCACAATGGCAATTATTGCGCTACATCTCCAAGTGTGTGGCCTTCCACGGGACATCATCTTGACCAGTTTTTTGTGAAAGTGTTACGGCCCAAGAGGGGACAGGGGATTTGGTCTAGTGGTTAAGGCATCCGACTTCGGATCCTGAGCTGCCTGGTTCGAGTCCCCGGTGGGCAGGAATATGGTGGGATTTTTTTTATATACCATATGGAGTCAAATCCATGCGCAGACTCGTTTACGGTGCCTGTCTTGCCTTCGTGTACACACGCACGCACATACATCAAGTGTGCACGCTGAAAATCCCACGTTCATCTTTCGAAGAAGAGTAGGCTGTGGCCGGTGTCGTGGTAAACAGAAATACTATCGCGCGCACCAGAGTGAATAGCAGGGCGGAGATTTGCACATAAAGTAGCGCTTAGCGGCAGCAGGCTTTCACTGATTCGTCCTCCAGCCCTGCGGCGCCGTGAGCATTTCAGCAGACATGGATATGTGCGCCGAGAAGAAGTCTACCATACCATACCATACCATGCCATACCATACCATACCATACCATACCATACCCAGGCGATTACAGCTGCCGGAAACTGTAAATACAATTATAATTAATTAGTAGTCGTTGTGTAGTAATTCTAATTTTACACTATGTTCTTTCGATGACTTTCATGGTTTATACAGGCGTCGTCAGGAAACATGTAAACTAAAGAGATACTTTCATATAACGTCCTCCTGTGAAGGAGATTCAAGAAATACGACTTCTTACAGCACACCGGCTGTCTTTCTTCAGGGGAGCCGGAATAGCCGAATGGTAGAGCGTTGGACTTTCAATGCTCGGGTCGTGAGTTGGAGTCCCGGTTGGGGCAAAATATTTCTGCTGGCCTTTTTCTCGTTGTCCCGTCTTTGATATCAACCATACGTGGTGGAAAAGGACGTTAAACTCCCAAACACCCATCCCACCCCTGTCTTTTTTCAGTGAGTTTCCTGACTTCTTTTGCAAGCTAGAATAGTAACCACCGTTGACCTATTTACGTTCGGGAACAGCTAGTGATGTATTCTACACAGCTTGAAAGAAGAAGGCGGTTCCAGCCATCGACTTTTATCCCAGTCTGAAAAGAAACATTGTCGGGCATTTACTTCTAATTTCGTTCCACTGGAACGGGTAGATTCAATGAGAGCATTCCGCATGACTGGACACTAAAAACGAACACTGATATGGTTCACATCATAAACGGACCATAACACAAACCACTTTGTATCCCTGCTTTGTAAGGACATAAGTTACATTCTCGGCGACCGCGAATGGAAAATCGAAGATACGCTGGAGCATCCATGGGTGAAGTTTTCCTTCTGAAATGCTTTTAACGGATACTAAAAGCCTAGGAGAAAGGAGAGACCAAACAATTGGATCAATAAATAACCTTGATGTACAATTTTCTGTCGATAGCCACTCTGTTTTGTGAACAGTGACTGGTGTCCCATAGTTCACAAAGACACGTCGTTGACACTACATAAACGAGGGTTATTTTTACACCTCAGGCCGGCAAAAGCGACCGTGTCATGGGCCATAAACCTTTCGGAACGAGAATAAAAACTCGACACGCTCGGATGACTGTTCATATATCTGCATTTGATGGTACATGTAAACATATATGTCACGCTTCACTGCAGCTCAAGCAAGACGTATCCACGTGCATGTGTGACGGTGTTTTTGGAGTCCAAATACAGGCCAGTGGGGAGCGGGTTATCACAGTAATACCCATCCCATCGTCCTGCCCTTTCTCAAGACACCTGATACACAGTGTATATATAATGCTATTGTTTCGTCGAATCGAACTCAGGGGTGGGTTGTTTTTAACGTCCTTTTCCAACAGGTATGGGTGATATCAAAGACGGGGTAAACGAGAAAAATGCCAGCACAAATATCAGGTTTAGCCCCCAGCGGGGATTCGAGCTCACGACCCGAGCACTGAACGCCCAACACTCGGCTCTCCTGGCTCTCCTAAATAAATCCAGAAATGAAAGAGCCCATTACCGTTTAGTAAGCTGCCGTTTGCTGAAGCCTTAAGACTCCGGCTTTTGCGGCCCTGTGCAAGAAGTGAGATGGTTATTTACATTGCGAAACCTCTTCAAACAAGTTAGTGGCGACCCGAATGAATCATTGCCGTGGGATGCTACGCTTGACAGAGTAGGTAGTCAATACAGCACCACCATGAAGTAGGCCAGTACTGATTTTTACTGGGTCATCTGACTTGATTGAAGTGGCTTCAAGTCGAGACTCTGCCCGGGGCAGAAGATTTACTAACTGTGTCCTGAGACGGATGCAAAATTAAACGGGCTAATTCCATCTTGCCAACTTCTGTTTCTGCTCCTGAGTGCGCCGCCTGTATGCTCGAAATGCTCTATCTTGATGATTAGTACAGCTGTTAATGCGATACAATGTTGTTTACACTTTGCGCCAGCGGTCGAACATTGAAATTCTAGAACTGTTGTTACACTACTGGAGCGCTCAGTGTGGTCGCCGCGTCATCGAGTACGCTTCTGTTGGCTCAGTGTGAGCATTACAGACGCTGTCACTGTCCAGGTTGTGTGACACGAAAACAGCTAAGAACGATCTGTGATGGTAGCATAAACTCCTTTAACGTAGATAACTCACGGAAGTCAGTTATTGTTGTCACTTTCTCAAACACATGCATGTGCATGCAGGGTACAGACTGTTTGGCCCGTTCCATTTATTTGTATAAACATTATTTCATCTGGCGAATATCTGACAAATTGTACATTCAGTGTGAACAGACGTAATTCTTGCTTCAAATTCGCCACGTGAAACGGTGAACAAAGTACGCAGTACTGGTATGTATGCAAACACACCCAAATAGGTCGAACTCGGCAAGTGCCACGCTGGACAGTAGATGAGGTGTAGGTACAGTATACACACACACACCCACTCCTCTAAAGGTCTTCACACTAATGGCATTGTTGACAACTCCAGGGATTAGACCGCAAAGTGGAAGGTCGATGCGTACAAGTTTTGATATCAGCGGAAAGCAGGGACAAAGCAATATTTCGTTTTGAAGGCGATGAGGTGCTGCCCTAAAATTCTCCCACGCTCAGCTTCAAAAGGTTTTGGGTCACGGGTTAAGGCTGCTAAATCCCCTACGGCCCTCTAAGCTGTACCCCCGATACACGACTCAAAGGTGAACATGTCCATAACACCCCTGCAGTGGAAAAAGTGACAGGTTGTGTGGGTTGTGTGGGATGTGTGGGTTGTGTGGGTTGTGTGGGATTTCAGGTTGCCAGGGTGGCATTGTGTTTACAGTTTCAGTCCTGCTGCTGAACATTTTACTGCATTCTTTTATAACCTAAACTGCGAGATACAAGCTTTTAAAAATGATTTCGCAGATATGGTATGCTTGACGTTTGAAATTGTACCAAATTAAACACACACACACACACACACACACACACACACACACACACACACACACACACACACACACACACACACTTTGTGTCAAGGAAGTCATGCAGTTCCATTGCAATAACATACAGGTGGTGTTGAATACAGGTTAATAACGGCGCTGTGTTTAAACATATGTCAGCTGTTATAGACACATGTGGACACCACGTCTGACAGACAGAAAGTTGTTGGCTTGAAATAACCTCAGATCTGTCGGCATTTGATGGCCTCAAACGCAAAGACGGGGAAAGCATCAACACAGTACGAAATCAACGACAGGAAAAGACTTTCTCTCACCTGTTCGTATCAAGGCAGAACGTACAAAGTAGAACACACTTCACTGTCGGCAATGTTTTGTATGCTCAGAACTCAGCCGGTAGCACACGGCCGCAAGTCAGTTAAAATCCAACTTTGAACGGCTGAGACACAGTTGCACACAAGCACACACCTACACCTACACTCCGTTTTCAGGTGGTCGTGTGCTGTAGATAGTCCCTCCCACCGTCACTACCTCTTTCTCTGAATGGCGAGCCTCGGCCGTGGGTGGTATGGAGACAGCTAGCAAGGTCAAGTTCGTCAGTTCTTGTCTCACGATATCCTTACCCCCCGCCCCCTCACACACACACACACACACACACACACACACACACACACATCCCAAACAACAACAACAACAAAATAAAACCACCACCACCACAACGCTCACAAATAAACTTCACATAATTTATCTGTCAGTGTGAGCTATCGCCTGTTCACTGAGTAGCATCAGTTCGTTGGTCCGCGAGTTACAGCCTCCTCATGTCTCATCAACTTGTCATCAGATTACCGTCAGAAATGTCCAGCGTGTGATCTGACACCAACTTTTCCTTTTTTCAGTGGACGTTTCTGCATAATGAGATTTGTCTTGTAAATGAATAATGATGTAGATTGTGTAACAAGATCGTTCACTCATAACGAGTTTGACCCCTTCAGCACGGGCGGAGGGAAATGGGTAGGGTGCAGAAGATCCCCCAGTCGGCTGTCATAAGCAGGAGTTTGCCTCCCGACCCATCCTTTGTTAGGTGGAGGTCCGTTTGGACGTGTAGCCACGCCCGGATGTCTTGCACACGACCAACCCACTGTGTGGACACGCAGATAGGAGGGGGACATCCGTACTGAGGGCTTGCAACATCCCACGGATGTACCGGCGGGGGAGTCGGTAATCAACTTTACACGCACCAACTAACTAACTTCACTAAGACGTCACCACAATCTAAAGATGTGTCTACGCTCTTGTTTAAAAAAAAAATAACGGGTTTATATAAGAGCAATTGTTGTCGAAACCTTTTAAGCGACATACCGGGGATAGCAACGGGGGAAACAGTTGTCCATTTTGATTATCCCTCGTGTTTTCGCTTCACTTCGTTAAATTTTTGCGAGCGAAACAAAACATTTACAATAATGAGAGGAGTATTATTATAACCAACACTATTTCCCTCGTCGGTAGACCACAAAAATCAGTAAATTAATAGCCACAGGCCTTGAACGAAACGTAATTCACTGGTACTTCTAACGTCCACTAGTTTCTCTGTGTTTTGTGTCGGTCATGACGTATGCACATTTTGCCGCATAAGGCCATGCATTTCTATTTGTACCGCTTAGATTAAAATAAACACGCAAACATAAACGTAAGCACATGGCTTGGCTTTATTCGTGACAAACTGAACAAACTAGCAACGGTGCACGGACTTTTCGACGGCGGACGTTTCGCCGACAGTCGTTTCGGAGCCGGACGTTTTGCCGACCGGACCTTTAGCCGACGGACGTTTCGTCGACGAACATTTCGGCGCGGGACCTTTAGCCGACGGACCTTTAGCCGACGGACGTTTCGTCGACGAACATTTCGGCGCGGGACCTTTAGCCGACGTCAAGTGTGAGCTCACACATTTCTCTCGCCATTGTATCAATGTATCAGTGAACTCTCTCTCACTTTCCCTGCCAGTTCTCACGTTCACCTTCCACCTGGACAGTATTTCTGTTTGTCATCTGTCTCACGTTCCCTCGAGATAGTGCTTCCTTCATTTATGTGCAAGATTCTGAGAAGTAAGTAAACGTTGAGAGAGAGAGAGAGAGAGAGGGAGAGAGAGAGGGAGAGAGCTGTTGCGCATAATCTGTGACACAATCAAAGTGAACAGAAGTGTTGTAAGTGTGGTATATACTTTTATATTGTTATATGAAGACAGCATGTTCTCTGTGTGGATTTTAATTACTCGTGTTTCTATTAAACTTGGAGTATGTCATGTCACAAGATGATGACAATGTTTTATATTGTTATATGTTATATACTTTTATATGTTGCCCATGCATAATGCGTCGAAAAGTCTGTCTGCGAAACGTCCGGTCGACGAAACATCCGTCGGCGAAACATCCGTTGGCTAAACGTCCGGTCGGCAAAACGTCCGACTCCGAAACATCCGACGGCGAAACGTCCATCGGCGGAACGTCCGCACACGCTAGCAACATACCGGAAAGTCCACAGGCAAATGCATTTTGACTTTTTACTATTGAATACCCAGTTGAAGTCTACAAGACAGGTCTGTCTTTTGGCACTTGCCTGTGTTCTGCCGGGGTTGGTACCAGCTTGTAAACGTGTATCAAGTCAGTGACGGGGGTGTGTCCTCGGGAACAGATATGGTCATCGGTTATGCAAGAGTGTGAAAACGAGTGGAGAGGTCACTGAGTGGATTAAGTGAGATCCTTTACAACCAGCTTGACCGACTATCATAACTCAATTCTACTGGCAGTGATAGAGTGACTATTCAGAACTTTAGCTCTTATCACTCGTAAGACACTGGAAAAGATTTCATACACCATATCTCTACTGTACATACATAGTATGTCATCGTTACTACTCAAAAAGCACTCGCCTAATAGGGAAGATGTCAGATCAGTTTTGATTCCGTAGTCCGGGGCGGTGGGTCGATCAACCTGCCGCACCCACCCGTTACGTGGTTGGGCCATTTGCTGCGAAGGAGGTAACTCGGTTTCACTCAGCAGAAAAAAATCATTCAGCCAGAGTTGAGTACCTTGATGGGAGCGACGCTGTGAAAAGCGACGCCGGACCGTGTTGTGGAAAGAGGACTACAATCATCATTAGTTTATCATCTCCAGTCAGCCTCCATTAGAATCAAAGCCGCAAAGGTCAATATACTGTCAAACTGTAGCTTTCGGACAAAGTGATGGTGGAGATTAAAAAGCATTGACCGTACCAACAGCCTGAGAGACAAAACAATACTAGTAATGAAAACATTCAAAATGAGGCAGAGGAAACAACAACCAAAGAACAACAACAACCCAAAACAAACACCAAGACAACAAGCAAATAAACAACAACCAAACAGCATGCAAACAACGACTGACAAAGACGAAAGTAAAGTAAAACAAATATAAAACAACACCAACAACTCAGTGACTGTGACACCACCACCACCACCACCGCCAGCAACAACAACAAGCTCCACAGAAGAGGAGGAAACAGAAATAAATGGGATAGACCGCGTGAAAAAAGAAGCTTCTTTCTCACTGATTTTCTTTTTGTATACCGACTCAAATCTAATTTTCTTACATAATTATGTGCGTCTATTTTTTCACTGACCGTGTCAGCTGGAGTAAGTAAGTTTTCAAATTTGTCCTCATCCATCCTGATGATGACGTAGGTTTTCTCCTGTGTAAGTACAAGTCTACTCAACCTGTGTCAGTTTATTATAGCTTCAGGAAAAAACCACAAAGGTCCTCGACAAATGCCTAGCAGCAGCTGATTCACTCACCTGCTGATGAATTCCCCAAATCTAAAAATACGTCAAACGGAATTTTCCTTATCCAGCCCCCTCCCCCAACCTCAAAAAAAGGTGGTCATATTCAAACAGGAATTTTCGTCCCCGAACCCCCCCCCCCCCACTACCACTGCTCCTCCCCACCCCACCCCACCCCTAAGTTCAGTCGTATAAAAAAATATCATGGAAGAGGGAATACCTATGCTGTTTTTAGTATCTCAGTCCAGTACATCAGTTGTCAGCGCATCAGTCAACGTGAACGACGATTTTTTGTGTAGACTCTAAGGCTGAATTTATAGTAAGCTGTACTTTTAAGTATCGAAACAAATCGAATCAGTGATGTAGAGCGGTAGCCGGATTAAACACTGATACGAATGCATACTACGACAACGCTCAGTAGAAAAAGCAAAAAATATATACGTTATACAAGGTCAGTGTTATACTGTGTCAAACTGTCTTCCGTCACTAGTCAGGCTGGAGAAAGCACCAGGTTTATAAAGGAAATACGGCTGTAGCCGACTTGTCTCATGGAAATGGTAGTGTTGGACTTCTAATGCTCGGGTCGTGAGTTCGTATCCCGCTGGGGCCAAATATTTGTGCTGTCGTTGCCCCATCTTTGATATCACCCATATGTGGTGGCAAAGGACGTTAAACCCCCAGACACCCACCCACCCACCCACCCACTCACCCTGTCTCAAGGAGACGTTTCCGACCCCGGCCTGACACCGACACTCAGCCGGGTGACTGGATATCATTGACAGGGACAGTGACGGACCGCTGGACCACAGTTCCACCAACGATGCAGGGCCATTGGTTCAACTCGAACTTTCATCATAATCAGCCAGCACTGTGTTGAGTCAAGACTCGACAGTCTTTCGTTAAAAGTTTTGTAGAAACATTTAGTAGACACTCCGTTGCCATCGCCCCAGCGGGATTTCCCGTTATGTATACCGTAGCGGGATAAATTTGGACTGATACCTGACACGGTTCTACATTGCCAGGTAAGACAGAGGTTCCACAACTGAAACCACTCGACATATTTGACGCAGGTGACATCAGCAAAAGTCAATGAACCATTTAGACGGCCTGGCAATCTTTATAAAAGCGGGAGTAAAGCATAGGTTGACAACACCACTGAGGCTCCACTCCATGCACCATCACCACAGCTGTTCAGCACGTTCAGTTGCACTTTACTCATCTGAGCAGCGGGATCGCCAAGAGGAAAGGCGTGCATATCGCATTAGGAAAACGAACTTTGACCAACGACCAGCTGAAACTCGGAATCACTGATGGGAAACTCCGCTTTGAATTCATTATCTGCTCGTACTGATGCAGTCCTGCTGAAGGTCGGCCATTATTACCTTCGCTGCAGCAGGAACAGGAAACCGGAGCTAATCAAAAGGATCAAATCGCCAAGTCCTGATGACCGCTACTTTTTCCTGCTCAAACCCAGCATGGTCCAAGGCTCGGACAATACAGACGGCAACCTGTCGGTCAGCTGGCCGGTCCAGATCATATCCACCCGTCACTACCGAATGCCTGTTTACCTGTGTGCCCGGGTCAGCAACGGGACTAGTTCTCCTGACGGACAAGTCGAGCTTTGTTTCGACACCAGCACCAAAGGCTCTGTGTGGCTCAGGACGGAGATTTCTTCGGATTATTACGTGCTGGAGTCGGAAGAATTTCGAGGCTTCTGCCTGGCACATGAAGATGGGCGTTTGTGCCTGAAGAGGAAGGACCTGGCAGAAAGAGACAACCGAGTGTCGGTGCTGCCCTGGTATGATGGGTCTGGATGGAGTAACAGGTAGGTACCTCCACTGAAACACTGTAGATCCGCTACGGGGTCTGTTGGTGCCTATCAGTCACAGCCTGCCATACTGAGAACAGTAACAGGCTGTGTGTGTGCGTGCGTGCGTGCGTGTGTGTGTGTGTGTGTGTCAGTGTGTCAGTGTGTGTGTGTGTGTGTGTGTGTGTGTGTGTGTGTGTGAGAGAGAGAGAGAGAGAGAGAGAGAGAGAGGATTTTTTTTCCAAACCCAACGACACAACTAACATGATTTATTCTGTATGTTGTTTCAGGTCACGACACCGTCGCTCCACGACTGACATCACTATATACGGCCGAGTGTCTGACATGCCTGGCTACAGCTACAACCGACTGCACACTAACAACATCATGAGGGTCGGCGTGGTGTGACCATGTTCCATTTCCCTCACTGACATCAGCTCCGCGGTCAAGTATTATGAGCCTTGGAAAAAAGTTCGGAAATTCCCGTACGGAGGGACAACTGCGGGTCACTCGAGTCCCTATGACGCCAGCGTCGCCACAGTCAAAATCGTGGAAGCATGAAGTTGACTTCAAATGCTGTAACACTGATCCAACGCAAGCTGACAAACTGGGAATGGAGGATGAGTGTCGTTGTGTAGGTCCTTGCACTGACATGATGATTGATGAGTCGCGGCCGGTTCCGTCGGTGTCAGTCGTTGCAAATTTACCACGATTTCAGTCTTACAGCGTTGAACTTGACGACGACCACACTACACACAAGAATGTAGGGAATTGTACGATTTCTTGATCAGTATGTACCGGTGACTGTTTTGAGTACCGACAGTATGTATTTCGGAAAACAGTCCGTTGCAGTCCTTTTCATTTGTACAATCCATACCGTTCGAGCACTGACTCAGTCTAAATCGTTTTTCTGTAGCGCTGGTCTCTTTCAGCAATGACTCGTATAATGTTATAAGCTTACTCAGGGAATATGGAACGTGCCAGCGAACTATTGAATGTTTCTTTAACCACGCTCTTGAGACTGTCGGTCAGTCCTGCCACGGTGTCATTATAGCGATAAGCCCACCGGGAGAACACTCGGCATGAGTAACGACAATCTCTGACAGTCTGTGACTTTAACGAATGGCGTGGGTTAAGTCCCATTAGCTTGTCCGATTATCGTATTTTCAACTCTTGATTTTACTATACTTTAGTGCATATATTTTCAAGGATAGAATAAAACTATTTCAGTATATGAATCAGTGTTATATGAATCAGTACTAGTGTGTGTGTGTGTGTGTGTGTGTGTGTGTGTGTGTGTGTGTGTGTGTGTGTGTGTGTGTGTACACGAGGTCGGAGAAACACCTCAAGCAGGACTGTACATGAATTTTACTTGGTGTTTTCGAGTGAAAAAAATCCCGGCCCGACCAAGTGAGCTATGTCTCCTGTTAAATAAGATAAAAGACAGAACTAAAGGTACACAGGATCAGATAGATAAGGATTATATTGATTGACAGATCTATATTTTGTAAAACAGATTACATTCTTTCAGAAAACTGAAGATGTTGTCAGCAGGTACATCCCTGAACAACACCTTCGGTTAATCTGCCGTGAAATGATTGTGACGGATGTCTATAAGGTCAACGGAACGGAACAAAGAATACAGAATACTGTCCGTCATTATTTTAGCCAAGACACAATTATTGTGGTATGGACATTCTGCTCAGAGGCATGACCAGTCTCCGCCGGTACTCTGCAACCAACGAGTTCGACGACTTTGCTGGAGTACAGTACCAGTATCTGGACGGTGGAGAATATTACGGCTTAAAGCGGCTATAGTGGATTTTAGGCCGTACACCGCCGGCCGTTGTGGTGGTGGTGTGGGGTACCGATTGATCGCGTCGCTACCTGTCAATAGAACCACCCATTCGCCACCACCCACCGCTCCATTGACTCTGGCTTTAGATACGCGGAAACCCACGCAAACAGCTCTCGGAAAAAAAAGAAGAAAAAAATGCCCCTTAATTTCACAGCCTGCGAGTCATAAATGGTATCGGCATTTCACAATCACAGTCAGCTGTATGCTCGCACTCACTGACAGCCGAAAACTGACTCTCTCAATCTTTCTCTTTTGTTGTTGTTGTTTTATTTCGGTGTTTCCATTTCCAAACAACTTGTCGTTCCCTTGCGCAGCTGACTAAAGGAATCGAAACTGTACGCTGGCTTTTTCTTTGTTTGTTTGATTTTTTTTTCTCGTTAGCCTCTCTTTGACACGTCAAATTACCTACTGAAAAAGGAGAGTACACGCCCAAAATAATCAACAAACCAATCCTCAGTACGCGATTGAAGTGAGCAGCGAAGTACCGATAGATCCGGCCCACACAATAATTAATTCAAATTCCGACCCACACGTTACACACACTAATGAAGTGTGGGGTGGGTGGGTGTTTGGGGGTTTAACGTCGTTTTCCACCACATACGGGTGATATCAAACACGGGGCAACGATGAAAAAGCCAACACAAATATTTGGCCCCAGCCGGGATACAAACTCACGACCCGAGCATTAGAAGTCCAACGCTCTACCATTCGACCACCCCGGCTCCCCCCACTAATGAAGGGGAAGGGTGTACTGTAACATAGCCAGGGATAGGGATAACTCTTATAGGGCCATGCAAACATCGGAATTTTACTCGAAATCTTCGGATCACCAGGATCCACTTCAAGCCACTGAACTTACATGCAATCGGCAGCGGTCTCGCGCCTATCGAGAAAGGACAAGCGGGAAAGGCCAAGCGGGAAAGGCCCCGCGGGGAAGGCCAAGCGGGGACTTGCGTAATATTAGTGTCTAGAAGTGTCTCCTGCTGGTGCGCAGTGGTTTGTTCCTTTTTAACAAGTCTGAACATAAAGCGGGGAGGAGGTGGTCGGGATGGATGCAGGTTTGCGTGCGGTAATGTACAAACACTGCATTGAGGTTTGACCATTCTTTGTGTTTACATGTAACGTGACAGTTACAAAGTGTTTGCTCACATACCCACACCGCTCCGCAATCAGCGTCTCTCACAGTGCTGTGGTTGCATGCACATGCTCAGTCTACCGAGAACAGTAGGAAGAATAGAGGTTACGTTCCATTTCACGTGGAACAATGTCGATTCTTACAGAGTTCCATTAGTTTGTCAGTTCATCGACAGTGAGCAGTAAGAGTCGTGTGGCAGTTGGGGAGTTTGACATGCACCAAATCAATGTGCAAATTGCACGGTCGTTGGGAACCAATGTCTTTATTGACCCGTAGCTTACCCCTGCGCCCTGCATGCTGTGCCGACCATGTCATTATTACGCTCACTCAGTGAAAGAAAAGCAACACACACTGAAAAAAGCAACACACACACACACACACACACACACACACACACACACACACACACACACACACACTCCGGCCTTGATCACACGTGTAGATACCGCAGTCCTGTGAAATATTCGTGAATGCATTTCTAACGGAGAGCTCTTTCCACCAACGATGTTATTGTTGTGAAAAGGGCGGGCATTTTTTTTAAAATTTGTAACTGTCAAGTTTCTATTGTCGCCAAGTCAATGTATTTGAGTGGGCCAGGAACGGTTCACCTTTGTAGTGAGGAGCTGTTCAGCTGAACACACGCGGCCTTTGTTAGCCCGCCACTCATGTAAATCATTGATGGGAGTCGGTAAGCTGATCTGAATGGCACCAGCACCACGACTGTCACGAAATGTATGGAGGAAAGTCCGGGAAATCCTTTGTGATGTCCGAGATCTGGAGAATGACATGTTGCACAACAGTCCGAGTGGCACTATACTGTCGGGTCTGTGTGTGAGGGAGCTGGTCATGACAAGCTGACACCTGACATTGTTTGGTAAGTTTGTTTATTCTTTTACATTTTTTCCGTATGTCTTAATAATAATAATAATAGGGCGCTTATCCCCGGGGAACGAGCTCTAGGCGCCTTACAATCGGCTAAGACCGAAGTAAACACACACACACACACACACACACACACACACACACACACACACACACACACACACACACACACACACACACACACACACACACACACACACACACACACACACACACACACACACACACACACACACACACACACACCGTGACACACACACACACACACAACTGATGAGTAGAAATGATGATAAAGGATAGGCAGAGACAATTAAAAACCAATAGATTGGAATGAACCAGATAAAACCTTAAGAGAGAGAGAGAGAGAGAGAGAGAGAGAGAGAGAGAGAGAGAGAGAGAGAGAGAGTGTGTGTGTGTGTGTGTGTGTGTGTGTGTGTGTGCGCGCGCACACACACACACGCGAGCGCGCGCGCGCGCGGAGTATACAATTATGTAGTTGAACTCCTAAATGCCGAAACACGAGAAACGCGCCGTCCCAGTTAGTTAGTGTTTTATATTCGGCTCTCGGCCCTTGGCTTTGTTGTTGTTGTTGACTTCAGGAGTCATATGTCGGTGCGTTTACACATACGTTGTCAGTATTTGTAGACAGGGCCGTTTAACTGCCTTTGCAAGAACCCTCTCGTCAAGCAAGAGGTTACGGAGAAAGAGGAATGGGGAGGGGACGTTCTTGGGCGGAGGAGTGGGGTGTTACAGATTCTTATGTCTGTCCGTGAGATATCAGCCGGAACGTTTATGCGTGTTTGATAGAGAAATACGAAACAAACAAACAAACAAACAAACAAACAAACAAACAAACAAACAAACAAACAAACAAACAAACAAACAAACAAACAAACAAACAAACAAACAAAGCCCAGGCTGCCTTGGCCAGGAACGAAGGGTTCGCTGCTGATAGCAAGAGGGAGAAATCCACCCAAATGTCGACGTTTCCACACCAGAGACTTCTAACCAACGTGAGGCAGTCAGGCGTCCCACTTGCCTAATTAGTGTATGCATAAATAGTGAGCAGACCTACTGAATCAGGGTAATGAGTTTAGACAATGACCAGGTCAACGAATTGATCTGAGGGAACAATGGCTGGAGCCGGCAGATCAACCAACTAGATCAACCGACACACCATTTGAAGTCAGCTGCGGGAGCTGCCAACTGGGTGATTGGTTAACGTAGTTTTTCCGTTACCGATCGACTGTCCAAATACTTAGTGAGAATTTTTTTTTTCAGCCCAGTTACAGATGTGATAGTATTGCTTGGTCGACGTTCAATATTTATTATGAGTACGCTTAGAAGACTCAACAGCGTGTTTGTTTGTCTTTAAGTGTATTATGCCAACAGAAATATAAACAAACATGTTTCAGTCGCAGTCCCCTCTCTAAGTAAGTTTCAAAAGACGTAACGAGAAATACGAACAACGCAATAGTGAGAACAAGCCCGCTTTACACGAATTCGCCATGAGGATTAAAAGTCATTGTAGGCCATACTATTCCTATTTTCTATAGACAGCCCCCTTTTTGGCACAAACCGTTTAATGCGCGGAAAAGCCAACGTGAAAGAGATCTTTCATCCCAGCGGTGCATTGTAGGTTACAGTAATATTAAAAATAAAAAAAACTCTTCTGCATATAGCATTCATTTCTGACTTTAAATACCGATACCATGAACCTGAAAGAGCCGAACGTATTCACCGAGGAGAGCTACACTTCCACGTATGCTAATGGAATATTTTTTATGTGTCTTTGCTACTGGATACACGACGTGCTGTGACTGGAATATTTGCTCACCGATCGCTATACCCTCAGAGTCACGGATCCCCTTCGGTTGACTTTCGTCGTCCCCTTTTAAATCCTTCACGCTTCCTGGTTAACTCTCCACCTACGTACGAAAGTAAACAGCGGTCTTGTCCCATTTCAGTCAAATGTCCTCAGCCAATACCAGTCTGGACTTCGGACCGTGTTAGAATACCTTTGTGCTTAAACGACCGTCTTCAGTAAGGTTAGTACGAATTAAGAGTGTCCTCAGGAAGTGTCTGTCTGGACATAAAATTGTCTCCATGAATGCCTGCCTGAACAGGATCGTCTCCAACATTGTCTATCGAGTCGGCTGATCAGACCTGTCACCATTCAAACGCGGTTATCTGACTGGTCGCTTCGTTTGCACACTTGACCATCCGAAGCTGATTTGCAAGACAAAAAGGGACGAGATTTCGTGCGTCGGAAAGAGTGTAGTGGATTCTGGCCCATAGCTTTCAAAAGGTAAGGTTGTCGACATCACAGTAAACATGCGTTGCTTGAAAACAAACAATACGGTTCGTGCTTCTTGTTAATATGGATTTTGAGGAGAATAATCTAACGCTACGGGTAGTAAAGGGTACGTATGGCGTGGTTGGCTCCAGAAACCATTTATTAACCTTAAAATAAATTACTTTGGGGGGCGCGTGTGACACCTTAATCCCGATAGCTTTCATACTATCACGTCATGTGTTAAAACTTCCACCGTTGTCAACTAAAGACTCAGTGTCATTGTCATCGTCACAGTTTCTATGGCAGACCTCTATATGTAAGTGTGTTTTCGTTTCAAGTTTTATACGTACACTGTACTGTAATCTATTAAATCCCGCCAGTCGTTGTCTCCCATACAACAAATCGTTACCTTTGACCGCAGGGTCATTAAGAATGCAGAAAACTACAGTTTTTTTCACGTGAACGTCTCAGCTGATAAAGGTGCCGGATTTTATCCCCAGGTAAAATATTTGTTCTAAAAGTACTGACGGTTCGGTTGCTACGAGTGTTGTTTTGCGGTAGACAGTTCGATCCTGTCTGTGAAACGCCCGAAATTCCATGCGAAATCCGCTGCAGTGGCCAATGGGTCCGCAGCTGTGAGAGTGCGGGTCTTGTAACATAAAACGGGGGATCGAACAGGGTTGTTTGCACTTCTGACAGCTCACTTCACGTAAACTTGCTGTTTGAATAGCTGACTGGAAACGCAGACATGCCCTTTGGCAGAAAACTATAGTTCTCACTTATGGTGTGTGTGTGTGTGTGTGTGTGTGTGTGTGTGTGTGTGTGTGTGTGTGTGTGTGTGTGTGTGTGTGCGATATTCCTATGGTGGTGTAAATGCTAACGTCAGGATTTTACGAGATTTGCAAGACAATTATTACTCGATCAGTACTCTGCTGGTGCCATGTATGAACAGCATGATAATCCCGTAATAGCTTCATTTCACCTCCATTTACTATGTTCAAGTGCAGACTTTGATTTACATCCACAGCGCATATTTAGTTTTTACGTGGCCTCGTTGGTGTTTGCAGAAACAGCTGCGTGTAATGGCGTCCCTGGAGACGAGCGTTGCTACGGGCCATACGGCGCGGCGCATGCTTGAGTCGTTCTTTGCATGAGAGGTAACTAAAGGGGGCGTGACATTCCCCCGCTGACACCACACCACACCACAATCGATTCCGCATTTGCTTACACTCTACAGCACAGTGGCCGCATGAAGCAGGCTATCATTACAGTCCCTGGCCTCTGGACTCTGACTTCATCACTGCCAGCAGACATTCGAGGGTGTATTATATATACATTAACCATAATGGAGGTATTTGCAAGTCCCTGAAAACACAGTGCATATACTTGCTTCTGAGTCAGAGATCAGGAATGAGAGTATCACAGCGAGAAGTGACATCTAGCTTGGCCGGTCACTGTTTGTTGCACAGCTCTTACTTTCCGAGTTCGCGAAAGAAACTATTACATCAGGGTTTAAAAAGGTTGCGTCAAAGTACAAAATACTAGTGAGACCGCTGGAGTAACAGATGTTTTGTGGTGGACTTTTCTACATACATTATATCAAATTTTTGCATGATTCTTGGATTTGAAAAGTGCAATTACATTCAGGAAGCTTTCTCTTCAATTAGTAACTTTTCAACGCAAAAATGGAGAAAAAACTTTTGGGAAATTCAGTTTCAAGGATTGTCTTTTTGGTTTGAACCTACATATCCACGCACTCGCAGGCAAAACACGTCAATCAGATCTGCTACTCCAGCAGGGCAGCGAAACCAGTTAGCTTTCTAACATTACGGACAAATCAAACTAAATGCAGAGGCAAAGTTTGCCCGCTGTCATGTGGAACGCCCGTCATAATTTCTGGGTATGATTGTGTGGCATGCATCAATGTTGCAGCCACTGTGGGTACTGATATGGGAACATGGAACATGGGAGCGTGGGGTGAAATGAATTATCGGTAAACACATCGGCAGGTCACGCTTTGTATCGGCCAAATTACAAAATCAGGTCTTTTACTGAAAATCAATGTCTGTGGATGGATAGTGGGGGCACGGTATGGGCGGTTAGTGTGTCTTCGGCGTACAGGGAGAGGACATCACTTTCTACACTTCACGATGGCCGCATGGACAAAACAGAATATTCCTGTGAATCACGAGAGAAACCCGGCTACACACAGTAATCCACTCTAACGGTAGATGATGTTTCCGGTGTGCAGGAGCGGATGATGCTGCGCCATGGGAGGCAACTCGTCACGTGTACAACCGGATGTGGGTCGGACAGGTCAGGTAACCGCCGGTAGTCCGCAATCCATGAAAAATGGCGGCGTTGTGCAGGTAGGTTTGCTTTTCCAACAAACCCGTGTTTATCTCTGAAATGGTTGTATAGGTAGTATGTAGAATGAAATTGTCTCATTAATTTTCGACTCCGATTATGCCGAAAACTGACTCTGACTTTACTTTTTGGTCTATTTTTTTTTTAGGCTTCTGGCTAATTCAAGTTTTTTTCAAGTTTTCGGGGCTGGGGTGGGAGTGGGGGTGGGGGTCGGCGATGGCAATGGGGGCATAACCCTAGTCACTGGAATATTGAAGAAAAAAAAACCAAACAAACGCGGAGAGAGAGAGAGAGAGAGAGAGAGAGAGAGAGAGAGCAAACATTTTACCAAGGCCCTCCTGCCGACTGGCACATGAAGGCTTGGCTAGTAGAGCGATAGATTATGGGAGTTGGGCAGATACAGGAGCTAACTCAGTCCTATACGGGGCGCTGTAGCCTGACTAAAAAGTTGCTTGTTGCTGCGCCCCTTGACGACCATGGCTCATAACACCAGGCACAGACTAACACCCTCTCTCATCGCCACAACAAACTCAGCAGCCAATAATGAGGAAAGAATGGAAGTTCACACACTGGCTTCTCGCCATTTTCTGCTTGAACCTGTGGCGCTAATAACGTTTCTGTGCCGGCTGAATGAGAAAGGGTGTGATGGCGCCGCGTGAGAGCGGTTTGTGGATACCGATGAAGCACGATCAATCAAATCATGATTTGCAGACAATACCGGTTGCGGCAAAACGTCATTAACTCTAGAGCCGATTTTGGAGAGAAGGGTTAGGTGGGAAAGAATGGTCGGGATATCGCTTTTCATTCAAACTCACGGAGCCTGCAGGTATACCCGAGCCGCGCTTCAGTGCTGTGGAAATTGTCAAAAAAAGCGGGCTGTAAAACGTAAATGTTGAAAGCTTTCCACCTGATGTTTGCTCCGCGTCACGTGCCGGTTCATTAAGTGGTGCTTTTGTTCTGCAGAAAGGACCCGCTTCGCTAGAGGGATTACACAACGGAGTCAAAACACACTCCGCTTCTCACACGACCACCAGCGTCATCAAAGATGCGGAATCGAAAGCTGTGGACAATGCATCGCCAGGCAACAGAACGCGTAAAACCGTGGAGTCACCACCACCAGTTGAGCGGAACGACAGATCCACGTCAGAGAGTGTTAGCAATAACAGGACGAGTACAGAAGTACCAGCAGACGCCCCCTATACACACAACCATCGTGAGCAACCTTCACAAACCGCAGCCATGAACAGCCACGCCAGTTATGACTTCACCTTGGATTACGACCACAGCGACCACGAAGGGGAAGACGAGAAACAGACGAGAGACATAAGGAATGGGGAAGTTATGACGAGGTATGAGGAACACGAGTCTGCTGTTGACAGAGACGGTGAAGATGAGTTCACCTCACATCATGCTCCTCCACAAGACGCAACACAACGTACCGGCGACACCCAGTCTGACTACATTCCATCCAACGTCCGTCGGTACTCTAGACGCTCGGAGACAAGACCGGAATATTTGAGATACGTATCGAGAAGCCCCGGACCGACGTATGATACTGAAAGTCAGCGGTCGGATCAAGATGCGTATTCGGGTGGTCAGGACAATCATGTATCGTCCTACAGGGGAACGAACTATGATAGCCCGATCCAGCCAAAGCCCCCGGAAACTCGGCTTGACAAACCTTCGCCTCTGCGTATGTCTGAATTGGATCGTCACGTGATTTCTGTGAGTTTTGATTCTTTGAAATACGAATATCTTATCAAACATGCTTTTAAAAATCATTGGAAACTCGGGAAAAAAAAAAGAAAAAAGAAAAAAAGAGAAAAAACCCAGACATTTTTTGCATGGTTTTAAGCCCCCATTATTGAGAAACTGAACAAGTATGTAAATCAAGTACGAAAACATTTTCATTTGCTGTGAACAAAACCACTCCTAGCTGTCGATACAATGTTCACTGTAGACATTTTCATTTGCTGTGAACAAAACCACTCCTAGCTGTCCGATACAATGTTCACTGTAGACAATTTCAGTAAATCTTCTTTAACTTTCATTATGCATCACATCCTTTTTAAACAAATCTATTATTGACATTTTTATACAGATGCACAGTACACAATTACAATAAGACAAGACATGTAGATAGACGGGTATACACATGGGTAAAACATCGCGGAGGAAGCGGAAGTGACGTGGAGGCTGAAGGGAGAAGAATTCCGGAAGTTTGCTTTTGGGTTGACATTTTTATACAGATGCACAGTACACAATTACAATAAGACAAGACATGTAGATAGACGGGTATACACATGGGTAAAACATCGCGGAGGAAGCGGAAGTGACGTGGAGGCTGAAGGGAGAAGAATTCCGGAAGTTTGCTTTTGGGTTGTTTTGTGTCAGTGACAAGGGACTGTCGCATAAGGACCTGACACGGTGCGGAGTTCTAGATCGTAACACCGCATGCGCACGGTCTGGTGATTCATGTATACATACATACGTACGTACATGCGTCAAATCTACTATACAACTGTCGCGCCGAAGGTCTTTTCCAAACTCGTGTTTACGGTAAACCGTACAATGCTAATCATATTCATTCAAATGTCCTTTTCAGACCCCGAGTCAGCTACTGACCTACACCGTATTCGAGCTGGTGCAGTATCTTGCTCGGGCAGCACGCACAGAGACAGAGATGGCTTATGTCATCTACAGGTGGGTCACGTGCCTAGGGGTCAAGGACGAGGAAACAGCCAATGACAGCGAGAAGAAAGCGCAGCACGAGGAGACTGAAACAGCGATACCCACAGTGGTCACGTTTGTAGAACAGGTGGACAAGGGCAGGCTGAAACACGCCGACCTGTTCTCGATTCTGTGCAAGTAAGTGTTCTCGTAACACACACACACATACACACACACACACACACACACACACACACACACACACACACACACACACGCGCGCGCGCGCGCGCGCGTTTGCACACTCGAGCGAAGGATAGGCAGGGTGATTAGTAGGCAGTTGAACCAAGCAGCTGCTTGAGAAACTTTTCTGTTGTTTTTATGTAAATAGGATCTTCTTGTAAAGGGGGCGAATATAGTGGATTGAGAATATTGAATGTTTGTGGCGGAAATCTGGTCTCCGTCGAGGGTGGGATGATGGTGTTCTGAGAGGGAAAGCTGCTCAACTGTCAAACATGGATTATTTGTCACAGTGTTCTTTAACGATTAGTGGTAAATACGTTCCTTTTGTATTTTGTGACTCAGGTGCACGAATTTAGAGACGCACAAGGTGTCCGGCAGGGTGCGCCACTACTCGCCACAGCCTTCACCACAGCTCTGTCGATCACGCCAGGCCAGCTGGTCCGCCATTTTGCTGAAGGAAGGCTGGGGCCTGGTCGACTGCTGTCTTGGTGCTCGTCACTGGGAACCCACGCTCCACGATGGGGACAACAAGCGGCCTCACGCTCCAAACTCACATCGCCTCAAGCCACACTACGAGTACGCTCCTCACAACTTCTACTTCCTGCCTGAACCACAGTTGCTGGTGACGTCACACCTTCCTGACAACCCTTGCTGGCAGCTGCTTCCACATCCGGTGGCTGAAATGGATTTCTTTTCGGGGCTTCTTCAGAAGCCTCATCTCCACTTCATGGGAGTAGAGCTCGTCTATCCGACCTCTCTCAAGGTCAAGGACATCGCGGAGGAAGTGGAAGCGACGTGGAAGCTAAAGGGAGAAGAATTCCGGAAGTTCGCTTTCCGGTTGTTTTGTGTTAGTGATGATGGCCTATCGCACAAGGACCTCACACGGTTTGGATTTTTAGAAACACTGCACGCGCGCGGTCTGGCTCGCTTGAGACTGATTCCTCCAATATCCGGGCGCTACGTGTGCGAATTGTACGGAGCGCACGTGCCCACACGCCAGAACGAAATGACCCACATGTGTTCCTTCGACATGGATTTTGCGAAAACCACGTCCTCGGCGCTGAAGTTTCCTGAGAACGAGCGTGTGGAGTGGGGACCGGGGGCAGAGTGCTTGTGGTTGGGAATGCGGCCCATCACGCACGAGGCTGGTTACTTTCAAGTGGAGAAAGGACAAGCTGAGGTTGTCTTCTCTTGCTCCAGGCTGGTGCTGGTGACACAGAAACTGTTCATCGCGGAGGAGGAAGGGCATGGGAAGGAAGTGCTTCACTCTACCGTCAATTTCAGAGACATCAACAACCAGGTGAGAATACTACTGAGAATCCCTCACTCGGGCGACTATATTCTCAGTCTGTACGCCAAGGATGAAGGTGCTCCTGGGAAATGTCAGCTTGTGTGTAACTATCTGGTTCTCTGCGAATCGGGCCTGCCACCGCAAATACGTCGCTTCCCCGTCGTGGCCTACAACAAGCTGGGACCCACAAAGGCGTTCTCGGACTTTAAAATGAACCTCGTGTGTCCCAGGAAGTCGTGCATTGTCGTGGCCCCCTTCTCGGGCAAAGTCCTGTTCGCGGTCTCCTCGCCAGAAAACGCTGAGCTGTCGTGTGACCTTCAGCTGGGGGAGCAGGCGGACATGACGGACTACGTGCAGCACACTCGTCACGAGGACGAGACGGTCTTCCGAGCGCGACTTCCAAAGACTGGTGACTACATCTTCCACCTGTACGGCAAGTCACTGACGGGAGAGGGTCACAAGTTCCTCCTCTACTCCGCCATGATCGAGTGTTCCGTTCCTTGTAAGGATTGCCTCCCTTTGACCAGAGTCGCTCCCGACTGGCGTTCCAGGGTTCAGATCCTGGCGCCCTTGAGAAAGTACCTGGTGCTGGGCGCCGTGACCCATTTTGCCATAAGGGCTTTTAAGGTCAAGGATGTTAGAGTTGAGGGCAAAGGAAGCACACATCAGTTTTCTCTCGAGTCTGACGAAGACGAGGAGAAAGAAGCTGCTGCTGGCGTCAAGACTTCAGTCGATCAGCAGAAGAAAGAGTCCGGTGCTCAGGACAAACAACCTGAAAAAGCTGCTCGTGGGACTGTACAGGACGAACAGAAAGATACCGGTGAAGCTAGTGACAAGCTGGCAAAGAGGGAGGACGACGAGGAGGAGGGTGAGGGTGAGGAGGAGGGTGAGGGTGAGGAGGAGGGTGAGGCAGGAGGGGAGGGGGATGGCTGGCAGGTGTGGCGATGCAGTGTGACTGTTGCCAATGAGGACGAGGGGTCGGGGATGAAGTTGTGTGTGCAGGACGCGCTGACCGGTGGACCGCCCGTGTGTATCGCCCACTTTGAGGTGAGTGCAGCTTCTGGTATTGAATGTGTATAGGGGTTTGTTCCTGCCAGTTACGTCTGAGACATAATTATTAGCCCACAGACACATCGCAGTCAGTTTTGTTTGCCGTGACGTGTTTCCTTGCCATTGTCTTTGTTTCTTTTGTGAACTGTTTTCCTGACCATTGAATTTTAGTTCAAAAATTGGTGGTGGGCGGTGGTCTAATAGGTAGCGCGTCGGATTTAGCCGCTACGCTACTGAACGGCCGTCACCAATGTCATGGCGATGAAGCGTGGGTTCGAGCCCAGGTCGAGCTTGTGATATGTGATACCGGTTTTTCCTTGTTACCGGGCTGCTCATCGGGGGTTTCTCTCCGGGTTATCCGGCTTTCCTCCCCCAGCAAAATTGCAAATTGTAAAAAAGAAAAAGAAAAAAAAGGATAGGTACTGGGTGGCGCTGCACCGCGGCGACGCGCTTCCACCGGGGGAAGCAGTCCGAATTTCCCGAAAGGGATAATGATGAAGTTAAAAAAAATTATGGGGCGTTCATCATACTGAGGCATGACATACTCAATGAGTCGTGGAGAGGGGGAAAAATGATAGTGAGGGATGAGGAGGTGCGGGGAGGGGGTGGGGGGTATGGATTACTCGAACGGTAAACAGCTGATTAAAAAGTGGATGAAAGCACAAAACATACAAACGTCTTACAAAAAGAATCCTGTGGATATAAATATCGATGAGCGTTGGGTCGATGGGTCTTGTTCATCGTTTTCATATAACGCTTTATTCACAATAGGTCATTACCGAACGCAAGATGGCGGCCAAACTGGAACAACAGCAGGCAGCCTGGACGGAAGCAGAACGGAGTCTACGTCGTCGTCCCGACAGCGGTCACCGCTCTGACCTTGACGACGAGGAGACACAACAGGCCTACTTCCTGGACGATGACGTCTACGTCTCCAATCCTCTGGGTGATGACGAATCAGACGACAGCGAGGACGATGATTCTGAAGACGACGAGAAAGCAGACTACAGAAGAGAAGAATTTGACAGCGAGAGCGACGTTGACGACGAAGATGAAAAGTCGTCTGGTAATGAAGAGAAGAGGAAACAGCCAGAGAGAGTCACCGTCGTGAAGGATGATAAGTCCAAGACGTCGGATGTAGGAAAACCACGCTTTTCCCAGTTGACCCGGACGAAAACTAACATGAGTACGAAGTCCACGCAAGCAAAACGCGGTAAATCACAAGAGAGGAAAGACACTGCTCGCACTGAGATGATGAATAAGGTATATTGTACACCAGCAAAGTCACCACGGAAACCAGCTGGCAGACCCGGTGTCCAAAAACAGAAAACGGCACTTGGTATGAAAAGCACATCCACTAAAAACGTTACCAACGGCCACGTGACCGAAGAAGACAAAACGAAATCGAAGTCTCGGCAAGCAGACGGGAAAGACAACAAAAAGGTAATCCATTGAAAACATTTAGTATCAAGTCTTTTTCTTGTACGAGAGAAGCCGCCTTGTTGTGAGTTTGGGTGACTTTCAGACTGAAACGATTGGGGTGGACGTGAAAGACAAATCTACTTCCAACTAGTACTGATTTAGACAAATCAAACCGAAAACTACCATTCCGAACTAGTCATGGAAGCCAGACAAGGTTCATCACGTGTGTCAAGCCTCGTGTGGCCTCCATGAGTCGTCTTGGTCTAGTCAACCCCAAATGTCGTCATGAGTCGTCTTGGTCTAGTCAACCCCAAATGTCGTCATGAGTCGTCTTGGTCTAGTCAACCCCAAATGTCGTCATGAGTCGTCTTGGTCTAGTCAACCCCAAATGTCGTCATGAGTCGTCTTGCTCTAGTCAACCCCAAATGTCGTCATGAGTCGTCTTGCTCTAGTCAACCCCAAATGTCGTCATGAGTCGTCTTGCTCTAGTCAACCCCAAATGTCGTCATGAGTCGTCTTGCTCTAGTCAACCCCAAATGTCGTCATGAGTCGTCTTGCTCTCGTCAACCCCAAATGTCGTCATGAGTCGTCTTGCTTTAGTCAACCCCAAATGTCGTCATGAGTCGTCTTGGTCTAGTCAACCCCAAATGTCGTCATGAGTCGTCTTGGTCTAGTCAACCCCAAATGTCGTCATGAGTCGTCTTGGTCTAGTCAACCCCAAATGTCGTCATGAGTCGTCTTGGTCTAGTCAACCCCAAATGTCGTCATGAGTCGTCTTGGTCTAGTCAACCCCAAATGTCGTCATGAGTCGTCTTGGTCTAGTCAACCCCAAATGTCGTCATGAGTCGTCTTGCTCTAGTCAACCCCAAAATGTCGTCATGAGTCGTCTTGCTCTAGTCAACCCCAAATGTCGTCATGAGTCGTCTTGCTCTAGTCAACCCCAAATGTCGTCATGAGTCGTCTTGGTCTAGTCAACCCCAAATGTCGTCATGAGTCGTCTTGGTCTAGTCAACCCCAAATGTCGTCATGTCTCCCATGCTTCTCTTGCTTTCCAAGTGTTTGTGCGTAAACGCTTTTTAAATTTTTTAATTTTTTTTTTTATTAGATTGTCTTTGTGTCTGTAGCGGTCAAATAATAAAAAAAATCAAATTGGCTCGCTCCCTTCCCAACAGTTGACCGTAGTTTCAGTGTAATTGGATTTGCTGTGTTTCAGAAAAACCAGAAAGTCGACAGAAACACGTATGCTGGTGACACGGAGCAAAACGAAGGTAAGGTAACTAATTGAGCCCAACGATGCAGTCTGTGGATTCAAAACCACTGCTTAATTTTCTTACCTCACGAATAGGCGTGTTTAGAATGCCCAAATTCACCTTACTGGCTTACATATCGCGAATCGCGGTGCGGCTGGTTCAGCTACATTCAATGATGGCGTCGACATAAACAGCAGCAGCAACAGCAACGACAACAGCTGCAGCAAAATAGAAAGATGCCTGTGTGAAATATATCAGCCCTTCACTGAACTGGCACAACTATACCTAAGCCATTTCACAGGAAACCTAGAACTAGTCAACGCTGAACTTATTATTTGTTCCACAAGCGTACTGTAGCGTGAAGTTGATGTTCAGGTCCTGCATTCGGTAAACGCAACAGTATTTTTTCTTCTCATTTTCTTTTCTGTCTCTGTATTTATAAATGAAATGTGTCTGTCTGTCTGTCTGTCTGTCTGTCTGTGCGCGATAAAACCTATCTGAGAGTTCTCACGTTGCTATCTTGGTGGATGTACTCAGGGCATCCCGGGCTCGTTCTGGCGAAAAGAAAAACTCGGAAAATCGGAGTTTACCGTCCTTTTCCACAACGTATCGCCATAAAGGCAGACCAGAAAACACTTACTACACATATCACATCATCAGGCCGGGCGAAGCATCATCAGCTAGTTATTAATAATTTATGACCATCATTTATATTGCAGGAGCAAAGGAGAGGACCCTGAGGCGCAAGCTGTGGAGGGCCTGCCAGCGGAGAGACAGGGAGGCAATCCAGAAAGCAGTTACAAGATACAAGAGAGGTGGTTACGCCCCTTGTGCTGATCTTGCCGCTGCTGAGCGCTTGCTGCACTTATTTGAACTGAGGGACGGTAGGTGGTATTGTGTCACTTGATTTTTGTATGTTCTGCATGAACGAAGCACAGACGTAACGTGGCTTCTGCCTCTGTTACAACCTTATGGACCACCACCACCATCACATTATCATGTAGTCATTCAAGAGTCCTTAGTAAGCGCTTAATTATGCTGAGTTGGTACAGTTCAGTCGCCCGCTAGGGGGTGCAAATGTATACCAGTCATAGGCGGGGGGGGGGGGGATATACTCCAGGTACTCTACTCAGCGGGGCGATTGTATCCCGCCCTTCAGTCCGGTAAGCTCTCGCGATACTGCCATGCTATTTTCATCGAAAGGCTAGTTGCCGGAAAGCGAAACGGTTACAAATTACGACAAACACTATACACGCACATTATATCATCACCATCTGGTGGCTACATCCTTTTCATGATTTCGTTTTAAGTTACGTAGCTAAAACGAAGCTGTCACGTGACTTCAACTCGTGAGACCCCAAATCAAGATACATTTGCACCCCGTCCTGCGCAGTTAGTGTACATTTGCTCGCCCTTCAAATGACTGGTATACATTTGCACCCTCTAACAGGCGAACTATACCAACTGAGCGTTAAATATAAGATCATTTATCTTGAGTAGTGTTTTCAACCATTCCGACCCCTAGAAATATATTTTATTTCAGGAACTTCAAACTGATCGTCTCTTTTCAAAGGGTCTGTTTATTCCCTTTTATACAATACTAAAGTCGTCAGCAACTTCCCGTGGTCACTAATCTTTCCCCAGCCCGTTTGTTAAAAGGCCGGAAAAGAGGGTCTGGACGTCATTTGAATGTGAGAGAACTGTCCAAGCACAGCCGGGTGTCTCCTCTTAACACTGAGTCTCTTTTTCTGTCTTGCAATTTTTCAGAACGAACAAGACCGCCAGTGTGTTTTATTGTTCTTTGTTTATCATTTTATTTGTTTGTTTGTTTGTTTGTTTGTGTGTGTGTGTGTGTGTGTGTGTGTGTGTGTGTGTGTGTGTGTGTGTGTGTGTGTGTGTGTGTGTGTGTGTGTGTGTGTGTGTGTGTGTGTGTGTGTGTGTGTGTGTGTGTGTGTGTGTGTGTGTGTGTGTACCACGATGGAGGCCATTGCGCCTAAAATTTGTTTGTTTGTTTGTTTATTATTGAAAGTTACATAAAAAAAACTCGTTCTTGAAGCGTGTTTTGAGTTGTTTTGGCTTTATATTGCAGTTTTTCTTTTCGGGTCAGTTATTATCATTTCCATTAGCAAGAACTTAACACAGGAAACGCCGCATCATGTCAACAGTTTGAAATACGTTGATACCGGTTTTCGTCCCTCAGTTCTGAGTCAGTAGAAATAGCTGACATGCACGTTCATCTGTGCTTATCTCACAGCCCTGGTGGAGGCCATCGAGTCCAAGGATCTGGATGCCATACGTTGTGCGCTGACGGAGGTGGAGCGAAACGGTTATGCTGGCGAGATGTGTGCCGTGTGTCGCAAGGCGCAGGCTCTGCTCAGCCCTCACCGCCAATCACAGCGACTTCCGGTCCTGGTTGAGGCGGACATGCGCACTTTGCTTGAGATCCGCAGCTATCGGTGTCCACCGGAAGTTGTACATCACGTGGTCGTCGCCATGCTTCTTTTGATGGGTGTCCACGAGGGGCTAACAAAGGTGAGGTTCTGTGTGCCTTGGCTTCTGCTCAGCCTAGTCCCCGCTTTTGATTAAAATTATGATACCTGCCCGGAATGTCAATGCCACTTACAAACCAGCAGTCAGTGGTTCCAGGCATCTTTTGTCCGCGCCCCCCCCCCCCCCAAAGAAAACAGCAACAACAAACCAAAAAAAAAAAACAAAAAAAAAAACACAAACAAAACAACAAAAATAAACCAACCAACCAACAAACGAACAAAACAAAAACAACAGCAACAGCAACAACAAACACAATCAACACAAACAGAACCCCCCCCCCCCCCAAAAAAAAAAAAAAAAAAAAACAAACAAAACAAACAAAAAAAAAAAACTCTTTTCCATCAGTTACTGCGTCTTTCTACTTGGATGTATAGTACATGGCACTGACGAGTTGTTTGTGTTCTGGTTATTTCCTCTGAGTTTATAATGATTATGAAGGAGAGAGAGAGAGAGAGACACACACACACACACACACACACACACACACACACACACGCACACGCACACGCACAAAATAATGGCGTTGTTGTGTAGAAGTGGAGTCGGTGTCGACGTCGCCTGCAGGTGCTGGGTTCTCAGGGCGTGTACCGGAAGATGTCGCGAGTGAAGGCGGACAACATACACCCAGAGATCGCTGCACGTGCACGGGACCTGCTGGAGAGACACAGTCAGGACGAGGCTCACAATGCTGGACCCGGGGCGCTGGCAGTTTTCAAATGGGTGAGGGCACACTCGCGATGAAACGTTCTGGGAGTGTAGGTTAGGTCTTTACACCACTTAAAGAACCTTGCATTTACAATAGCTAAAGTATGATTTTCAGTGACTTAATTAGTACTTCCTTAAGTCCGCTAGTAAAGCAAGAAACTTTCTCCAAACAAAGCTTTGAAGAACATGAATCGGACTGATGATGTGGGCGTGCGCTGACCGTTCCAGTTAGCGAGCCACAGGATGAATTTCAGCAGACTATACTGACAAGTTTGCCACGATGGACTAGCCAAAATCTCTCAGTATGGCCATTTGCCTGCCCAGCTAAGCTAGCCGCGAAATAGTCTTTGTTGCTTGCGCGACGTTAAGCCCGAAATAACTAACTAACTAACTGCCCAGCTAAGCTATTTATGTACTAATTTTCACCGACCATTTTTTCATTATTCCAATGTCGCTTTCCTATTGCAGTCCCGCAGTGTGATCGCCCGTGTGGAGCAGCTGGCGGAGCTGGACGAAGAGTACGGTAACGATGATTCCATTCAACCAGCCGGCAAGCGACGACAACGTCAGATCTTCAAGGAGCAGGCAAGTCACGCTGCTAGCGATAAAAACACCAGCAACACCAACAATCTCGCCAGCCGACGGGTTGAAAGTAAGTCAGACAGGCAACAAGACAAGACCAAGCCAACTACAAAGAAAGACTCAAACAAGGAGCAAAACAGGGCAGGAGGTAAAGGCAAGGGTGGTGTGGACAGCAGGCAGCCCCAGAAAAACATGGCCGCTTCCAATAGCAAGACGACGAAAGGTCACCAGGATGTCAAGCAAAGGAACGAGAACAAGAACGAGAACAAGAACGAGAACAAGAACAGGACGAAAGACGCAAAAGGAGGTAACACAGCTTCCAAGGGGGATCCAAACAAAAACAAACCAACTGTGTCAAAAATCTCTGACAGTAAAAACACGAAACCTAGTCAGGGTAAGAAACCCAGTCAAGATCAGCAAGCTAGTAAAGGCCAGAACCTCAGTCAAGGCGAGCAACCCGTCCAAGGCCAAGACACAAGTGAAGGCAAGAAACCTGATCATGACCCGCCGGGAGAAGCAGCAAGACGTAACCAAGAAACTTGTCCGGCTGAGCAAGGGAATGTACAGCAAGATACACAACAATCCCAGGAAATGCCAGGCAGCAGTCATGAGAGTTCAGAAGAAAAATCAGGTGGTACTGCTGAACCAGCGAAAGCAGCAGCGACCACAGAAAACGGAAACACGGAGTTGAGTAATGGCGCTGACGAGAACAAAGTCCCGGACTTTACGGACACAGTAGATGACGATGGGAAGGAGGAAAATAACAGCGAAGGGCGCGATGCTCTTGGGCCAGACAAGCAAGAGACAAATGGCCAAACAGCGAGTCAGCGTCGTGTAGACGTACCGCAAAACACAGCAACAACCACCGCCCACAAATCACCCGCACCTCGCCGGCCGACCGACAAATCGAAAAACATATCGAAAAAAGAGATAGCCAGATCCCGCCTCTCGGCAGCCACTCGCCGACCAAAGAGCACACAACAGCCAGTGTTTCACAGCACACTCTACTACTCCAGTATTACCAGCACTACAGACAAGAGTGGGGCAGGACAGGACGACAGATCAAGACACACAGATCCACGAGGCCAGCCATCACCTGGTGATGACACACACGGACAGCCTAGGGACAACGAAGCTACGGAGCAGTCTCAGTTTTACAACGGACGGAGCAACGGCGACATTTCTTCTCCAGACATCTAAATACATGATAGACCACATGGGACTAACAACACTTGGATGGTGGGGTGTGCGTGCCGAGCGCTAGTGGGCGGTGGGTAAAGGAAGCTGATGCATGTGCTTCAGAACGTTAGTACAACTTCCACTGATGCGCGAGTCTTGTCATTTCACACTTCCACAAGACAAAGGCCTGGAAAGTGTACCAGATCAAGTTTCAACGATGTTTTCTTGTAGTGTCTCTTTCTCTTGATAGTAGATAGTACAGCCCTTAGTGGACAGGGTGCTAAATCTTGTATCGTCGGCACCCCTCCACTCCCCCACCCCCATCCACCCACACCCTCCTGCTTCTCAAATTGTTGCATTAGGAGATGGTGTCTCGGAATCAAGGCCTTGGTTAGAACGCAAAGACAGTATGTTTTTATACATAGCTACTATTAGCTACTGGCGATGTTGAAAATGAGCTGGAAGAAGGAAACTGTGCTAGGACATCCTGACAGTGACAGTGAATGTTATGAATAGACCTCGTGCCTACAACTTGACACAATGACTGTATATAGTCGTTCGTGTGACTTGTAAATCATTTGTTTGACAAAACTGCATCGTGAAAACTATTATATCCAGTTTTCATTTGTTCAGTTGAATCAGTCATTATACGTATTTCGTCACCTTGGGAGCATCCCTCCCCAATACAATATATTGTCGCAGTTTTCTTGACTTACGTATGTATGTAGTCAGTATGTCCGCGTAAAGTGTTACTGCTACTAGAGGGGGCCTCTTTTTATGAGGCGGCTTCTAAACCAGGACAGTTTGTCTAATTATTCTTCTATTAACAAATCTGGCGTTGTGTATATTTTTCCTACTTGATTATCCTGGAGCCGATACCACTTACACAATACGCACTTACACAATAATTTCCGTCAAACAACACGATACGACGGTAAACAGTGCACTCTCTCTACATCCACAACAAACAAGCGAATAAGAATGAACAAAAATTTATTATTTATAAATACCCTCAGATTATAATTTACAAATATCCTCAACTTATTATTGACAAATACCTCCACCTCCCTTGGTTCTTCACGTATACTTATTGCGTAGGTTCAAACACTATCATTTATTCTACACAACTCAAAATAAAACCATACAGCCGGCGTAACAAAATCACGGAAATAAAAAGGGCCCACGATGAATGCATCTACGAGTTTTCTACTATTATTTAGTTCATGTCACACCCAACCCTTTTTTCCCCCAAAATAAAGCCCCCCCCCCCCCCCCCCCCCCGTCTATCCCAGCTACTTGCCTGAGAGCAACAGAGGAGGTTTCCCGCATCTCCGTCCTCTGGGCCCCACCCCGCAACCTCTAACTCTAAATCTACCCACAACTCTACATACCCGCTTATATGTACTATCAACTATCTACATTTAGGTGTTGAAAGTCCACTATACTGTCGACACGTTAGAGACAAAAGAGGGGCGAACCCACACTCAGTCTCCTGACGCTCGCTCATATTCGCTACCACGAACATACTTCTAAAACTTAGAACTCTTACCAGTTTAAAAACCCACTATATTTCCAGAAATGCGAAGGAGGCTCCCCGACACTTCAGTCCTCGGAAACATTTCCCTTCTCAGTATACCTACATGCCTATTTCACTATCCCATATCTGCCTAGCGCCAACCCTAAAAGGCCCTAGGCCTATGAATTTAGATTCTTCTACTGCTCGCTTCCGTTCTGGTTATTCAGTAATGAGCCTGGGCAGTCTTCCCTCCTCAAACTGAAGAGTTTCAGCCTGTGCGGTGATTATAAAACATGTAACTGGCGAATCGCCCAGCGTATTAATTAGTATTCATATACATGTAGTAAAATTGCCTCAACACTGCCGGACTCATTACAAGCAAGATCTAGTTGAAAAATAGTTCGACCGTCAAGAATGACAATCATGAAGTACCGATAGCCATCTAACTAATCTCGCTCGGAGACTCTATGATTACTCCGCAATTATGAACTCAGTGTCACAACAACCATTGTGACGTCTTATCCAAACGGAAATAAATCGAACAGATCAAGACGGTTAGTGCATTCCGCCGCGATACAAAGTTCATCGCGATCATTGGGACTATATCAGTTCAGGAGTCAGGACTACTGTAACAAAGCGAACCTATTTGCATAAGAAGCTAGGATAAAAACCGATGTACCCGGCTCACAATTTAAACTGAAATTGAAACAATTGAAACCTCTTAACCGTTTCCAACAAAATATCTACGCAAAAGCAGCTAGACATACCGAATGTTCTAGAACATTCCATGTGACGGCTAGTAAGATAAGGCAACCAAGAACCGTAGATACGTAGGGTCTTTGAGGCAAGAGTGTGGCGAAATAAGCGTCACAATTATAATATAACGACGTCATAAACAGGGGCTTTCCCGAAAACCGCACAAAAAGGAATACCTCGTAAGTTAGGATTTTGTAAAATTCTCACAGTATTTATGCACCCATCTACCCTCACCTTCCTCCCTCCACAAAAAAAACCAAACCATTGTTAATTGTTGACTTCGTGACGATCGTCAGGACGACGTATAGTACTGTTCAGGCGCGTAGGAAGATGCTGAGAGGAAGGGGGGCCCACTAAGTCGGGTGAGCCATACGGCCGAGGTGAAGAAGGGTGTGGGGTGTGTGTGTGTGTGTGTGTGTGTGTGTGTGTGTGTGTGTGTGTGTGTGTCACGGTGTGTGTGTGTGTGTGTGTGTGTGTGTGTGTGTGTGTGTGTGTGTGTGTGTGTTGACTGCCAAGGTTTGTGTCCTGCAACCTCTCCTCTTATCAAAAGCAAGGGGGGCCCAAAGATATTCGGGCCCCCCTTCCAAAAATCGAACCGGGGCCTGGGCCCCCAGGGCCCCCGTGGTTCCTACGCCCCTGCTGTTAATGTTTACTATCTTCATGCAAAGAAGCCAGGCATTCCCAAGTCTTGGTATTTTCAAGACCACAACTAAATGATGACTTTTAAAAATTCATTTCGTTTCAGTGTAAGAAATTGAAATGCAAAGATGTGGACTGATAGTCCGGGTGGAAAGCAGCACAGTTACTATCGGTGCTCACTGTAGACCCCCATCAATCCACACCCTTACAAAACTCTGCTCGATAAGATGAAATCAGTACATGACAATGATCAGTTTTAACTTTAATTACTTATATTTTGAAATAAAACAGCATACACATATGGTTATGTTACATTATTTACCTCTCAACAAATATAACCAGTGCCAAATTTCGTACACACACACACACACACACACACACACACACACACACACACACACACACACACACACACACACTAACAAGGACGTTAAACCCCAAACACACACCCGCCCACCCTTCAGAAAGGCCGAGGAGGTCGACATTTGTCTTTGTGTAACCACGAGTAGAGATCTGGAATAGTCTTTGCGTATTTGTCGATGTGATGAAGTTTATAACACAGCTTACACCATGCGTCGATGATCCCGTGTTGATGGTAAATAAAGTGTGCCTTTCGCCACAGCATGTCAGTATACCTGCGCTCTTCCCCCATTAGGACCTGCAGATATTCACCTAAACTCTCAGGTGAGGGAAACAACTCTGCGTCCACGAAGGTACCGTTAGGAAAATACTGACTGTAGTTAGCTCCCCCTCTCACGACAGGCATCACATGAACGTTCTCCAGAAAGGTCTTGTAGAATTTTTCAGTGACATAGTCTTCACACATGGAGTTCTCAAAAGACAAGTAAAACATATAGTCGTTGAGCAAGTTTTCACACCTTCTAGTAGCCGTGTTTTTGCACACTTTGGTCCCACATCGGCCATAGATATCTACCGGTATCACTTTCTGCAGTCGCTTGACGTACTGATCCCGCTTGCTCTGAACGCCACAGTTGCTGGAGAACCAGGCCACTCGTCTAGACTTGTTGCGCCACAACTGTTGGAAGAAAGTGAGAGACGGCACGCTGTCCGCACGCTTCAGATACCCAACCGGCTCAAAGATGTCGGAGTCCAGTCGGTAATTCCACGTCCAGTTGAAGGCCTGTAAGACAGCAAGAGGGTACACAGCGAGTTTCACCACGATGAGCAATGTAATGATACCACCTTCAACATGATGTGATGACAGACGGATATGACAGGAAAGGGAACAAAGCAAAATGTATGTAAGAGCAGATCTAGACAAGGAAGACAGTGACAGAAGACGCCTTGATCTGGAAACACTGTCAGTGTGCCGTTAGGCCCTGTGCGGAATAGGCAGGTATCTAACAGAAAAAAATGATAAAATAATAAATGATAACAACGAAAACTACAACAAATCAACAACGAAACAACAGCAATAACAAACGATGGAACTATTTTGAGTTTTTGACATGTCTTTACAGGCTCTTTACAATTCACTACTGACTTCTTGTTCAATCAGTCGATGCGGTCGGAAAAGTGTAAATTTATGACAAAGGTCCTATCCATTTCGTCCGACAAAATCGTTCAGGGAAACGCACCGAGTTCCAGGTAGTCTTGCTGTAAGCAGATGAGGTGTGGACTGGCGACTCCATTTTAAAGAACACGTACACCTGGCCCGGCTTCTGTCGCTCGACCACACTCTTACTGCCTGCTCCGTGGAACAACACCGCGTCCGCACTGGCGCCGTCTTTTGTGTAGGAGCGGCTTATACTGCACGTGCTCACTGGGCAGTGTCCGAAGAACTTGGAGTCTGGTTCGGGCGCAATGAAATCTGGAGGATGGTGCCAGACGATGAGTTTCTTTGCGTCAGTGATTATAGGCCCGTTCCCGTCATGCCCTTGTGGCCAGCTGTACCCGACTGGAGCTTCCTTGATGTACGGTGAGCGAAACTGGAGCAGGTAGTTTTCTACAGCGCGGAGATAGGCGGTCGTGAATGTGTCATTTTGCAGATCTCTGTTTTGAGGGAACACGTCAAACGGTGGCCTAGAAGTGTCGTGTAAGTCCTGCCCTTGGTTCCTACTCCGATGGGTCAGGCCTACTGAGTGAGCTATCGAAGACACCAGAGACGATGCCCAGGCGACATTTCCGGACGTGACGTTATCCGTCATGGCAAAGTGTCGCCATCTGGGGACGGATTTGTGGAGAGTAGCCACAGACAGCATAGCGAAGAAGGTCAGAAATAACAGGGCAATCACCACCTGCTTCAGTTTCTGCAACCTGCAGCATGATGACGATGATGATGATGATGATGATGATGGCTGCTCATCATTGTCCGGTGGAAGTCTGGAAACAAAAACCGATTGCAATTCATTTTTACGGCGTTGTTAGCACATAACAAATGAATCAATGGAAACGTCTTGTGATTGTTTTTATGTCCACTAGTCTCTTGCAGGCGGTTTAATTTTGTTGTTGTTGTTGTTGTTGTTTTCGTGTTCCATGCATACATACTATCTGCTCACTCTCCATGAAGGTCTGTTCGTATCTACTAACTAGAAAAATTAGCAAGCAGAGGAGACCAAGACTGAAATGCTGCCCACACTGGCAAACTCCCAACACCATGAAAACGTAAGCGGAGATACGATCGAGTTTCGAGTGAAACGGCTCCAATAAAACCGAAAGAAAAAGCTGTGATGACTTAAAATTAAATTGTCAGCCATCCATCTCACACAAAAGAGAGGTTGCTGTCTAATCTTTTGTAATGCGTGAGCTTGTAACAAATGGAAAAAAAGAAGAAGTCTAAAGCAGACTTTCAAATGTTTGGTCGGCAATACTATCAGTAAGTGATATTCTCCACAGACATTCAAGTGTATGACGATACAATAGTTTGTCCACACATTTGACTCTGAGTCATTGAACATGTACAATGTTGTATTTCAACATACAAGTCAATAAATATGCAGTGTGACAATGCTTTATCCACAGACAACAGTCGTTCGTTACATGCACAATGACACAGTAAAACAACTGATCAGCGCTTGAATAGAGAACAGTCTTACTTAGCCGCCATGGTGGCTGGATGCAGTGTTTTGTCAGCTCAGCTGTGTAGGGATATAAACTGTGAAGCTGTCCAAACGACACGTCCACTCATCAGTTTTACCTGAGGAACATATCGACCACATTGTTTATTTAACCACAAGATAGCAAGAGATTTATGTTAGTGCGTTTCCGTAAGAAAATCCCAGTCAGGTGAAACACAAAGGATAAAATCACACTTGTACAGCAGCAGCTACAGATGTAATGGCTGAGATAGTAGCAGATGGTGCAGACCACTCTCTCTCTCTCTTTCACACACACACACACACACACACACACACACACACACACACACACACACACACACACACACACACACACACACACACACACACACACACACACACACACACGCGCGCGCGCGCGCGCGCGCGCGCAGAGAACAATATCATCATCATCATCATAATATCACCATCATCATCGTCGTCGCCGTGATCGCCGTCATCATCATCATCAAAACAATGAACAACTGAGAAAATGGGGAGCGAGGAGAGAGAAGAAGGAGCAGTTGCTGCAACCTAGATCAGTCAATGCGCGTTATTATAGTATAGTAGGGGTCGAAACCTCCTCCCCCCTCCCCATTTTCACCCCCCATCCTCTGTAATAAAGACCATTACCCGGGAACAGGCAGGCAGTATGCCCGGGACGGATACACACGTAATTCCGACATCATACTTATGCTCGACTGAGGCTAAGGTTCGTAAAAAAACAACAACAAAAAACCAACCCTAAAAGTCTTGGTGTTGAATTTGCTGAGGAGTAAAGTTTCATTTCAATGAACACAAGAAACGGAACGCAGACACAAGTGAGGAAAACTCGCCCTGTTCAAGTTAAGTGGAACGTTGAGTACCAGGACGCCACTCGAGAATCATGTTGAAGTTAAAACAAATAAAACCTGCACGGGCCATATTTTGTCATTTAAAAAAAAGTTACTTGAAGAGAAGAGCATACGTGCAGCATGATGTGTGTAGTTGTAGTTGTAGTACCATAAATGCCATGATTGTAAGTGCGTCAGTGAGAATGTAAAGCAGGTAGCGCCTTGTCCCATCTGACAAGTGTGCTGTGCAAATGGTGTCAAGTGTTTGGCGTACACCAAAATGACCCGGGACTCAGGGTGTGTAGGCCGGATCCGTCTAACACCTTGTGTGTCAGGCTGACTTTCTAGTACAATCGAAATCCAATTAATTTATACCGCAAATAGCCACAGTGATAACTCTACTGCTAAGACAACCTCAGAAGAGAGACTGAAAAAGAGGAAGTCGTTGTCTGTGGCTGGGTGTTGAGTTTCCAGATTGGAGGCCGCCATCTTGTCACTGGTAGCTGGCTGACTCCGTGTTCAATATTTCACGCACAAAACAGATTTCTCTGATACGTAATTATTTCGTCTCACTGTCTTTCTGGATGTTTCTTGTTTTAACTCTTTCCGGACGAACGGTCACATATGCGGCTCCATAGCGCACATCGGTTTCAGACGAACAGCCGCATCCGGATCGTGTTTTTTTTTTTTTTTTTTTTTAAATAGAACATGACTAACAACAAAGATTTTTTAAAAGTTTGAAGTTGAAATTTCAGCAATAGCTGCATAAAGATGTTAGTAAACTACCCTGAAAATTTCAAGTCTGTATCTTGTTTTGTTATTTTTTAATTTTTTTCTGAACCTCACAAATCGGCCCGTATACAGGGGATGGCTGAGGAATAATCGGCCCGTCTTGACTGAGTAACTGCAAAGCGTCAACTGAGGTGCGGCGATGGGTATGTGAAGAAGTACGTGAGGTAACCTTAAATTTCGTAAACATGCAGATACTGTTACCGTTACAATAAGGTTGATTTTGCACAGTTAGTAGTGAGCCTTCTTCTAGCTGTGAGGCAGACGATCCAGCAGTTAGAGTTTTCCCTTATAATATCACATTTAAACAGTGATGAGTCAAGTATGTCCTTGAAAAACGCAGGATCGACAGCTAGAGGTTATCCTTGTGAGCCTTCATATAATCGTGAAGCCAAGTATTCAGACGATCCAACAGTTTTAAGGTCACATTATTTTAAATAGTGATGATTCACGTATGCCCTATACTTTTTTTAAACCTCACAAACTCACTGGAAATAAACACAACTGCACCACCATAAAGAGGATACATTTACAACTTCCTAACATATTGCGCTTTCTGGATACAACATTACACTGAGATTGCAACAGTTGTGATAAGTCTCGAAAGCAAGCCTATCACACGAAGTTTGATCACAGATAAAAACAAACACCAACACAGTTATACCCCCCCCCCACACACACACACACACGCACGCACGCACGCACGCACGCACGCACGCACGCACGCACGCACGCACGCACGCACGCACACACACACACACACACACACATTCTTGCGACGTTTTGTAAACGACTAATATTCAATTCAATTCAGAGCAGTATAACTTTAGGATCTGATGAAAGAAAGGATAGCAAATAAAAGCGACATAAAAGGGACAGAAACCACTTAACTCCGCAGAGTTACCTTTTGTTTGTTTGTTGAAGTTATGTCCCATTTGTTTGTGTCCTGAGGACGGCGAAAGCCGAAACGTTGACCCGTTCCGTCCTTTGTGAAAGTTAAGTGGTTTCTGTCCCTTTTATGTCGCTTTTATTTGCTTAACTTGTACCCACTTCGCAGTCATTATCGTTTCCTTTTCTTTTGAAAGAAAGGATATTTGTTACAAACTGCAACCTTTATCATGAAGGCGTGACCATTTCTCCACACAGAGGTTGTTACTTCATTCAACACACCGACATTAACGTAGTTCCGGATTGGATAACACAGCTGAACAATCTCTTTGTGGGGAGAAAGATATCCTTCCCTGTACTCTCATGACCCATGAAACAACAATGACGTGCCAGCCTCCAGTAACACCACAACACACGCTACGTATCGCGTACTTGAGTAAGACAAAATGAAGACTGAGTCGCTATAAATGCTACCTGCGTTAACACCGACCACCAAAATCAATAGCCTTCATGGCGGCCAACATTCCTTGGAAGGTGTCACTCACACCTACACATACACATTGACCATCAAGTTTGTTCGTTACCTGTACAACCACGCCGACCCTTTGGTTTCTTCTGATCCTGTATGTGCACATTCGATCTGTATGCCCTCAAAGCCTCCAGCAAAACCAAACAACCCAGCATACACGGGCACCACAGTTGTGAGTGTTAAATCACCGTGACAGAACAAAGTGGTTCCAGTGAGTGTACCTTTGCCGGTGTGGTATAGTTAATGGACCCCCCAAGTAATGGACCCCCCGGTCCAATAACTTTAAAGTTAATGGACCCCCGGGGTCCAACAATTATAATCAGAGGGTATAATTATTGGACCCCCTCTATGGTTGTTGGACCCCCCTTTCACTTAAAAAAAAATTCAATTACTTATAGCTCTATTCTCTTTTCTATCACTCGTACACGACACATTATGGTTTAGGAGTAACCTTGGTACAGGTAAACTGAACTAGCTGAGGTACTGACGCAGACACACTGGATTTCTCAAGGAAAAAAGTATCTCTGTTTGCCGTGTGTGCGTATTCAGGCGTGTGTGTGGGGGGGGGGGGGGGGGTAGTGTCGGTGTTGCCGATGTGTGAACTGAAGTGCGCTAAACATATTTCTGCAATTCAAACTGATATTGTTAATATTGACGACGATAGAATATGGACTGATGAGTCGGGGGGGGGGGGGGGGAGGGGTCGAGTCAATATGGAGATGGTGGGGGTGAAGGTGAGTATTTGGACGATGGGTAGGGATGGGGGGAATTTATCTGCTCGGAGGGCTGGGGAGGGGGTATGTGGGTTAAAGGGTTACGGTCTGCAGTGGATGTGTGAATTTTGACGTTGCGCGTGTGTGTGTGTGGAGGGGGAGGGGGGGGGAGTCAATATAGATTGAGAGGGGTGGTGTGGTTGCGTCATATGTACGGAGGGGCAGGGTCAATACGACGTAGGTGAGAGGATGGGGGGGGGGGGGGGGGGTTACATAGAGGAGTAAATTTAAAAAATATTGATGGTGTAATGTCATTTTAATATTTCAGGAAGTTTATTTGTGAATGTGAAATCGCCATCCCTTGTAAACCACGTTTTGTTTTCTGTATTTTAATTAACCACGGTTTTATAATAATTGTTTCTGCTGGCCTCTTAAAGATTTTCTTAGAAAATATTTACCATTGAGATTTTAATCATTTTTTTTCTTTCAATACCAAGAATCATTTATGTAGACATGTTGATAATAACCAGTAATTAATGATGAAAATAATAGGATTGCGGCATGAATTATACACGACTCACACCAAAAAAGCCTTCTCCGTGTGTGTGTGTGTGTGTGTGTGTGTGTGTGTGTGTGTGTGTGTGTGTGTGTGTGTGTGTGTGTTCAAACATCACAATCACGACATGGGTTAAAACACCTAAAGTAATGAGAAACACCTTTAAGTAACAGGGGGGTCCAACAACTATAGGAGGGGTCCATTAACTTTAAAGTTATTGGACCGGGGGAGTCCAAGTACTATGGGGGTCCAACAACTTTATGACACCGGCTTACGAACAACGCAACAGCACGTTGTCCTGTTCATTATGTGGCACTGGCTGCTGTAATCCACAAGCCGCCATAGCCGGCAGTGCTAGCAGCAATCAAGAAAACAGCTCGCAAGGTAGAGGAGATCCGTCATTGTGTAGCGGTGGTTTTCCACGGTCACTACCGGCCTTTGCCGTCACTAGGGAAGTGAACAAGGAATCGATAGAGGACATAGGCCTGCACGTGAGTTCTGTAGGAAACTGCTGGCGGTGCTGCCGAACGGAGAAAGCGGCCATATACTATATTAGCACATCTAGTTTGGAGCCCTTTGCCTCACAGTAAATGTTGACATTTTGCATCAGTAGATGTGACGCTTGTAGATTGTTTTTTCTCAAGCTTGTTGAAGGATCGTTTGGCAGTTGTCGTCACGACTGGGGTCTCTTTTTACTGTATGCGTGTATCGTACCGTTCCATGGATAGCTATCCACACCTGCGGTCCGATTTGATTTGTATAGGTTCAATTCCAGTCTCTGCTGCAGTTACTGTGGATGTTTACCTGCAGGTCCACATTGAAATCAAATCTAAAAGTAACGTCATTTTGCAGAGCCCCACATAGATGGACACGGCGTAAAGACGAACTAATGACGAGAACATTGCAAACATACGAGGGGTGGAAAAAAGTTCGTACCCACCATATGAAGATGACACTGCAGAACAGTTTTGATCGTTTATTTTGCAACGTAGTCACCCCTCAACTGCACACACTTCTGCCAGCACCTCTGCAATGCTTCGGTCCCTCTACTGAAAAAAAGACTTTATCTTGTGAGGTCAAGTAGACCATTGTAACATCCACAACGGCATCGTCCGCTGCAAAACTTCTTCCGGCGAGGTATTTCTTCAGCTTTTGACGGTCAGACGGTGCTAAATCTGGCCGATAAGGTGGGCGGTTAACACGTGGGGTGAGTGGTGGTCTAATAGGTAGCGCGTCGGATTTAGCCGCTGCGCTACTGAACGGCCGTCACCAATGTAATGGCAATGAAGCGTGGGTTCGAGCCCAGGTCGAGCTTGTGATATGTGATACCGGTTTTTCCTGGCTACCGGGCTGCTCATCGGGGTTTCTCTCCGGGTTATCCGGCTTTCTTCCCCCAGCAAAAATTGTATAAAACCTATGGGATAGGTATTGGGTGGCGCTGCACCGCGGCCACGCGCTTCCCCCGGGGGGAGCAGCCCGAATTTCCCGAAAGGGATAATAAAGTATTAAAAAAAAAGTTTTGAATTGTTTCCAAGGCGACTGCTGACCTATGGACAGGTGCGTTGTCCCTGACTTGAAATTTTGTTTGACATGTTCGAAAAAAGCACACGCATTCATGGGCCAAGTTGGGTAGCTATAGCTCAATGAATTCATATGGAGGCTACAAACTCTTTTCATATGGAGGCTACAAACTCTTTTCATATGGAGGCTACAAACTCTTTTCATATGGAGGCTACAAACTCGTTTCATATGGAGGCTACAAACTCTTTTCATATGGAGGCTACAAACTCTTTTCATATGGAGGCTACAAACTCTTTTCATATGGAGGCTACAAACTCTTTTCATATGGAGGCTACAAACTCTTTTCATATAAAGGCTACAAACTCTTTTCATATGGAGGCTACAAACTCTTTTCATATAAAGGCTACAAACTCTTTTCATATAAAGGCTACAAACTCTTTTCATATAAAGGCTACAAACTCTTTTCATATGGAGGCTACAAACTCTTTCATATGTAGGCTACAAACTCTTTTCCAGATGGAGGCTACAAACTCTTTTCATATGGAGGCTACAAACTCTTTTCATATGGAGGCTACAAACTCTTTTCATATGGAGGCTACAAACTCTTTTCATATGGAGGCTACAAACTCTTTTCCCCACCAAACGTAACACATGACGGCTACAAACTCTTTTCCCCACCAAACGTAACATATGACGGCTACAAACTCTTTTCCCCACCAAACGTAACATATGGAGGCTACAAACTCTTTTCCCCACCAAACGTAACATATGGAGGCTACAAACTCTTTTCCCCACCAAACGTAACATATGGAGGCTACAAACTCTTTTCCCCACCAAACGTAACATATGGAGGCTACAAACTCTTTTCATATGGAGGCTACAAACTCTTTTCATATGGAGGCTACAAACTCTTTTCATATGGAGGCTACAAACTCTTTTCATATGGAGGCTACAAACTCTTTTCATATGGAGGCTACAAACTCTTTTCATATGGAGGCTACAAACTCTTTTCATATGGAGGCTACAAACTCTTTTCATATGGAGGCTACAAACTCTTTTCATATGGAGGCTACAAACTCTTTTCATATGGAGGCTACAAACTCTTTTCATATGGAGGCTACAAACTCTTTTCATATGGAGGCTACAAACTCTTTTCATATGGAGGCTACAAACTCTTTTCCCCACCAAACGTAACATTTGACGCCCGTTTTGGGCGTCAGAAATGGCACGGAAAAGATTATGGAGTGTACAATATTTATATCGTCGTAGCGCTGGTGGCCGTAGGTTATCGACAGTCTCGTTACGCTTTAGAGTACTAGGATGCAAGTCGATCAGCAGAACAGTAAACAGCAGTAAACATCCCCATAAATCTATAAAATAAAAATAAAAAACCCTAGATCTGCTACCCTCGAATTTACTTTTCTGGAAGTCACAGCTGTATCCCTGCCAGTCTGAAATGGGACTTCAGGCGCATGCACTATGTCGAGCAGACGCGTTTTTGAGCAGTACTATTTTCCTGTTTGTAGCTGCAGGTGATCTTTTGCCCAGTACGAGATCTCTAAAACATGTGAGAGGATTTCTCACCGGACTATCGACATACAGCAGTGCATCAGTTTTTGTAGCTGAATTCCTGAATAATTTGCAAGAGGTAGCCTAGCTACCAAAACAGTCCCCAGGCTGTTGAGATCATTTAGTCACGGGACCGTGCAAATAATCAGATAGCAGAAGGGTTTGTCCACCTCTGTCTGTCTGAGTTTTATCAATATCGACGTAAAGTTAAATTTGGCCCCGTTTACAATAGCTTAAAATACCGCCCTGAGAAAGCTCTGAGAGCGCCCTGTCGCGTTTACACTTGGACAAACCGCTCCGAAAGCGCACCGCTCTCAGACTACCTACAGTGGGTAGTCTGAGGGCGCTCTAGCTTAGGGCGCTTTCGTCACGTCACATGGGGCCCTGTGTCACCGTAGCAACAGGCCATTTTTGCAAATGGCGAAAGATCGTTTTTTTCTGCCAGGCATACAAAAACACGTGCTTTCTGGGCACTGCCATCTTGAATATGTCACATTCCTCGAGAGCACGTGACATATCAGCTCCCCTTCCACGATTGTGTAATGTAAACGCCGTGGAGCGCTCTCAGTACGGTGCGCTTTAGGGACGCCCTCAGAGCGCTCTGTAATGTGAACGGGGCCTTTGATATGACTCATGATATGATATACATGTACATTGTATCCTTGTTGTCTGGATTTCCTTTGTTTTAGTTTCTTATGACCGTTGTCTGAAAATAGTATAACAAGTCAATACTCTTGACTGGATTTTCCAAAAGGAGAAGACCTTTGTCGACCTGAACCGTTGCATATTGTCTCGACTCAGACACGAAAATTTACAAAAACCGTGCCAAGCAGACGACCCAAAGAAAAACAAAAACAAAACCGGAAACTGTCATTTCTGTATGTTCAATAAGCTATCCCGACGTCAAACAGTCAACAGTTGTAAATGTGGTGACGCGCGGAGACAGGTTTTGCTTGTTTGTCGATCAGTTTTCTAGATTTCCATGTTCTAGTCCATGTTGCTGGGCAACGTACGGATTAGTACCGTAATTGCTGTGCACGTGGACTGGTTGTACTATGTACTACATGTATCTGGCTGTACAGCTTCAGTAGGGGGTAGCGTAGATTGTTAGCGCGTCTCGCTGCCTGTTACACGGCGGTTAAAGTCAAGATCTAATGACAAGGAGCTTTTTTCTGTGCTAATCCGATTGACAATCCGACTGCCCTCACGCGAAGCCGTACGTTTGAAACATGATAGACACGCCCATGTGTTTACATGCCACTTCCGTGTCAAAGTGTTTTCTTCCAAGCAGGAGCTCAGAGGGTTTTTTTGGTGTGTGTTTTGTTTGTCATTTTCAAACGGGAGTATCACAAGAAAGACAGTTTTCGGTTTGTCGGTTTGAAAGAAAGGGGCAGCTTATCAGCCGAAAAAAGACTTTTGCTGACACTCTACAACAATTTGTAGAGACGTATACATGCTGATAGTTCAAACATACTATTAGCAGCATACTGCTTTAGCGTACGTGAGAACAATCGAGGTGATAACCTTTGAACCGTATCACCGGCAAAGCTTAGACGATTAGTGACCGCTTCACGACAGGCTTCTCAACAGAGCCCAGTGACTTGAGTGGGTGCTCTTGTCAGTTGTCGTTATGCAGTCTTCTATACAACGTTTGATGTTGTTGTTTTAGAGCAGTACCCTACAAAGTGCGACAGATCCAAACTGGGCCGGCTGCTGACACTGACAAAAAGACGGGCCAGACTCTCGGAGTACAATCAGGACAATTAGCAAATAAATAAATAAACAAATAAGGAAACAAATAAATAAATAAACAGGTACCTGGTTGCTGCGTGGTTTTCAGCCGTGAGCCGTCATTCCCCACCTGTCATGGGATACACGCCGGGGTAGGGAAAGAGGGAGGGAGTAGTAAGATCCCCTGCAAACGTGCTACAACGTACGTTCACCGTCAGTAATACTCTACAGGCAACGCTAGCTAGACCACGGCTCACTGTACCTCGACACACACTACAATACACACTACAAGCACAATACCATGTACATCGACAGGCCGAGTCAGCGGCGCCCACCACTGCTATTGACGGTAGTTTGGTTTACTGGCCGACTGGCCACGAACAGGGTGCAACGCAACACAACAGTGACCGCTCTACTGATCAGCAGACAATGCGGGTAAAGTCACTCAGGTGGAACACTACTGTCGGACCACAGTATCGATAAAACCAGTGGGACAGCCATACAACATCAACTCCTTACTGCGTATAATTATGAGTAAGCAGTCCCCCTTTAGATGACCTCCCCTTGGTCTCTTCCGCCTCTAGAACTGTAATGAATGCTGGCTTCTTGTTGTGATGGGGTGGGTACTATTTATAAATCATTATACATGTAATTTATTAAATCTAATTCATTTCATTAATTGTGATTTTATTTGAGTTTTTAATGACTTGAGTTTAAAGTTATGTCTGTGATGCGCATGAAATGTCATTGGTATTAATGATTAATCTAAGGTTGTCTGTCTGTGATGTGCCTGCGTTAGGGTGTGAGTGGTATACATGTGTGCGTGTGTATGACTGCTGCAATAGGACAAGTTCCTTTATCGCTGTACTATCAAATATCAATAGACACGATCTGACTGTGGGCGTATGGGCGAGTGTGGTCACAGTTTACACAGCTGGAACAGAAACTCGATCATCTGAACCATGCACCCACAGTCAGATGGCGTTTAGAAACAACAAAAGAAAATTGTAAAACAAACAAACAAACAAACAAACAAACAAAAGAAACCAGTTGATCACTGTTTACACGAAAGAGCTAATTTAAGAGGTGATGTGTGCGGTATGAGTTTTTCTTCACTAAGGCCACAAATCAAAGAAACTGTTGTAGCACACTGGGTCGTCATGAGAACACTTACACCTATACCGTTTACCTAACCTACTTAGGCATTTGACACAGTCAAAATTTATATTATATAATTATATATATATATAAGTGCACGTGCTGGCATGTTAGAGGAGTGTGTGTGTGTGTGTGTGTGTGTGTGTGTGTGTGTGTGTGTGTGTGTGTGTGTGTGTGTGTGTGTGTGTGTGACTCTGTGTGTGGGTGTGTGTGTGTGTGTGTGTGTGTGACTCTGTGTGTGTGTGTGTGTGTGTGTGTGTGTGTGTGAATCTGTGTGTGTGTGTGTGTGTGTGTGTGGGTGTGTGTGTGTGTGTGTTGTGTGTGTGTGTGTGTGTGTGTGTGTGACTCTGTGTGTGTGTGTGTGTGTGTGTGTGTGTGTGTGTGTGTGTGTGTGTGTGTGACTCTGTGTGTGTGTGTGTGTGTGTGTGTGTGTGTGTGTGTGTGTGTGTGTGTGTGTGTGTGTGTGTGTGTGTGTGTGTGTGATTTCGTCATCTGCAGTAGATAAGGAAAGAGTTGCTTAAATGGTCACTATCGTATTGTTTTAGCGATGCCGATTAAAAACGAAACACCCTGTCGCTAGCGACACAGTATGCTGCTCAATTACTACGTCGCTAGCGAGGCTGTGTGCGGATCTTGAAATATCAAGACAGCCTTTCGACCATCGCATCGCTTTGGGGTTGTTTGTACGGTGGCTGAGACACTTACCCGCAGTGCCCTTGTGGTGAGATGGGGCCGGGTTGACGGCTTGAAGAGGTTTATGATACCGCCAAAACCAAACCACATTGACCATTTTAGCGTCAGAAAGTATTTTTTTTATAAAACCTAAGGTTTGCACATTGTTCTGAAACGGGGTCTTGTGTTGTCTGAAACAACTCTGTTGTAGCCTCTGTGACCTAGAACAACACAGGGCTGTGTATTTCACTTCTATGATACAGTATTGATTGTTAGAGGACTAGGTGGTGTATGTAGTATGACACGAAAGACAAGAATTCATCAAACATGCCACCTTACACTTATCGTAAGTTGTCGTCAAAGGCGTTATATATTCGTTTTGTATATTTAGCATACGGAATATTTTCAACTTTTATTGTATTAACCTTTAACTTCTTAAAACATTTTTTTTCGCATAACTCAGTCTGTCCGATCCCTCGCCATCTGCCTGTTGATGTGCCTCTCTATCTTCTTGTCTGTGCCTTTCTTTTTCTTTCTATTTCCGTGTGCCTGTAAAAACCGCGCCCTTACCGTGCTCTTACTTTGTTCTTCAGTATCAGCGAGTGCCACAGTACTGATGCTGCTTGTAACTGCTGCAGCAGCAGCGAACTGCACCCCATACAGTAAGACTGACTGCTTGCGCCTGCCGCACACTGTTGTCTTCACCACCACCACCACCACCACCACCACCACCACCACCACCACCACCACCACCACCACACAACCACCACCACCACCACCCCCACCACCACCACCACCCCACCACAACAACAACAACAACAGAAACAGAATTATCACTTATTATCACACTATCACCAGTAGACTCTTTCAATATACAACTGTTAGCTAGATACTTTGGCACCCACCACTTTACAAGAGGGTGGGTGTTTGGGGGTTTAACGTCCTTTTCCACCACATACGGGTGATATCAAAGACGAGGCAACGATGAAAACACCAGCACAAATATTTGGCCCCAGCCGGGATACGAACTCACGGCCCGAGCATTAGGAGTCCAACGCTCTACCATTCGGCCACCCCGGCTCCCCACCACTTCACAAGAGCAACAGCAAATCGCAGAAACGTGGTAATGCCCAAATCAGATAATCGGTACAGTTCATACAAGGTTGGAGAAATTAAAGTGACTCAAAAACGGGCAAACTCATGCAGCCGGATAGGGTGGGCGGTGGTCTAATAGATAGCGCGTCGGACTTAGCCGCTGCGCTGCTGAACGGCCGTCACCGATGTCACGCGCGGGTTCGAACCCAGGTGGAGCTTGTGAAGTGATGCCGGTTTTTCCTGGTTACCGGGCTGCTCATCGGGGATTTCTCTCCGGGTTATCCGGCTTTACTCCACCAGCAAAATTGAAACATAGGAAAGGTATTGAATGGCGCTTCACCGCGGCGACGCACTTCCCCCGAGAGAAGCAGCCCGGATTTCGGACAATAAAGTAGTTTTAAAAATGTCAAAAGCAAGTAAACAGAAGTGAACTTGAGGCCAAGCTGAGCAAGCAAGCATGGTGGAGAAAAAAAAATTGGCGGCCGCTTTGTTACATGGCCACACCGCGTCTTTCGCATTTATATAAACACTGTCTGAAGCAACTGGTCTTACGCTAAATCGTTTCGAAACAATGGTCGTTTCATACGTTTAACACTTCCGGAAGAAATCCATTCATCCGCCCCATTGTCTTGTCTTCAGGCGACCTAGATCTACAGGCTGACTCCTGCACACCCGTCATGCAGAACAAAACAGCTTTCCAAGGCACGTGCGCTGTCAGTTTTACATTTACCCTCATTGTCATCGTCATTAGGATTAGGATTATTGTATTGAGTACTCGGTTCAAGTGTTGTTTTTTGTTTGTTTGTTCGTTTGTTTTTCTTTACAGAAACAGAAACCACAAAAACTGTAGCTTTAACTCGGCATTAGACTAACCTTTACATTTGTGATAGGCCACAGTGTTCTCTGTGCATCGTCTCTGCTGCTCATCGATCGTGCTCTGCATGTATACGGTGTAAGGGAAACAACCCCCTTCAACATAATTATTCTAAAGTCTGAAAATACTCTCACTTTGGCCAAGGAATTGACCCGGCCGCTCAGCCATAAACTAGCAGGCAAATGCTCGGAATATCTGCTCAATAAAATGAAGGAAATTGCATTTATTTATCAATGGTAATTTATTGACAGTTACAACACTCTTTATTGTTCTGCGCAGCTCTCAACGCACCGTTGGAGAATGCGATGGGCCCAGAAAACCAACAAGGATGTGGGTAGTTCTTTTTTTCTGCTTGTAGATGAATCTCTCTCTCTCTCTCTCTCTCTCTCTCTCTCTCTCTCTGTGTGTGTGTGTGTGTGTGTGTGTGTGTGTGTGTGTGTGTGTGTGTGTGTGTGTGTGTGTGTGTGTGTGTGTGTGTGTGTGTGTATGTGTAAAAGTTTCGTCATATTGTGGTGAATTGTTGGTTGATTTTGTTTTCCTTTTCATAGTTTTACTGGACGTGGTCATCGGAATGTACCTGTTTCTACATCCCTGCGCCTGTAAGTGTGTCTGTCCTAGCATTATAACTCCTTTAGTTCAGCCAGCACGCAGCGGGGGGGTAGAACAGTTTACCCGTGGCTGGTATTAAATAGGCAGTATAAACGGTTCTCCATACATCCCCTCAATGTAGCAATTCGATAAAAAGAACATTATGGCAAGTGCTGAAGGACATTTCGTATGAAAGAAATTTATAGATACCATCTTCTTGTTACAGTTAGAACACAGGTGCAGTGGTGGTCTTCCCCAAATTGTTATCTGTCCCGTTGTTGTTGTTGTTGGTTTTTTTTTTTTTTTTTTTGGGGGGGGGGGTGTTTTTTGTTGTTGTTTTTAACGATACTAGCTTAACTCATTTCCTTTGAAGTAAGTTTGGGCTTGTGCACCAGTGGCCTCACTTAAAAACTCACAGTTAATTCATGGATTTAAATTTGGCTTTGTGGTTATACTCGTGTTTGCTGCACTAGGAGCCGTCAAGAAACTGTTAATTTTGCCTGATTTGCCAAAACCGAAAAAGAGTTA